>OZ010736.1:14318794-14918794 GCA_963932295.1 Tipula lateralis
GACAATGAAAGTTATATTCTAGGAGAAATGCAACCCACAAATATCATGTCACACCTAATGATATAAAATAATCCAATGCTAAAATTGAAACAGACATGTACTACATACAGGCTTGACATCAATGATGAGAACATACCATATGTGTGTTGGGAGCAATGAAAAATCCAATTGAGGTATAGTCTTTGATACGTAAGTTCCCATACACAAAGATATACATAAATGTAGTGTGTCTTAATATTATCAACATAAAATCTCTAGCCTCCCTACAAGATGTCCAGACAATTGAAGGAGCAGACGGGCACCGCGAAAATCAACGAGTAATAGCAGCATTCCAAAGAAAAGCTTTAACTTAATCTTTCTCCAATATATAAAATCCCAACGTAACAAATGCTACCAGTGTGCTCAGCTACCAGGATAAAACTACGAAAACTAAGATAACTGATGAAACTTGGACGACCAGAATACAACAAAAACTAGAAAATATACAAAGCATTTTCTAGACTGCAGAAGAAGCATCTGCCAACAGAGGTATGCGCACACGTCACCAATGTTTAAGAAAGGTCACTGGAATTATAGTCCACCAATAAAGGATCTCAAAAAATTAGAGTTATAAGAGGATAGAGTCACGCCACGTAAAATAATTTATTGAAAAGGAAATCCTAGGTAGGAGTCAAAAAACTGTTCAACCTAAGAAGTCAGCTAAGGCTCCTGGGTATGACCTTTTAACGGGTGAAATTCTAAAGCAACTACCAAACAAAGCTATCGCTAAACGAACTCACCTGCTTAATGCTATGTTATTATATTACGGAATGTTCCTTCTGCCGGGAAAGTTACGGAAATTATTATGTTACCGAAACTAGGTAAACCGCAGAATGAAGCAAAATTGTATTGTTCGATATCCCTGCTCCCTATCATTGCATAGCTAATGAGAGACTACTCTTGAGGAGAATGAAGCTAATGAGAGAAAATAGATACCTAAGACCAGATTGCGGGTTCAGATGCAAAATTTCAACAATTTGATCAAGTTCACAGCTTCCGATAAGGTATGGCAAACTATAAATGTTATGCTTCCGGGACCATATGTTGATCTTTTGAGAACGGCTTTTAAGAGTAAGACAAACAGATGAGTATTCTGGACTGAGAGAGGTAAGGGTAGCAGTTTCTCAAGGCAGTGTTCTGGGCTCAGTCCTATATCTAATATAGACAAGTGATATGCCACAGTCAAACCACGTAAGCATAGCAACGATGACTGACGACACCGCTATACTATAGCAACAGGGCAAACTGTGAAAGAGACGGCGAATAAACTTCAATGTGCGCAAGTGATGAAATTCGTCAGTGGACCAATCGAAAATCAAACTTAATGAATTTAAATCTGCCCATGTCAACTTTACGAATAAATCATTGGTTAATCCGCCGACAATCAGCTTACACGATGTGATGGTGTCGTACGAGAAGTCTGCTAAATACTTGAGTATGACACTGAATGTTTAGCTTAAATGGAAAGATCGTGTGAAGAAGAAAACAAAATAGCTTGATCTTTTTTTTTTGTTGGGTGGCCGCTACCGCACACTTAAACCGCTGATAGTCCGTTGTGATACCACTATATGTATACGGCTATGGGTCTGATTTAAGTAGAACCATCTGCGCATTGCATAGCTCGATGTCAGCCTATAGTACTGAGATGGATGATGGGACGGCCAATGGATTCTAAACTCAACAGGAGAATCCAGATGTTTTCATTCTCACTCCAATTGCCGCAGCTTTAACCAGTACGCACCTGGGCGGTCAGATTGATCTTAAATATAAACAATTGTACTGGCTAATTGGACAAACGTAAAAACTAAGCAAATGCAACAAAATACTGATTTAAAATCAGTTTCTAAAGCCAATCTGGATATATAGAACTCAGCTTTGGCACTCAGAACTTCTAGTATAAGGTATGTACTTCGGAGTATAGTCAATGAACCCTGGAACATTCGTAATAGTGATATTAATTTGAAACATATGATGGTTCAGGGAGCTGTGCCCCGTGAAAATGCCCAGCAAGATCCATAAAGAGCATCTATATCTCAATTTAACAAAAACTGCCATCTTTGCTGATTTACTAATCCAAAAAAGATTTTGGATAAACGACAAGAGATGAGATTATCCCATCACTTTTGGAGCAGATCTTTAAATAAGGATAGTCAATTTCTTGTTAAGAGATAGTGACGTCACTCGTAGAGCGGGTTCCATAAAGGTGGATGTCGCATCCAATCGGCCCAATTTGTCGGACTTTATTCAGCCTGCCTACTCGATTTAAGGCACTTATCGTTTCAAAACAAGTTTCGATGAAACAGTACTGGAACCAATCGCCATTAGGGTATCCTAGCTGCGTCAGAAAGAACGCAGGTACGACAATCTCTGCAATTTATTCTTTTTGCAAAGAGTGCTGCTCTCAAAATTGCAGCAGTATCTGCCTGAAATAGATTATTCAACCTATAAGGATTTTGTATGTTCAACACGACACCAGCCAAATTATGGCATACTGATCCGTCAGTAAAAATTAACATACCGTTGCCGGAGGGGTAGGATGGACTGTTATAGTCCCGTATGTGATTTCCGGTAATAGTTATACGAAATAATTTCCCGAAGAGATCAGGTGGGCAGTTGTGTGCCGGCGCGACCGAGTCGCTTAGTTACTACCCAGATTTACACTCGTCAATAATTCTTGATTGGTAGTGGAGAAGACGTCTGATTTATTCCTGTAGATTATTCAAAGAAAATTATCAATTGAGTTTAATATTTTTTGTTGCTTATGGGACTCATGTTAAGGCTACGGAACCGGAGATAAATTTAGTTGCTGTCCAGTTTTGATTAGGTTCACCTGCTGCTAATAAGTTTCTCGTTTTAGTACCAAATAAGGCTATTGCTTATAAAACTACTTGAAGAGTATGATATAGCTTAAGGAATATGTAGGAATAAACCCTTTCTCAGACCAATTTCCAGCACTATAATATGAACTTCCTATAGTACCTGCATATTTACTGCATTAGATGTAGAACAAGCATAGCATCAGAATCCAGTGGAACCATGTAATATTTCGAAAACAGCCATTGGAATCTGGAATGCAGCCAATTATTTCCGCTTAAATTGAATCCGTTAAAAAACCAGTATCCAACGGTATAGCCCCCGATGTTTACGATCACAGTAGAAACATATTTTCGAGAATAAATTTTGAAATCCTATTCGGCAAAAAATATTGTATCGCGATGATGACTAATGGTGTTATAATGGCCACACACTATAGAAAATAATAATATCGTATAATTTCCAAATCCATAAATAATTTCAAATTTTCTAAATAGCCCCGGAGCAGAGTTTTGTTTCGTTTCATTTTGGTGTACAAATATATACAAACATAATATAATGTACAACATAAAAAAGTCCCAAAAATAAGAAATATTACCAAAAAACAGTTTGTCAGAATCTTTATTACACTTATTTTCTCCATTTATTTACTTTAAAAAAAAAACCCGAAGAAAATAAAGTATTCAGCAATTTAAGAATACCACCCACTTTTCATATTACATTTAAAATAAAAAAAAAATAACGAAAATCCTTCAAATCATAAACTTAACACACATTTAAGGAGAACACAAAAAATTGTATATTACAACAGCTTTTCGGGATGCATTAGAACAAACAACGGATTTCTTATGTATTTTCCTTTCAACGATTTAATCTATTTTTCGTCAATTCTCGTTGATTATGCGGATCATTTTTTTTGTATATATGTGTGTGTGTGTTTGCTTCTCGTCTTCATTGTTTGTTGTTTCAAACTCCTCATTTTATCATCATTTTTCGCCTTCAAGTTTTTCGTCGAATTATAGAAACGAAACAAAAGGAATGTAATAAAACAGTAAGAGCTTTTCTGTACAAAAAAAAAAACAAACTTTTTGATGGTACATTTTGCTCTATTGTTTGTTGCTATATATACTCGCAGCACCAGTGGTGTGGCGAAGCTACACATTATAGATGGGCCTGGCAAACAAAACTTTTCCCAAAAGCATCTTTAATTTTCTGTATTGTTTTATATAGAAGCTTTTATACTTGACTTTGTTGAACTATCATCATCGTAATTATTATGACGTCGCTTGATAGCTGCGCGCTTCTGCTATAAACAAATACACATTTATACGTACTCGTATATTATAAGATGAAATCACTTATAAATTTCGTTGAATTCAATTTTTATTTTATTTTTTTTTTGGTTACCATGAAAATTGCGAGAAACGCGTACATCGTAAAAATAGAAAATGAAATTTTCCATTTATTTTCCTTCTGCCGATTCGTTTTATATTTGTAACTCTTTCAGACCTGATGATTTGTTAAAACAGTTGCACTCTTGCCACCGATTCGACACTAACATCGAATGACCTTTAAAAAAAGCTCGTTGACGTAAAAGTGTTGAGCTTTAATGGTGCTACGATCCACAATGCCTCTTTACCCAGTACAATAAGTATAAACGTCAGAAGTATGCTGCATACACTTTCATGGACTTTTACTGTCTCAGTGAGAAGTACACTCTAGGTGTGGGTACTTGGGAGACCGTATTCAGGCCCAATGTAGAGTTTAGAGGGAGATATAAAAACACAAACATTTATGTGTTCATGGACGTTTTGAGCTTTTACCTCCTTTATGGACTTTTGTTTCTCCCTCCATCCCACTTTTGGTTACCTTGTTGACTTCTAGACTGCATCATATGAATCATTTTATGATGGTCTAGAAATGCTTGTTGGGAATGGCTACCTCATGGTTTGGTTGAGTAGCATATATCCGGAGATTTACCCGGACATCAAAATATAACTAATTCGGTCAAAAATGATGTACTTTGCCATTGGTCATGATCTTAAAAAATGGAAAACAATTTGAAGCGTGTAAGCTTGCCGTAAATTTGAGTGCGTTGTTCTTCCGAGTTGTGGCTTGTTCTTGTAGTAATCCACTAGGCCGGTTTCGATCTGATGATGACGTCAATGAATGACAGTGTGATCGAAAAGATCAAATCCATCTCATCAGGCATATGCTACCGGACTTGATGTTCATACTGTGCGATTCGTATATATACGATTAGTCATGGCGCGACAGTACTAGTGAATTACAAGAACTTAACTCGAAATATAGATTTTATTAGTAGCGTGTGGCGTGAGCGCTAATTGTGAGTTACTTTTAGTTGCTCTGGTCGCCACAAATTCCTTACTAGATAAACTGATCAGTTGTCAAGTTTACTTCAAATCGCAGCGTCCGATTGCAACTTATAGATTTCAACTCTATCAAAATTTAGAGTTTGATTTCCTTAAAAGGATTATTGGATTACATCATACTTTGAGACCTTGGTCAAGTGTCATTTGATACCTGAATCAAATCCTTTGGAACAATATCGATGTGGTATTCAATACATTTTATGTCTGGAAGCGTCGTAGCATGTGATTCAATCAATACACTCAATTCCCGATCACCGAAAAACCTATAGATTCCTTACTATATGTGAAATTCACCAGTGCCATGCTGAAATCATTTAACTCAGGGTTTGTTATATGTATTTTCAATAATAATAACTTTGAAGAGTTGTCTTTTCCACATTGCTTGATAAGCAAGGCAAAATAAAGGGAATGTTTCTAGGTCCACATATTTCAAAAATATAAGTACTAATCGGGGATCCTATGAAAATATCACGGAGGTCAGTCAACATAACTACTATCGGCCATGAAACGAATTGAGTATGATGTTCCGTAGATCTAATTAATCCAATCTAGCACCATAAAATAAATTTGGCTCAATAATGCCACCGGCCTAAATGGTACAACATACAGTTGAATTGATAACATGGAACGCTCCGAAAGAGGTTATTCTACATTACATGCAGGTTAAAAGATTGTCTGACAAATCCCAACTGACAAATATCTTCCAAACGCAAATGGACCTCGAGCATAAAACGCACTTTGTAACTTTAGCAATACAAATAATTGTGAAAATTCCAACTCCCTAATGGGGTCACCCAGTTATTATTTTCTGGCAACACGAAAGCTCTTCACCATAAGCATTTTCCAGGAAATTTGCATCACATTGGTATTTGGCCACCGATAATTCTTTCTTAGTACATCGACTTGCTCATTTCATGGTTGAGTTTAAGATGTGTATCGTCAAAATACTCAACCCCAATTTTGGAATTTAATGCAAACTCCAGACAACGTGGATGAAATCAAAGAATAGTGGGATTATCCTGATTGATAAGTATGGTAAAATGAAGGGGATATTGGTCGTTTAAGCATCGAAGTTTTGATTTGTTTATTGGTATTCACCTTTTCAAAAATATATATCTGTGGCAATCAGAGATCAGTTCTGAGTATCGTGGGGGCCAGTCGATAGTACTATTATTATGATAAACGAGTTGTGTATGATGTAACACTGTTTTGGAACCATATATTCTGTAGGCCTAATCAATTCAATCTGAGCACAGCAAATTCTTCAAACATGCCACGATAGAAGTCACTAGTAACTGTTACAGCATCGCCTCTATAATTCTAATTGAAATATGGTTTAATGATGCTGCCGCCCTAAGTTGCACAACCTAGAGTAGACATTCCCAATTCATATATTTAGGGTCGTTGGGCGAAACCCCACAATTCAACAACATACCGACCCTTTGCATCAATCTTTTCTGTTGTACGTTGGCATAAATGTCACCTTGTCCTAATATGTCCAAGTATACGCAAATGGTTTTAAAGTTATTGCGATTACATACACAATGAAAGATTGCCTGGTTTGAATTACAATTGGGGCAGGATGCAAAAGGGATTTTTTACCATCTGATTACGATCGGTGGTGTGAATGAACACATATTTGACGTACTGTTTAAGTTCAAAATTCGCAATGTGCAAATATTTCTACGTAAATCGGACCTATTGCCTTACATCTTCGATTTGGCCATGTAAAAGTAGGACATAAATAATCAAACCACCAAAGAGTATGAAGAGCTTTGAGCCGTAAAACGCTGTTGGAAAGGAACAATCAGAAAGATTGACAGAAAGATTGCCTGACAAATGCCTACTAATAAATAACTTTTAAACGAAATGGTGGAATCGACCTGGAACATGTAACCTGGAGCAACCCAAATAATTAAAGCTTTTCACCATAAGCATTTTTCAGAAAATTTCCATCACATTGGTTTTTGACTGTGGACAATCCTTTCTGAGTACTTCGATTTGTTCAGCGGGAAGAGTCAGTACGCAGTTTTTGTAATGCTGTGTAAAATAGACTACCTTAAGGGTAATATTTTATCCAGACAACTGAATCAAATTTTTATGCTGCTTTAGATACATGACACCTGTGTCATTGGATTAAGCCATTACAATATATTTATTCTGTTTCCGTGGATGCCAAAACCAAATATCTAATTTCTTCTTAATCCCTCAATTACTATAAAAACTAGTATGGAAGAGCAGATCTAGATTTGCATTGCGGCATTACAATGGAATTTTATATCGTGACGTACAAATCTTGGACAAATTAAGGCTGGCACCACTAGTGGAAGAGCTGTATCGTGATCAAATGTGAAAGAATCTGGTTTATAACTGTGAACGGACCCAACAATGGCTCTTTCTAAACCTATTTAATTTACAAGCTTTTTTGACCTCACTTTCTGGTTCACGTATTTTGAACACTTTAAGTGCACCAAGACAATATTGGCATACTGGATTTCTTAATTTTTCAGTGTTTCATCTTCCATGGACGTGATTATTGTTCCTAGTGGTCGGAATGAATGTTCGGTTGGTGAAGCAATTAATGATCCACATAGTAGTAGCCTGGTGTAGAGTCTTTTTGTAAATTGTAGGAAAATTGAGATGGTTCTTTTCACTAGGAGTCTTGGAAACTTTAGTCTTCCAAAATTTGTGGCTCACAACATATGTTTTGGAAAAAACATATAGAAGAGAAATGCAACAAAGCATGCAACATTTACTGGAAATGCAAACACTCATTTGGTAAATCATGGGGCCTGAAACCTAGACGAGTGTACTGGCTTTAGGTTTCAGTAATCAGTAGACGAGTCTTCTGGCTATACGTTTCAGTGATCAGAACCATAGTCTCGTTTGCCACATTCATTTGGTGGCCTAGAACAATTAGCAGAATTGGAGAGAAACCTCTAACCCGCCTTCAAAGACTTGTTTGTCTTGGTATAGTAGGGGCTATGCACAACACTCCCACTGAAGCTCTTGAGATGGTTGTGAGTCTGCTTGATCTTCGAATCAGAAGGTGTGCAGTGTAAACAGCTACACGCCTACAGTACAAAGACAATCTATTTGGCCCTTCGGGGCACTGTCAAATATGGAGAGAGGTAGGCCAGCACATAACTATCTTCATGCCCTCAGACGTTATGGTGACGAAGCACGACTTCGGAGAATTATTTCATGTGATTATTACTGGAAATCACATATGGGACTACAACAACCTATCCTACCCCTCCGGCAACGATATGTTAATTTTTACTAATGGATCATCTATTCCCTTTGGTAGATACGTTTTGTTTTTCAGGTGGAAATTGTTGAAATTTTGAAAACAACACTATTGCAGAGATCGTCGTAACTGCATTCTTTCTGATAGTCAGGCTGCCCTAAAGGCAATTGGTTCAAATACTGTTTCATCGCAACTTGTTTTTGAAACGATAAGTGCCTTAAATCGACTAGCCAGGCTGAATAAAGTTAGACTCCACTGGATACCCAGTCACATGGGTGTTAAAGGGAATACATTGGCCGATAAAGTGGCCCGATTGGGTCACTTTGGAGATCTGCACCAAAAGAGATGGGATAATTTCATCTCTTGCTATTTTTTCAAACTCTTCTTTGGATCAGTAAATCAGAAAATATCTCAGTCTTTCTTAGAGGATCAATTGACGACCTTGAAGAAACCTGATATCTTGGACTTCATAAGAAGAACAAACAGATTCCGGGACTGAGAGTGTACGCTTGGGAAAGGATGTCACAATGGACAATTGAGCCTGCGCGACTGAGGATAAAAATTATTGCCACGGGGTCTGAAAGGGTTTCAATAAGCGCAACTGTATCTATACATATATTTATGCCTCGACTGTGTTGTCTTTTGTGTTTTTATGGTAAATTGGTTCTATTTTCTTTTTTTTCTGTTTTTGAAACGAAAAACAAAAATATTTGAGGAATGTGTTTTCACTGTTTAGTTCTGCAAGAAACAACAAAACAAAACACACAAAAAAATGAAAGCAACGAGCAATTTAACATATTTTCCCTGAATACATAAAATAAATATATGTATGTATGTATATATGAAAAACGAACCAGATACCAAGGCTAAAAATATGAAAATGAGAAAGAAAAAAAATTGAATTTTCCGAAAAAAAAGGAAAAACATTTCGAAAATAAAAGAAGAAACTCAATTTAGATAATCGTAAAATGATAACAAAGTAAAAAGGAACATTTTGTACATAAGTATGTACACTGTATGCTTATATATATATATGTATAACACAGAGAAAAGGATCGACATTATATGTTTTTTTATCATTCCGTTGCGTTGCTATACATAAACTGATACACACACTATGGCAGCATAACCACAGCCAAATGTTAATATATACATAATCCAAAAAAAAAAAAGAATACTCCATTGATCACTTCACTGTTGCTGCTGCCTGCGCTATCTTTCTCCCAAAATATCCTTTTTTTTCTGTTTATTATACGAGTTTTTTGTCGTCATAATCTCTTAATTTTTGTTATTTGATAAGACAGAAAAAATTTTATTCTAGAAACGAAATTGTTTTTATCAACGACAACTTAAATATAGAGGCAAAATGGGACTGATTGAATCTATACTGTTCCATTGGTACGCATATATATCTATACATATATAGTATCCTTGTTATGCTTAGATGGCATTATTTTAAGGAGTTTCGAAACAAAAATTTGGGTTTTTAGTGTAACTGGACTTTTGGTTAAGTTTCACATATAGATAAAAATAGTTTATTAAAAGATAAGTTTTAGATTTGGTGCTGGATTTGATGATTGGATGTACTCTGCTAATATTGATACTATCATAAGCACTGCTTTTGAGCAGTACAAAATTCTTCTTCGCGTTCTCCAGTTGACATGCGGTTAGAACCGTTTCATATCTTTAAGCAGCATACTATTATTATATGTTTGTAGGTTTGATCCTATTACGATACCAAACTAGCAACAACTAACGGACCTCAGATATATAGGTTTATCTTCAAGCTGTATGGAACAAAGACTGAGAAAAAAGATTTATTAACCACCAGTTTCTGGTACAGTGTCAAAGTTCATGGCCTTAGAACAGAGGATAATTCTTTCTCGATTTTATATTTTTATATATTTACACGTTTTACGGAGTAATGAGATTCTAGTATCTTGGATCTCTCATCACTCACGATAATAGTGTGAAAGAGGATATCAAAGTTCGGCTTGCCGCTGGCAATCGAGCTATATGTCCTCTACGTCCACTGCTGAAATCAAAATATCTTGCAAATGCGGATAAGCTGAAACTGTACAGAGTGCTGATCAGACCCGTTGTCATGTATGGATGTGAGAGTTGGACCTTGACGGATGAGTACGAAAGATGGCTTCTAACATTCGAGAGAAGAATCACGTTGATGGCACATACCGAGTTCTATTCAATCACGAGATCAGGAATTTAATGCAAATTCCTGATATTGTGCATGAAATCAAAGAACAGCGAATACGCTGGCTCGATCACGTTCTGCGTGCTGATCCGAAACGAATGATACAGCGATCTTTAAAGGGAGAACCGCCTTTCGGTAGGCGAAGTGGTCGCTGTCGGCGACGATGGCTCCACGGCGTAGAGAGCGATCTAGCATCTTCTGGTTGCTTGCAAGAATATGAAAAGCTGGCTCGTGATCGAAACCAATGGTGTCAGATTCTTGACACGGTACGGGCCACTAATGGCCTGTAGAAGCCGGAAAAAAAATATATTTTTATGGGAAATTTGTGTCAATTTTTCAGCCAAATCAACAGTAACACTTTTCCAGAATGAAACCCAAACACGTCTGGCTCATGCCGACCAAATGGCGTAGTGGTTATAGAGCTGCAGCAGTTGGAGCAGGAGGTATCGGGTTTGACACCCGATAGGAGTAGGATGTAAAAGGGATTTTTCACCAGCTGATAACGATCGGTGGTGTGAATGTACACATCTATGGCCTCCTGTTGGAGTGCTGAACTCATGGGCCAACACATCTTTCATGTCAGGCTGTACGTTCTCGATTTTAACTGTAATGGTGTAAGGTAGGACGTAAATAAGTGAACCGCAAAAGTGTAGGGAGTGCCTTGTGCCCTAAAACAGATTGAAAAGACAAAAAACAAACAAAGACTAAATAACTGAAGAGTTGTTGCATTTTTCATATATTGGGTAGTCTGTTATAGGATAAAGCTGTATAAGAATTGATTCTATATTTTCACTATGTAAAGACTTATATCTATAGTCAACAATCTCCTTGCAATTATTTTAACCGTAATGATATAGGGATACCAGGGTGTGCTCGATTATTTGTTTTCTATACCGATGTACAGTAATCATGAAGAGCCCCTGGTTCGACTACCAAACAATGCTCTATATAAAAAATCGTACTCGTTGCTATTACATGAGCCATAATAAGAAATAACTGTGTTTGTGCGATATGTTTTGGGCCATATAACACACACATGATTCATGTGTTTCTCCGATGGGTCCATCATGTACCAACACTCACAATGGATTTATAAATATACTTATCCAAACACCACTCGTTCAATAGCTCTGATTTGATCCCCTCATGTAACGATTCTCATAATAGTAGTCTTAGAAACATTTAGAGATGGCATTGGTCTTGATATATAAAGCACATGGAAGTATACAAAGTTCTATAGAGGATACTTTTCAGGAGGATCTAACCGTAAAGACATGTTTGAATTATGAATGTTATAGATGCTTATAATTTAGTCATCCAACAAAGTTTTTTTTATGTTTTATATCGAAATTAAGACTTTTCGTTAGAAAGATTATTCCGGAATCTACCATAAAACCAAACATCTTTTCATATCTCACAATTAATAATTGCATTGTCTTATATATCTTAATGAGTTTTTAAACTTGAGTCACTGACAAAGCGTAAATTGGGCAGAAGTGCTTTTATAAACCTATTGTAGTTTTTTTAGTATTTGATAAAGAATTCCTTAGGTGTATCGTAGAGCTTTTCAACTTTATTTAACCAACTTCACAAATTAATTTTATAAAAACTGTTTTGCCGATTAACTTTATATCAACATAGCTTTTATTCCTAAATTGCAAGATTAGATGTGGACGATATAAGGTTTGGACAAGACCACATACCTCATACCACATACTGTCCTAAAAACAGTTTAATAACTGCATGAGTCATTTCATCAGAATTTGCCACCTACATCAAGCCAATTTACACTGTTTATTGTTTTTTGAAGAATAAGGTTTATGTCAGTGACCATATACACAAACGAAATTGAGTCAGGCTTATGCAAAACAGTCAGCGTAAATTATAAGAAAATAGTACGGATGTGCCACCAGGTGTGAATTGGGACACCCTTTATATAGCTAAAATAACAAATGGTTCTAATTAAGAGCACTATATCAGTTGGTCTACGCCATATTGTTGAGTCTTCCGCTTAATACTCATATTTGCTCTTATATGACTCTTTTACAAGTAGTAAATTTAGCAATGCACCCATTAGTTTCACACTATACTATAGAATCGGTTCTGAAGGCTTAATAATTGCATCTCATTTTTGAAGCCAGTCAAGATTAAATTCGCATTTATTGTAGACAGCAAGATTAGTCAATAATAACCATTTCGACACTTTAATATGACATAAATGTGTTCATTCAAACCACATAATAATCATCAAATAGTATCAGACATGTTCAGTGGAGGTTCCTGTTGAATGTATCAGACCCGCATTCTAGTTTTCTGATGTCCAACATGCTTTTTCCTATAAAAGAATCACCTAATAATCAACATGCTTCTGCGCCAAACCCTGTAGCTAGCAGTAAAAATTGAGGCAGTTGTAATTAGTTCATTATTGGTTCAGAATCAACATGTTAATATGGTTGAACAACTTTCTATAGATTCATATACGTATTCTAGCGTTAGGTAGCCGGTTGTAGCTTAATGGTTAAGAGAGTTTCTCATCACGCCGCTATCTCGAGTTGGATTCCCGCTGTTGACTAAAAATTAACATGCAACCGGATGACATAGCAAAACGCGTTTGTGTGTAAAAAAACATTCGTTGGGCTGACCACCTACAATGTGCACCAATCGTTAAACAAAAACAAACTGGTTCGTAAGGTCTCACTTGAGACGCGGTTAGGGACGTTTAGCCATAGATTTTTATTCTAGCGTTGATCACACTATTAACAAGTGGATTGAGTGCATTCTATAGTTTTATATTGCTCAGACGAGGCGCATTGAGTAAACAAACCTTTGTCTATACGAAGTATTAAGCAGTAAACATGGCAAATCCATAGACACGATACAGTTTATCCAAGACAAAGAAAAGATTACCAAACACGAGGCCATCAAAAAGGCAGAAAGCCTTATTGGCATAAACACACAGCCGAAAAAAAACTGGTCGTCCAATCCAAATAACAACATTAACTTGTCCTTTTATTTATAAAGTAATAAGTAACTGACACATATCTGATGAAGATTCAACGTCTGATCACATAATACGCTTTAGATCTGAGCGGTCATAAAAATGCAACGAATTGGGACCAGTACAAGGCTCTATTCGTAACTGAAATGTCCTTACAAACATAGGGACCATTTAGCCAACCGAGCAGTTCCAGCTTGCTTCCAATCAACTGCATAATATTATACACTGTAGCACGTAGGGAGTCAATCAAAAGGGTTCTTTAGTGAAATGGGAAAATGAAACACTAACAAAAAAATGAGGAATGAATGGGGCTCTAACGGGATTCAACCTCGAACCTTCTATGAAGGAATTGACGAATAATCTGCGACAGTTAGATTCCAACAGATAATGTCGAAAGATTACACAAATTGAAAAAGGAGGATGTACGCTTTTATGAGGTCGGGATGAAACTATTTGGGTACACTCTCTTCAAATTTTTAGCATTTATGATTCCCTCAAACAAAGTTTTAAATGGAACATGCACACTTGAGCTAAACTATACGAGCTATGTTTTTCTGTTTTGGCAGACTAACTAAGCTCGAGTTGTCTTTGTTTTGACAGATAGCTCGTAGCATTTTATTTGCACAAGAATGTATGTGTGAGCGATGTTATAGCAGAAGTGTGCCTCGATTTGAGCTAGGCGAGCTAAACTAAGCTAACTAGAAATATTTTTGTCGCTTAGCTTAGTTGAAATATGCAACCGATCTAAGTTTTGGACGTATGAAAGAGGTTGGAAACAATGTGTTTCTTTGAACTACTAGTCTAGACGAACTGTAAGCCAGTTGGATATCGTTTTGTTCATTATTGGATTTTGTTCGAGTATTTATGCTGTAAGAAATGTAAATGTACACATCTGAAGTGGAGTGCATTTGTGTAATGGACCAAGTTGACTAAAATCGTTTATCTCTGGTGGGTCCTAAGCTCTTAAGATATTCTTTACTAAAATAAGAGCCGTCAAATTGTGTTAGTTCTTCGTCATGACGTAAAAACATGCCTTTTGTTTGGAGACTTATACATCAGACTTTGTGCGTTACATTGACTGTAGTCTTACTCGTCGTTCTAATAATCTGTATGAAAATGTATATGTGATAGTAAAGTGCTGTTTGTTATTATAGATTGTAGTGACATAAAATTATTTGGTACTATTTGATAGCTGGTTAGAAAAAGTTCCAAACTCCATCTTTAAATTTTCGGTTCAAAAAAGTCCATTGCTATAGGTAATTTCTAAGTGTACAAGATACACTAATAGGCAACATATTAATGTCAAAAAGGTTACTGTGGGAAATTGGTAACTATAAATTTATCTCGTATGGGTGGGTAATAAAAAACAATCGATTTTGGTGCTGAAATAGTACATTTATTACAATTAAAATTTAACATTATTTATTCAAAAATGTTTAAAATATAAGACCTAGAAATAATATAAATTGCATATAAAATGTTTGTAGCACTTTCGTTGGTATTTTTATGTACGAAATAAAATGTTGCTTTATATGCACCACACAAACCTCTCTAGAACCGAATTTGTCGCTACATTTCAAACAAATTCGGATCTACAGGGTAGATGTAAAGCATTAACCAACGAAATAACACAATCTACAAATCCATTTATATGTCTCATCTTTTATTGTTTCCAATCACTAAATCCTTTATATATGTTATGTATGATTTTCATCAAATCACTGAATAGACGACATGATATAGGATCCAATTTTTCTTCTTCATCATCGCATCGTCTATGTATGTGTAGTCTGAAAGTATACAAAAAAACAACGATTGGTTAAAATTTATCTATGTATGGGTGGTAAATGGTAAAAATTCTGATACAATTCTGAATAAATAAAATTTATCAAGTCGAGGCAAAAAAGGCAAAATAGATAAAATGTTTTAGATATTAATGTTAATCGTCGAGAGAATTTTTTTGGATAATACACACACACATGTTTAATGTACATGGAAATTTTATGTTTTTCACTAAAACTCCTTCAACAAGGACAAAACGTATTCAATATATTTTATAAGGTTATCAATTTGATATGTTGGAAATTTATTGACATCGACCAAACTTTGACTGTAACCAATCAATTATATATACGTCATATGACTGACAACAAAAAGATGCGTGAAAGTTCGTTAAATGTTATGATATTTAATATATTTGACACACTTTTGTCTTGTAGATCATCTTAAAAATATCAAACCATTCCACGCCCTAGCAATCCGCAAGCGAAAGGCCACCAAACAAGCTAAACCGAAAATGAAGGATTGTAACTGCGGTATAGGGAGAGAATAAGCTCGATCACTAGGAACAGAGTAGAACACATGGTTCCAGTTACAGAACTACAAGCAATATTTCGCAAGAGTTTACTAATTGAAGATTTTATTTTAACGACTGGCTACCAAACAACAGATGCATAAGAAAGAATTGGGAGAGCGAGTAATTTGTAGATACAATTTAGAATTTTGGGGATAATCCCCAGGAATTACCAAAAACTCTAGGGCACTGCCAAAAAATAGCAGTGACTTTTTATAGTTTATAATCCAGATGATACTTCCAAGAAAGTTTGTTATCCAAAAAACCACAAAGGTTGGTTGTGCTATTAACCTTACATCCTAAAATTGATAGAACACAAAAAGCTGCAGTATTTTTTCGCCTTGTAAATATAACCAAATCGGTTTAGACGGTCTAAAATGTAAACACTCATTCAAGCAACACTGTTCTACATATAATTAGAAAACCGTGTTGAGTTAAATCTGATAGCTCATTAAGGTGCTCGCCTGAAACTGTCAGAAACCAGATCGTCAGCATAACTTTGAGCGACAATGGGTGAAAGCACACCTCATTCGGTACACCCTCTGGAAGTTTTGACCGAAGTAAAGGTATCCTCAACATCACATATCACTATGCGAGATTCAAGCATACATGCAACCTATTAGATGATGTTGGGTTCGATACCAAATTTCGTACAAGTAAAGGCTCCAGCAATATTTAAAAAAGTGCCCACAGGAAACTTGTTGCTGTGCATAGATCTCTCAATCCTAGTTTCGAGTTCATGTAAGGCACTCTCACAGGATTTTCGCATTCGAAAAAATGTTGCATGTTACTGAGTAAATGTGACTAAATGTTGGTACCTGATGAACCTATCAACGATCCTAAAAATTTCATAAAAGTTGATGACAGACATATAGGCCAATGCGATTTCGGGTCGGTGTAGTCCGACTTGCCAATTTTTAATAATGTTTACGTTGTTTAGTAAGTGCTCCATTTCTTCCGCAACGAAACTACTTTCACGTAACTCATTTAAGCATTTTCCTCATTTCCATGGTTTAAAGTCATTCGCTCTATTATAACTCCTAGAGCATATTTTTCAAAACTATTCTGGGACGTGGCACGATTCTATATATGCAATTTGGAAGACAACGTCATCTATCACATTAAAAGCCATCTCGATTTAGGATCTAATATTTTTGCAAAGTGACAAAGTGAAAAGATGAGTTTACCAAGAAAATTTGGTGAAATGTAGTTTAATCGAGAAAATCTAATGTTCACCGTTTTATTAGTACTATGTAATCTCTTTTACCGAAACTCTACACTATCTCAGAAAAAATTTTGCTTTAATTCCAACTTTATTAAAGACTTTCATGGGACCTACCACCATTCCAACTATCCTGGCACTCACCGCCATTCCTTTGCAATTTTGAAATACACCAGCATCTTTTACAACATAAAAGTCATCTCGATTTAAGACCTGATATTTTTGCAAAGTGACAAAGTGAAAAGATGAGTTTGCCAAGAACATTTGGTGAAATTGGTTTTAATTGGGAAAGTCAGTCTCTATCTCCACTAACAAATTGTCTAGGTCAAACCTAAAATATTTTCCCTGGCCTACCATAACCGAACATCTACACAATGCAAGTTCATTGATATTTTCATCACGGAATGAGATTTACTTTATTAGAACTTTATTAGAAACTTTCCTGGAACCCACTACCGTTCCAACTATCCTGGTACCCACCACCATTCCATAGGCAATTTTGGAAGACACCAACATCTTTCACATTTTAAATCATCTCGATTTTGGACCAGATATTTTTGTAAAGTGATAGAGTGAAAAGATGAGTTTGCCAAAAAATATTAGTGAAATTTGTTTTAATTGTGAAAGGCAAAATATGTTCACCGTTTCATATGTACATCATGCAATGAGACTCAGAAAAAATTTTGCTCGAAAACTAACTTTATTAGAGACTAAACTAAGTTGACGAATTGTTATCATACAAGTACTACTATAGGGCGAAACAAGCAAGTTGTGCTTCTATCTATCGACCTTATTCGTTAAATTGCAAAACCAATTAAATTATACTTTTATATTTTTGAAGCTTTTGCTGTTTCATCATATATGCTATACCCTGGTGGCCACAGAATAAATCGAGCTTTCCACTATAGATCAGCTATTTGAAAAGTAATCTATCGAATCTTTTAGCTCAAATAATCACTATGAGCAACACAACACTAATATTGAGGAAACAGTACATAATTCGGGTTAAAATAGAAATAGCCCTCGACTGAACGTCGGTGGATAAGATATGACGTTAAAACGGATTCGGGAGTGACAATCTCCATAAACGAACATTATAGTCAAAAACACAACACCCGCCACCATATAACCGACACAGTATTCATATCACCTGCTGTTGCATTTTATTCAAATTTCACTGTGTATATGTGGCGCGGAAATAGCATCGGCTATTTACAAGACTTTATTGGACATAAAATTACATAATTTATGTAGTCAGTTATTTTACTTAAAAAATGTTTTTAATTATTAATTTAATTAGTATTTATTTCCAACTTATAATTTTATCACCTGCGCGTGCTTATTATATACGATATATCTTTATTTTTTTGGTGCGTTAACGCTGCAGAAGGGGAAGGAAATGTAATCTATTACGTGATAAAGAAAATGATGGAGTTCCACGTTTTCCAAAAAAAAAATTATTGGTTCATTTATCCAACTGTAACGAGATAATAGTAATAATAATAATAATAAATATGTACATTTTTTTGTTGTTGTCAATTTTTATATGTTCCTGTTTGTGCGATGATAAAAGGATTTTTCACATGCGAAAATATGGTGAAATCAAAAATGAAATTTATTTTTATTTATTATTAATCGGATATTTACTTGATGGGAAATTATTATTTTTTTTATTATTATTGTTTTTATGATCGCAATACATAATTATTGTTTTTATTTATGCGTTTCGTGTTATTTATGTTACATCTGAATTTACTTATACTATGCATGACGTAAAATGACAATATATATTATCGTTTTAAATATCTTTTAATTTATTATTGAATTGGTGTACCATAAAATAATTATTATGGTTGTATTGGCAGCTTTTACTATTGATAAAGTTATGCTTGATTGATTGGTTATATTACCTCGGGTATATACTGCAGTGCCCTATTAATTGCCAGCCAATCAGCAAGAAAGGACTCGCATCATTATCAAAACAGGACTATCTATCCACTCTGCGATATTTGGACAACATTGTCACAATTTTGGGGCTAATTGATAACTAGCCCGATGAGAAATCTTATTCCTATGAACAACTCCGTAAATCTTGGAAGGTGAAACTCCCGAAAACCTTTTTTTTTTAGGTTCACGATATTTCCGAGTTTTTACCAGGTTTAGCCTCTTAAGGACAGAAACGGTTGTATAGTCAAATTTCTGACATGAAAAATTAATACTTTACTTGACGACTTTAGTTTAAGCACGATTTTATTTGAAAAAAGCTCTAAATTTTATATTATTTAGAATGTAAAATTACAGTATTTCTGAGTATGACCTTGGTATAAGTTCAACTGCGAGATAGTCCTTTAACTGCCATAACTTCAAAGTTAGGGGATGTGAACAACACTTGAACTTCTGCGTTTTTATGAGTTACATAAAACACATCTGCTGTTGTAAGTGAACGAGTACCTTAAGCAATAATTGGCTGCTAAACAAAATCATTTAATCTGACCAACAAGGTGGTCTGATGTGAGCTGTGTCCTTATCGTGTTGTTTCCACAAGTGGTCCACCTTCTCGTGGTAACCACCAGGCACGTGGCAAACTATGGCTAACCGGATACATGTCTATAAGTGGAAAGCTATACGCAAAAATACAGCGCTTAACAACGGGATCGAGTTAAGATGTCAACCTACAGTACCGAAAACCAACCTGTATTGGTGCCGAGTCTAAAAACTAGCTCAGTTTTTAACGGTCTATCCGAATACTTAAACTAACAAATGCAGAACCATCGAGAGTGCAAGTGGTTAAAACCTCTTCAATTACGAAGAGATATCGGGATGCCAGCGACAGAGAAAACTAGCACTGAAAAGTGCACTTGTTGTTCTTCACGGCAAACTTTTTAATGTAAAGTTACCTTGTAAGAAGACCACGCCCACTTTAAAGAGCCAGACCAAAAAACAGAAGGTAGCCTTTTCACTTAAAGTCACAGGTCTACCGGAATGAAGAACCACGATGGAGGCTGTGGTCTGTCAAACGGCATTGCATGCAGTGTGCAAACGATATAACTCTTAAGTGGGTCCTCGAACCTGTACCGACTCTACATCGTTTGGAGAGAGCTAAACTGGAATGTTTCATATTCTGTGACCTATATACAGGCCTGTATGGGGTACAGTTTTCGCCCCGGATCCAATCCTAGAATTTTTAGATATTTTGAAGGTACTGGAAAATCATAATCCGGTACTTAAGACTGATGAACTATCTCTTGCCAAAAGAGATTTTTCTAAAGCACGCTTATGATCTCTTATTTAAAAAAAAAATATTCTGTGGTATTCAGATTAAGTTTGCACAACCCGGTGAAATAACCTTATTGAAAAGTTACTAGTTAAAGCATTTCTTATATTAGCTTATTAAATTTGTAGCGACTGGGAAATTCTTAAAAAAATATAACTTCGGAGAACTAGAAAGTTTCCTAAAATATTACTACATCTATGGGGTTTTGACGCATTTGAATACACAAGGGCAAAAGTTGTACGCGATTTACCTTAAAAGTGGAATTATAACGGGTTTTCCATTTGGGACGTGACAACTTTGAACTTTCACGATTAATGCACCCTTAAACAAATAACCAAACTGTCAGTGTCAAAATATTCAGTAAAGACTTCATCTTGGCGAAGTTCACGAAGTTTACAAATATAAAATTTATTACGGAATTTAAATTTTGAGTCGGTGACTGCAACTTCAAGAGGGTTAGTTCCAATTTCTGCTTGTAATTATCGATCCAGAATATTGCTGCCATTCTCGGGCATCGCTTAGATAACACTTTGGCGAATTTTGCGAACAGATCATAGCTTGCATCTTTATAAAATTCAGTTAACACAAGAACTAAATCCACTCGATCATAAAAAGCGACGCACGTTCCCCGATTGGGCTCTGGAAATGTTAGAAGATAACCAATTCCATCGCAAAATCATAGTCAGTGATGAAACACATTTTTGATTAAACGGCCAGAAATGGTCCTGTCGATTGGTCGCCTAGATCGTGTAATTTACACCTCTAAACTTTTTATTATGGGCGTTGAATCATTGGTCTAAGCCAACAAACCGATGTCGTTAGATGAGCTAAGAGCCAATACTGAACGATACTTGCTGTTTCCGTTGATATGTGTGCAAACGTGTCCGGAGTGGTCATATGCGAACGATATCATACATAAATTTGTCAACTCCATATTGGAAACCCTTTTATTTGCCAGTTCGCCACGAATCATGTATAGCACTTCCACAATCAGTTTAGACGCGCGCAATAACTTCCAATCAACTTAACAAAAAAAAAATGATTATTTTGATAAAAATCGAGCTAAGTAAGAAATATTTCTTAAACATTATTACAGAAGACCCATGTGTAGAAAAAGAATAGTGTAATAATGTAAAAAATATGATGCCATTGAAAAAATATATCTTTGCCATAATACAAATAACACTTTGATATATAATATAGATGGATGGCAAATCAAAAACTATAACGAATACGAAAAACTGATGACGACGACAGATGTTTGGAATATAAAACCCTCAGAAACGAATTTTTTTGTTCGCTTTATACATATATGCTTTATTACAATTTCTGATGTTTCATTTTCTCAACAGCACACACATTCACATGAACCTACATATATATATATATATGGGTAAAAGTAGGGAAAAGTAATGACAACCAAAACAACAACAAGAAACATAAAATCATAAAAAAAAGGAAAAAAAATGGTTGATTCAGGATCCCTTCATATGTATGTAATATATCTGTTACGTTTGTACATAAACTACATAAAAACATAAAACAGTATTATTCTTACACTAACTCTTGTATGTATCCAAATGTTACACGAAATTATGGAACACAAACCAAAAATTAAAATCAACTCTTAAATCTTCAATTTTAAGAAACTTAAAATAAAGCTCGTACCCAAACACCCACATACAAGCTTTTCTACATATACATCTAACTATCTAACTTTTTATTTCCTAACACAAAACTTTTAGGTTTGAAAATTATATTTTGTTCCAACCCTCACGGGAGTTATAACTTTATGCTTTCCAACATATACATATACATGTATGCACTGTCACCCAGGTTCGTTTTTTTGACAGTATTTAGTTTAATTCAAACTAAGTACAATATTTTAACTGTTAAATACTACTCTGCCGGAGTGAATTGAATTTTTCATTTTTTTATTTTGGGAAAACATAAATTTTAATTATTTTTTTGGTGAAACATAATAACTACATAACTGTGTACATATATGTATGTACTCAAATAAAGACAACAACCAAAATTAAACTCGAAAAGGGGTTATATATTATATGAAAGGGGTTTGGTGGATTAAAATTCAACTTGGTGTGTTGTTTAAATTTATGTTATGTACTTATATGTTTTATTGTTGTTGCTGTTGTTTATATGGGGTGTGAGCAGCAACCCAACACTTTATATATATGGTATATCTCGTACAATGATCGACCAAATTCTAGATTTTAAACGTATATATAGTTTCGAAAACGGCGGATGCCGTGATATATATATGTATGTGATGTGTTAGACAAGATTAAAAGTAAAAAGTTGAATGAATTTAGTTTTTAAACTTTAAAATCCTATAAATAAAATCGGATTAAGGAAATTTTTATGATTTTTGGTATTTATATATAAGACACTGAGGGAAAATTCATTTTTTTTTATTATTAAAAGTAGATTAAATTTAATGATTATGCTCTTTTATTTTTATGATATTACTTAAATTGAAATTGTTCTTAAGTTTAATCGAAGGTTATAAATATTTAAAGAAATAAAAAAGTTTACGTCATCAAACTAATCAATAATTAATTGAAAAGCGCAACAATGTTTATGATCCGTTTAGATCGTCATTAACCCAAGTTTTCCATCTGTTATGTACAACACATGGATAAGACTGCATGCTTTGAGACCAACTGGCACTCTAGCCAATGGCTGTTAGACAGTAATTTTACTCAACCAAATCTTCAGGGGTGAGAACTCTTGTGAATACAAACTATATATAAACATCCGTCAAAATGTAAATATGTTTCGGGTTCTTGCATTAAATCGATACAAATTTTAAAGATGGTATCGTCGTAAGTATACTAAAAGCTAATCTGCTGCTATCAAAACGGAATTTTTTTTTTATAATTTTAACATACTGTAAGTGTTTGATTCTTAGCAACGAAGTCTTGTGTTATATGAAAGGACGTAAAAATAGATCTTCGTGGGGAGGTACAAATCATGTCTGACCTGAGTCTGTATAAACCAAAATCCTAGTTGTACCTAAGTTTCGGAATAAAAATATTGTTTGGTTTGACGTGTGTGGTATGATAGTAAAAGAGTTTGCATATAGTTTGTCAAAGACTTGAACACACACTTAATACCTTTTTTTAGAGGTGCTTGTATTCCGAGTAGGATCATCAATTGGTTGTGTTACCTCATGCTATAAGAGCTGCTTTTATCTGTCATCTTGTGGATGATAAGCTCTTATAAGTATACGGTTTAAACCAATGAGTTTTGTTAACTCGTTAAAAAATTTAGTCTCGATCTACGTTCCTTGATAAGTTGTGATTCTAAGAGGATCGCCAAATCGTGATACGTAATTGTAGACAAATTTTATGGCGATGATTGTCGCTGACATATTTACCATACAATATGCTTCCGGACAGCAAGTGAAACGACCAGTTGAGGAACAACGAATATCCATTAAATACAGAAAGTGGTCCTAGAATATCTAGGTGAATATGTTCAAATCGGCAAGTTGGATTTGCGAAATGTCCATGAAGCGTTTTTGTATGCCTTTGTATTTTTGAACGTTTGCAGGATAGACCAGATTATGTCCAATAGACCACGTCTTTGTTTATACTAGGCCAACAAAAGCGAGTAGATACGAGATGTTGTGTAAACATCGAATATATCTTTCGGCATAATGACTCTGTAATTTATGGTCGATAAATTCTGAAGTGCTAAGCACAAAGGTATACCTTACTTGATTATAACAATTGATTTATTATTTCATTACTGTCGCCTGATGATAAATATATTATTTGTATGAATTATTATTTGGTACTTACTGAACGCCTCAACGCATTTTACGAACGCCCTAATATGCAATAACTGCAATGGAACTAATTTGATCTGGACAAAACCTTAAATGACAGTATGAGTTCTGTTTAATTCATTAACCTTATTCTAATTATGTCGCAAAAGTGCTTACTCCTAAAATTTATAGAATCCTTAATTCTTTCATTATTGAGCTCAGATCAATAATATCACAACTGCAAATAAACTTCGATAAATTTTATAATTGTTTCGTAAGCAAATATCCTGGTCAGACTAACTGAAATCGGATCTACTGGTCTTCTTCAATATTTTTGATGAATATATATATATATATATATATATATATATATATATATATATATATATATATATATATATATATATATATATATATATATATATATATATATATATATATATATTTATATATATATATATATATATATATATATATATATATATAATGGGTGATTTTTTTGTGGTTAGGATTTTCATGCATTAGTATTTGACAGATCACGCGGGATTTCAGACAAGATGTCAAAGAGAAAGATGCTCAGTATGCTTTGACATTTCATAACTGAAGCCGAACGATCTGCCACAACGTCGAATTTTCAGTGAATGGGCCCTAGAAAAGTTGGCAGAAAATCCGCTTTTTTATCGACAAATTTTGTTCAGCGATGAGGCTCATTTCTGGTTGAATGGCAACGTAAATAAGCAAAATTGCCGCATTTGGAGTGAAGAGCAACCAGAAGCCGTTCAAGAACTGCCCATGCATCCCGAAAAATGCACTGTTTGGTGTGGTTTGTACGCTGGTGGAATCATTGGACCGTATTTTTTCAAAGATGCTGTTGGACGCAACGTTACGGTGAATGGCGATCGCTATCGTTCGATGCTAACAAACTTTTTGTTGCCAAAAATGGAAGAACTGAGCTTAGTTGACATGTGGTTTCAACAAGATGGCGCTACATGCCACACAGCTCGCGATTCTATGGCCATTTTGAGGGAAAACTTCGGAGAACAATTCATCTCAAGAAATGGCCCGGTAAGTTGGCCACCAAGATCATGCGATTTGACGCCTTTAGACTATTTTTTGTGGGGCTACGTCAAGTCTAAAGTCTACAGAAATAAGCCAGCAACTATTCCAGTTTTGGAAGACAACATTTCCGAAGAAATTCGGGCTATTCCGGCCGAAATGCTCGAAAAAGTTGCCCAAAATTGGACTTTCCGAATGGACCACCTAAGACGCAGCCGCGGTCAACATTTAAATGAAATTATCTTCAAAAAGTAAATGTCATGGACCAATCTAACGTTTCAAATAAAGAACCGATGAGATTTTGCAAATTTTATGCGTTTTTTTTTTAAAAAAAGTTCTCAAGCTCTTAAAAAATCACCCATTATATATATATATATATATATATATATATATATATATATATATATATATATATATATATATATATATATATATATATATATATATATATATATATATATATATATTTAACTCCAGGACAAACTGTAGGTCTACGTTAATCAGACTAATAGCAGATAAAACCTTAAAAAACTGACTGTGAAAAACCAAACTGTGTTCTAGAATGTCGAAACTTTGACAAAGGTTCACAATAAGCTGTGCAATATTCATCTAGTTATACCGTAAAGGTCCCATTAAGGTATGACTAGATGAAAGATTCACAGCTTTTTATATAAGATTTTACTGGAAATGGTTTTACAATGACCATTGTATTGTCTCTTAAATTTTCTTGTCTTTGTAAGAACGACTATGTTGTGTTAAATTTACCACACATACTCCGAAGATAAAAAGTATAACATATTTGGATTAAAATATCCTGATCATACGTCCTCCTCTAATCCTGGGGCTCACTACTAGTTTATTTAGTAAGAAAGAGCTTTGTTGATGTTCTGCCATACGGTCATTACACAACAGGGTATTTCACTGTTGTAATTATAATATTTTCAACAAAAAGTGCAAAGGAGGATTGCTTAGGCCAAACTATTACTAGACAAACAAAACTTTAAAATTTTTAAGTTATCAGCTATTTCGATATAGGGTTAGTACTAGATAGTTAGATATGGCTTCATAAAATAAGGAGATTAATTAGCCAAACAAAAATGGCTTCAAAGTAATCAAAGAATCAAAATCAATGTTTTGAAACCAAAATCAACGTCCCGAAAGATTATTTCCTAATAAGGTTTTGTGCAGCCGGGCTCACATAATACAGTATACCGAATGACAATCGTTAAGACAGACTGTCCAGGATATCTTACATAATCACTTCTGGATTGGATGGTGAAAAATTATGTCTCGCCTATTGAGTGGCATGCATTCACGATTAAATTGTATCTTTCATTTCGACTCAGCCAATCAATTATTGATCACAAGCAAGATTCTTCAATAGATATACTTTCATTTTGTTAAATGGAGAACCTTAAAAAATATATCAAATCATTAGAATCTGTGTAAGTATAACTAAAAACGCATTATGTTATGACCTCTAATATAAATCGGACTTAAAGCTCTACATCCTCGATTTGACTGTAATGGCGTAACTTAGAACTGTAGACAAATGCATCGGCCAAGTATTGCACAAACTTCTGTTAAAACTCCATTTATGCAAAACTCAACAAGTAGGTTGACCCACCCTGTATACTTAAAGTCCCATACATATACAATAAATACATGTTCAACATTTCTTACTCTTTGTTACTTTATTAAGTAGGTATAATGAACTAATGGAATAGATTAGAGAAGATCAATTAGCAAGCTACTCTGTACGATCTAAACAATAAATCGTGTGAATCGGATTACTTTAATCTCAAAAAGAAACTAAAATTATTTATCACACATATAGGTCACTTAATAACAAACAGATATAACTTGTTATTTTCTTTTGTTATATAAGATCTCTATACAATATATTATGCAACTTATGTACTACAAACACAAATAATTTATAAAAGCTTAAGTGAAATGGCAAAGAAAACGATTTATCGGTATCACAAGCGCTTACCATTTAGTTTCTTGAAAATCTATAAGAAAACAAATGAATATTCTCTCTATTTGGTAATACTTTAAATCTTAATAAATTATTACATTCCTATATACGGTATAATATGTGTACGATTATAAACTTGAGATATGTGAAAATCACACATGTTTATTGTTAGCTAAATCTATATACATTTATATAGGAGTGTAAGCAGAATGGTTTGAATGCCAGAATGGCAAAATATACTGTGTAAAAATGAAAAACAAAATTATTTTTATTGTTATACTACTGCCTGCTTTCCAACCTTATGTTCAGAATCCTCTCTACATATACATATGTGTATATAATATCCTAAATTCCCAAAAAAATAAATTATATATCAAAATTCTATATATATATATATATATATATATATATATATATATATATATATATATATATATATATATATATATATATATATATATTTATATTCATGCCTTTATTTACACATACGTATATAAACCGTAATAAATTCAATTACAACAGTAAAAAACAGTAAATTATGTTTTTACTAGACAATTGGTTTTATGATTAGAATTTATTTGTTCTAATCTAACAACTCTAGCAACTGAACTATAAAATTGAAAATACACAATATATACAAAATAGGGTGATATATACCCCGTATATACAATATTTATATACATAAAGCACAGATACACACAGTACATACTATTTTGTTGCTTTATACGATTTGTAATTAAATAAATAAAATAAATTATTTTACTTAATCATCTCACACACAATAAATTTTTTATACAACGAAACGATCCACTAAAATATCAAAACTTAACTAAATTGGTGGCCAAAACTATAATATGTTGAAGACGATTGAAATAGTTAAGAAAATAGTGTAGAACAGCTAATGGTAATTGTAAATAGTATAATAACGACAATGGTTGGTTGTTTGTCTCCCTCTTTCGTCTCTACGTTTTCTTGAAGAAATGCACTGTAATGATATAGTAAACATCGAAGACGAATTATTAATTATCGTCTTGTTAATAAGATTATTTTCTATCTACGTACGAGAGTGTATCTATATATGTATATAGTTAATTCGAATTGAACATAAACTAGACTATTTTGAAACTAAACAAATTTTACACACTCGTGTCTGTCTCGTATATTTATTTCTTTAATAATCTGTAATAATGATAAAAATAAATTATGAATAATCAATATATAATAGTATAATTACAATGAAGTTACCTTCATTTGGTTTGTGCTAATTATGATGAAAATAAGATGATTATATGTTTCATCATTTGACTTACTCGTGCGCCTAGCAACCACAAGTTAAAAAATTTGTTATTTGAATTTCAGTATACTCCGAACTTTGAGATCATGACTTGAATAAAATAAAATGAAAAAAACAGATACGACTGCCACGTGTGCTTACGAAAACCCATCAAGTATAGCTTTTCACAAAACTTTCGTTCATTGCAAATTCATATGAATAGTTGTGTTCTACGCTCAAGTTCTACATTTTGTTGATGTTTTTTCTCTTATTTAGTCTTAAACTGGATCGAGCTTTAGCTGTTTAGTAATAAAAGAACTCAAAGTTTGAATACTATAGATCTGACCAAAGCTTTTTGGCAGGGATCGATATATAAACTATATGATACTACACACAAAAAAATAAGGCGGTGTAAATATGTTTCAATCCAGAAAAAGTTCCTTATTTTTATCCTTTTGTATAAAATTGACACCACAGGTTTCAGCTCAAAATTTAAATTATCCAAAAAGATAAACTGATATTTTGTTCGCACAGTTCGGTGTTAAAAGTAAAATTTTCAGAAAAATATTAAAATATGTTCGGGGATTTTTTTAAAAGGTACTTCCTACAGCAAATTTTAAAACTTACGGAGTGTAAAATTAACACAATTTGGAGTTATATCCTAGGCGAAGATTTTTCGGGTCAATTTTTTTGGATTTCGGATTTTACTTTCATTGCACGCATAAGTCCCGAATAAAATTAGTTTCGTGTTAGTATTCTATTCAAAGTGATCGCTTGTTTCTGTATAAAAAAAAATGTGTTAGTAATTTGTATAAAGTGAATTAAATAAAATCAAATTATAATAAATAAATAAAAGTTTATCGTGAATTTAATGATTTGTGTGTATAATGTTTAACGGCTAGAGAGCCCTATAATCTATATTGTGTCGCTTATTGATAATTTTTTAATTGAGTATATATTTTAATTGATAACTTTCGCGTTGAACTATGTCCAACATGAAGGTAAGAATATGTATTAATAAAACTTAAATTAATAAAATAAATATTTGTGGAATTATCTGAGATTATGATAAAAATTTAAATATGTGTGAAATAAATCTTAAATTAATATAAAAGCCGTAATGTGAAATATTTTTAAATTTATTTATTTTCAGATTAGAACTATCAAAAGATGCCAGAAAATTTGTATCCGATCGGTGGGATACTATGTGACACCGAATCGGAGTCAAGAGAACTCTGCTTTTTGTGTGTAGCGCTCAATGTGCACCAAATACGTATCAATGGTTCAAAAAGTCTGAGTTGACTCGTAGTTAGGACCGATACTCGTCATAAATTCAATAACTTTTGGGCATAGTTTTCACTATATGGAGAGTTTGATAGGCGGCATCGACAATCGAGATTTTCAATTGTTCTCAGACTCCTCTACATCATTAGACTACGAGTAGAAACTTATACCTGAGTATAAAATTTTTAATTTATTTAATCCTTAACATCTTAGAATACTAAAAGAATTACTTATTTCAGATATGTTCATGAACAGACAGGAAGATTTTAACAACGCAACCTGATTCATCTCAATTTACTATGGCGGGAACCAGTCCATCAACCACATGCATCAAAATATATATGTACTTCTTTTATAATTTTATCTATTTTAAATAAATGAAATTAAATATGTCAAAAACCATATCGAATAATTTAATTAATCCGGAAAATCAATTCTGTTCACTTTTTTGGTATCGTTTCTTTAACTCCGAATTGGCTAAATAAAAACTTTTTTGGGTGTGCTTTGACACCATATGAATAATTTTGTTTAATCGTATAGGCGCAAATATATTTATCCGAAAATATAAAAAAATCACTAATCGGATAAAATAAATTTGTTCGTCTGATGTATAAAGAACTATTCTTAAAAAGTAATTTTCATTAGTTAGGTGTGAATAATCCAATCCAAAAAGAGAGAAGTCTGATCAAATAAAATACTCCGATCGGATGAATAAAATTTGTATCCGATCGGTGGGATACTATGTGACACCGAATCGGAGTCAGGGGAACTCCACTTTTTTTTGTGTGTATCATTTAAATAATAAATTATAATTTCATGTCATGAGTGTGGTACGGTACGGAAAAGCTCGAGTTTATGGATTTATACTACCACACAACCAAAGATATGACCATAGTCGTTTTTCTGATTTATGGTGAACAACAAATTTTAGGGTAGCAAAGCTTTCTATTTTAGTTTCGAAGCTAAAATTCTTCAGAAGTTGACAATGTGACTAAGGCGTCGACTTAGACAAAATTACCTAATAAATTTTTACAAGCTTTCATTTATTAGAGTTCACTCGTCAGCACAGTGATTGGTATTGTAAGCATTTGTTTTACCAACATACGAAACTTCGTCAGTGCATTCATACTCAAACCTTCTCTTTCTATAGTTTAAAGCCTAAAGTTTTCTTGCTTAGCCTCAAGTTTTCTACTATTATACCAGACTTTTATTATTATAAAAAGTCTTTGATTTATATCGCACTCCAGCACCAACTAATATAGCCTTAACAGAGTCAATCTGCACTCCCAACTTGTCCAATGAATTGACCATTAGAGTGCAAATATACTTTGTAACGATATTTTATCATCTATGGGAAGCAGAAAAGACAATATATTTGCGCTGGATAGTACCACGAATTGAAGTCCAAGCTGTGTGCTGCAGTATCACGAATCAATTAACTAAGACTTTACCTATGACATATAAATGCCTCCTATATTATGTTTGTTTTTATCTTTGAAATTCAAGCTATTGCCGTATCCATATCCTGTAAAGATTTCAGTCCTTGAAATGATGTTCCTGGAAACCCTTACAGTAAAAACTTAATATTTTACAATGTTTAAACGAATAATAATTTTTTATTATTTAAATTATTTTCGAAGAATGAATAATGATACCTTAATCTGTCACTGTGTATCTCAGCATGAACGTGATCTAATATTTTATCTCCTTCAACATCGATATCACAACGTTCTCAGGAATTACGCATTCATCCATCGTCTTACGTAAGGATTTGCGTTTGCATCCTTACTTAAAAATAAAAAGAACTAGACCACGAAACTTTCGTCAATGGGTTGAACATGATGCTTATTTTTCACACAAAATCATCTAAGTGATGAAGCTTATTTCACTTTGGATCAATTCGTCAACAAACTCTATATTTCTGATTTTTCAGAAAAGTAATGTTTATGTGAATAAACAAACAACACAGCTGTACAACAACTCGGACATTTGGACCGAAATTGCTGGTAATGTGTGAACGGGTAAACATTTTGAATTTCAGATATAAATGGTAGACGTATGCTAGTTTTAAAACAACATCTAGGCGTGACTTTTGTAAGACCTTTTTAAAACCCATAAGATTAGTCATCAACAATAAATAAAAGAATCATGCAGTCAATAACAAATTTTCAATAACAAAAAAAAGCTCGATTGTGGTTACTATTCGATGAAAATGACCGATAACTTTTACATGTTGTAAAAGATCAACAAAACTCAAAAGCATAACTGTCAGTAAAAATGGCGAAGATAAGATTACCAGATCAATTGATATTTTCTAATTCATATGTAATCCCATTAGTAAGACAAGGGGATGAACATATTTAAATAATATGATATAGCTTCTGTGAAACTTTTGAAGAATGCTACAAGTTCGTATTTGTCCCAGTAATGAAAATAATATTGTCAAACGAAAAAAGAGGGGTGCATACAAAACTCATATTCATATAAACTAAAAAAATATATTAGTTAGACAATAATAGATTTCATTTATAAGGGAAAATGCTACAAACTAGATATAAATAGTTGAGTAAAAAATGCTGAACCAATGAAGATTCATTTGCAAAATAAGCAGAGCCATGAACTGGTTAGTTATACTGTTATGTCTACACAATCAGGTACTCTCTACTGTACAGAAATTAATAAATGACAACTCTTTAAAGATTTTACTATCCCATAACTTAAATCCACTCCATCATATCTTAGTTGAATAATTTGTATCACTAACTAGAGCAATTTAAACAAACAATGACCAAGGATATATAATAACTATAATCGTTATATATATATATATATATAAAATATATATATATATATATATATATATATATATATATATATATATATATATATATATATATATATATATATATATGTATATATATATATATATATATATATATATATATATATATATATATATATATATATATATATATATGTATATATATATATATATTAGAACAAGGGTTGAGAACAGATGGCAGTCAGTTGAACCTTTATTTGAATGAATCGTTATACATAATCAAACACAGTAATAGTAAACCTTACGAGTTTTCGTCTTAAGGAGTAAGTTTCGATATTTTATATAATCGTTCAAGAGGCATTATAAACCATGGATTTAATCTTCAATTTTGGTATAGTGTTAATCAAAAAGCTCGGTCTGTATGAAACAATTTTATTTTTCCAAATTGCTGAATTGGGTAATTCGAGTAAATTTGAAACAAAAAAGACATGTATGAAATGTATCGATTTTGTAATTTCAAACGGATTAGATATTCGAAAAAAAAAATTAAAGTTTAGAGCTGTAAGTGTTAAATCCCAACCAACTATATAAAATTCAGAAAAATATTTTCAGGCGATATATAATAAGGACTATATATATAGAATAGATCTACGCCCATATATTCATTCATTGTATAAAACCTATAAAATAAATTGATCTATTTTCCAATAAAATTCCTTTGCCCCCAAAAAAATACGTAAACCTTTTTTTATGTATTTCGATCAAATCAAAAGTCATCAAATCGTTTTTTTTATTTTTAAATTTATTTTCCTTTTCCCTTATTTATTTATTATAATAATTTTTTTTATCTCTATGGAATCCCCTTTTTTTGTTCGAGACACACACGAGTATAAATATATTCTAAGTTATTATATTATTTAATAGTTTTTTAGGTTGTTGTTGTTGCTGTATATATTATAAATATTCCAATAAATATTTTTAATCTATATAATAAAAATTGTCAAATTCTAAATATTTCTATTGCTAATAATAAATTTTACTATTTACATAAATTAAATATACAAATTATTTTGGTTGGTTGTTTTGGTTGTTTATTTTATTTTGCCGTGTATATTTTAGCATAAACAATTTCTATTTTTAGGAATATTTATATTTACATTAATTTTTTTAAGCATTCACATGTAACAATATTAAAATAAATCTAATAGATTTAATAATTTAAATTTTTAATTCCTATATAATAAAAATTAAATAGCAGGCAACCAAAACAATTTAGATATGTATATTAATTATGTTAATTCCCAGAAAATTTCATTATATATATATATATATATATATATATATATATATATATATATATATATATATATATATATATATATATATATATATATATAATGTATCTCACTGATGGTAGGAGTTAAATTTTGTACATATATTAAAAAGCTCTCATTTCCATTAGTTAATGTACATACACACATGATAATTTATAATAAGTGTCAGTGCATGAAATGTGGTATCATTTGTAATTTATACGTTTGCGAGTACATATAAGTGATATTCGGTGTACTAACATTAAGTTTATACTTATATATAATACTTTATCTCATTTATAATTATAATTCAACGTGAATTATTTAATTAATTGGAAAATATGTAGTTATTTAATTTTACGGTGCGTAATTTGCAATATACATTAGGCGCTAACGTTTGTATGCGGAACACTTTTATAATTAACATTTGTGCTTAACACTTTTATTCGATCTTATGTAAGTCTAATTATAAGTCCATTTCTTCGAACTCGTTGGTTTTACAAGAAAGTGACAAGCTTACTTACAAATATGTCAAGAAATATTTGGGTATATGATAACTATGCTTCTTGAAAGCTTAAAGCACTAAAACTTTATTTCTCTCCTCATTTTACGAAATTACTCAGTATGAATCATGAGGGTTGCATACTGCAGATCAGCCCTTATTTAATTCTTTTGCTGCACAGGAAAAACCACAGTTAGTCACAAGAGGTGCACTATAAGCTCTTTTAAGTGAATCGAAACTTTACCATGTTGATCAATTGACTGTTGTTGTACGTGTTAACAAGCGGAAACTACTTAAGATATTTTTGATATCAGATAAGGTTCAAAGCCATGGTGCTAAAGATTTGGCTTTTGCTGGATATCTTCTTATTTAATATACCGTCTATGATAACTTATGCAGCTCAAATTTAAGCGCTGAAGCTCTGTTTTGCATTTGTTCAAATTTGTTATCAAAGTTTCTTTAAATTATTTAAGTAAAGCATCTCACGATAGCGTGCTTATTCATAAAAATTGTAAATTAGAGAGAAATTTTAATATCTTCAACCGTCTTATACATGTATAGAGACTCTTGATCATCATGCAACGAACCTATGGTTAAAATTCCTATCGATTCAACTTTATATAACAACAGTGAAGAAAACCGTGAGGGTAATAACAAAATAGCTACGACTTAATAATACGACGAATCTGTTTAAACTTACTTATTCTCCCAGTTCAGTAAATAGTTCCGGGTGTAGCAAACACATTAATCTAACCATATAAATACATGCGACTTCTGATGTCAACCGTATGACCTATGGTTATTTCGAAATGACATTTATAAAAATTAGAAACAGTTGCGGTTCTAGTACACTATCCTATGTGCATCTCAAAATTTACAACAAAAACATTACTACTTATCCTGTCACCCTCGTGGCTCATTGGGGTCTCGGATTCGAATTCCGGGTCCGAGTAATTATGATTATTATTTATCCTTTCAATTTTAACTTTATGGCGAATACTCGGATAAATGGTTTAGTACTGTACATTGTCGATAATGTTCTATATGTATCTAGCCTATACCGCGTGCGAATTTTCGAGTAAATATATTGATAAAATATGGCTTCTAGGATACAATTTATATGGTTGACGGGTTAAATGATAAAGAGATAAAATAGAGTACTTTAAATGGCAGTATGTATAGTGTGGAAGAGGTTCGCTTTGCGTTTCTAGTATCACTGTAAAGAAGATATGAAGATGGATGTAAGAATTATGATTTTGACGGATATGTTTGAAAGCGGGCTTTATATAGAGATCAGGATTCTTTTTATGTTTTCATCTGGATTATTGATGAGATATATTATCGATGATCATGGTTTCAGAACTTCCAGAGAGCGATAATATATTTTTTAATTGCTTAGAACAGCCTATATAAAACCGCTATTCGATTCAGCTGAACAATCAAAACAATTATTAACCTTTTCGTCTAGTTTTTACCCAGCTTTTTAGTACAGTACTTCAATTCACTTAATACACTTTTAGATATGCGGTAATCCAAATTACAATCTGTCGAGAAGAAACTCATGATCAACAATATCAAATGCTTTGTGAAGATCATGAAAAAGAACACTTATGTACTTCTTTCGATCTAGTGCAATATATATCATATCGGTTATTTTTTCAAAAACCATCTAAGACCTGCATACATTGTCTAAATATGCATATAGAAGAAATTAGATTCATTAAGGAAACTTGTGAGAGCTTCTTAATTTTTCCATGATATATAGATAGAATCCAAATATTTTATGAATACATTTAACGAGAATATCTGTAAAGAAGGCCACTTAATTTCGATTTATATCTAGTTCACCATCTTTACACAACCCTGATGGCAAATAATATTATACCTTTCTGTAGATGAAGCAGAGATAAGACATTTTTTGAATGTATCTTGCCTGCAAATTCATTTAGAATGGGATGATCCTGCTACTGAAAATATTATAACAACGAGAGATAATCGTCAGTTAGACCTTACATCCGATAAAACTAAAAAACTGACTACAACAAAGATTTACTTGATCAACTAAATGCCTAACCATGAAATAGAAATGTGTACTTGGTGCTAATAAGATGCCAAACATGTAGAATATTTTGAGTGAGCTAATTTTAATTGTTCAAACTACCATGCAAATTCAAAGATTGTCATCCTTTGCCTCTTTAATTTTGACTATTAAACAATCACAAAATTAGGTTAATTATAAGAACATCATCAAAATTGAATTAAATATCTAATCAGCTCTTATGCTAAACCAGGCAACAGTACCCAGAATATTTTAAGATAAGTAATCATCTCCATCTATATACTCGTTCATACACAATTTGTTCCATTCCATTTAATTTTCAATTTTGTTTTTGTATTCCATTCTCCAAACAATTTCCATTTACCATCGCCTTTTCAGACAACCATTCAATTTTTGGTTTGAACGTATCAATCCACTCTACATATATATATGTATACATGGATATATTCCTAAATTTAAACTGACGGGAAAATAAATAATTTTCCTTATAATTCCAGTTTATGATCATATATATAGGATTAAGACCGAAAAAAATAAATAAATAAATAAAAATGTTGTTTTGAACCTAAAATATCGGATCTATCCATCCATCCATCTAATAATTTTTCGTTTTAAGAATCATTCATTCATCAGATGAAAAATATATTAACGCTACTTATATTTTCATTTTGGAAATTTATTTTATATAAACCGATAAATTTTCACATGTATGTGCTCTCTATACATACATCGTATCCATGGTATACATTTACAGACGAACAAATTTTGTTTAAAGGATTCTGGTTCTAATAATATAAATTTTATTGAATTCGAGAAAAGCACACGAAAAAAAAGGAAAATATTTTTTGTTGGAAAATTTGCCTTTTACTTTGGTATTATATAGGATAAATAGGTTACGTATTTTTCCATTTTTTTTGTGTTGGTTCGGATTAAGATAATTTTTAGACTTTTCCTTGAATCCTTTATTATTTCTTAAAGAAAAAACAGAGCACAAAAAAAATTGTAGCAAATTTATTGAATGCGGGATTTTATATATTTTAAGTAAATTGGTATATAGAGTATATATGGTATGTATGTATGTATTGAAACAAGAAAAATTGTTTCCTCTCAGCAATGAATAAGTGAACAAAAAATTTATTATGCGAGAGAACGGAAAATTCTTTATTGCTTTGTAATTTGTTTTTATTAGCCTCAAAGGATTTTTCCTTATATATACGTAAGCATCTCTAAATCAAAATATGTACCAGTGTATAATGAAATTTTAAACAGGTTTGGTATAGAAAATTGCCTAGATACAAATGATTACATGTGTTATATATATATATATATAGTTGTGGTTTTAAGGGAGAAAAACAAATTCAATTTTCGGTTATCGAATAGTCTGAAAGGAACATTGACAGTACATATCTATATACATATAGCAATGTGGTAAAGGTTACAGTTTTATAAATTGAAAAGAATTTAAATAACCTTCAGCTGGCATGTTTCTGGCAATAAAATACATGTTTTATGCTTTTCATTTTGTTATAAATACGTTTCTGGTTCGTGTGTTAGAAAATTCAAATGAGCAGCTCGAGACAGCTTTTACTTCAAATGGAACCATTTTTCCGTTGAAGTAAAACCGCCCCAATAAGGAACCACCCATGCAACCATTTTTTACCAACTCATAACAATCTGATATATAATATGTACTCGACGATCGTTCAACACAATATTATAATTTTATTAATCACTTCATTTCACACTAACAAATTTATGATAAGGTGAAGCCTCGCGATGTTCGGCTTTTTAACAAATATAATAAGCTTTTCTTCATCATGTTTTTCATTGTATTATTTAGATTTTGTTTATGGAATATGAATAGCGAACGTTGCTGTGAAATTATTATGGCATGAATTATTTTTTGAAATTTTTGAATTTATTACTGTCAAAAGAGAGGAGAAGAGTAGAATAGAAAAATGTATTTTGACTATGCAGAGCTTAATGAAATAAGCTTATAATTTTGAATCTTAAATAAAACCCGTTCACAAAGATGAATGGGAACAAAGTTGAATGGGATATATGGGAATATAAAAGTTAGTTTTAGGAAGCTCACTCCGCGATTCGGTCGCACAGTCTAGCTAAGAAACTTTTCAGTTTGGTATCTGAGTCTTAATTAAAACGCATTTGACATGTAATCGAACTTGTGTGTTTCAAATTAGCTAAATAATATTTTATATTTTTAACATAATTTATAACGTATTGTTGAAAAAATTATATATTATTGGATGGAATGTGCAATATTTTTAGCCCACACTGAAATGTTTTTAAGATCTGCATTGATTTTAGTTAAAATATCATCTAAATGTGAAAAGTAACCACCGATATATAACTTAGGAATCCAATCCCGGTTTTCGATTAACCGGTTAACCGGTTTTACCTTATTTTACCGGTTTTATCGAACTAATTTCGGTAATTAGTTTTTCATTTCAGGTAAATATTTTGTAGGAATTAAGTTTTGCTACCATTGGATGGATCTCAAAAAAGTCAAGCTACATTTCAATGCATTAAGAGTTATTCAATGCATTTTAGAGTTGTCTATAAGAATTTTGTCGCTTTCATATTTGAAGCCTCATAGTGACTGAGATTTTAAGAGTAGAAATATATATTATAGTTTGAATATTGAATTATATTATTATATAATTCATGACTCAAACCAAATTGTGTCTCTGTCGGTCATTTTATTCCCATAATGACTGAGTAATAACGTCTCTATTAAGTTTATGTGGACGAGTTATCCAACCAAAATACACGACTAAGTGAAGATCTTATAGTTCTCCATTTAAAAGACAGACGATCAAACTATTCTATGTCTTTCTATTTTACTATTCTATGTCTTATGAATACGGCTTAGTAGAATAAGCCGGTCTAATTCTTTTCTTGTCTCATCAATTTAAAGTTAAGATATGATAAATACTGCAGCAGAAGTCGATTTATTAGAAAAGGATGAATTTGAAGAAGAAATAATTGTACTCAATACTTTATGCATGAAGAACATACTAGCATTAGCAATCAACAAAAAGAAAGTCCCATTAAATACAACAAACCTTACCCAAATTATAAAAAGAGAACCAATTTTATTTGAAGAAAATAAAATACGAGAAGATCACCATTAGGGGTAAATTTCTCACAATAAAACCGACATATGTGAATCTAAAAGAGTCTTTTCAGTCACGGATCAGATATGCACTCAAATGCCTATTTCATTGAACAATGTGATATTTTGAAACCTTTATGTATTTCCCAAAACCGAAATTTACCGGGAATTATTGATAAAACGGTAATTTTGATAATTAAAAAATTACGAATAATCGGTAATGTAAAACCTCGGTAATTTTGGATTCCTTTTATATAATTATCAACATAAAGATAAAATCAACAATTCGGACATTTCAAGCTAGCGTGTCCTAATGTTCTTTGGGTACTCCAGCTTATACCAGAAAGATCATCGAGTTTAACAAAATTAAAGCAACTGCATATCGTGAACGCGATCAAATGCTTTAGAAAAATCGAATAGGACATAGTATCCAATACTAAGCGGGAATTTCATCCCGCGATTAAAAAATCAAACTTCATTAATTTATTCTTCAATCTGAAGTCGAATAATTTTCTTTGGGACCGTAGACCAGGCGTAGACATTCACAATAGTAATCAGACGAGTATTGTGAATTTCCTTCATATCATACAGCTAATAATATCAAACTCAGATAATGATTTTACACCTAAAGGAACACTAAATAAACAAATCCTAGTCAAAATGTCTTCTGCAATAAATATAATGGCAAACAGTGAAATCAATCTCCAATCCCACTGTGTGATATGTATTTGGTCAAATCAAATGTCTCGTTTCATTATATATTCAAAATGAATCTACTCGCAGTTCTAGGATATATATTTATAATTCTCTTAAGAGACACCTAAATAAGATCTAATTAAAATTTAACCACTCTAACGAAATTACAAACTCTTACTACCAATCACATTATAATACGGAACAACAGTATACTTTAGATTTAAAGACAATACGACCGAGTTCGCGTCATGATAAAAAATAAAAAGAACAGCTATAGCTGACAAAAGAAATAGAGTACATTATAGGCTAATAAGCCAGTATCAACTTCAGGAGGATACTGTCTAATCTAGTCGGTGTTGTGGCGTTCAGAAAAACAATTAATAATCACGACGCAATAGTAGAGTAAGAACAAAATAATATGCGCTGTTGCAACAAAGCCTCAAAACATAATATCTAGAAACAAAATGCAACAGACATCAAGTCCGGTAGCATATGCCCTATGAGATGAATTGGATCTCTCCGATCACACAACAAATCAATGACTTCATCAGAGCGAAACCAGCCTAGCGCACGAAAATTTCAGTTCACATATAAGATGCCATATATACATTTCTAAAAGACAAACATCTTCAACGGATGGTTGATTTAGCACCCTAGCTGTCAATCAATGTCACACCGGAGTTATGGTTTCCCTCCCATTATTAGCAGTCAGGATTACAGCTCACAACATCACCATCATATTCTACAGTTTATAGGATTAACAAAAATTATAAAAACTTAGCAATTCCTAAGTTTATTGTTATAGCCATCTAACCACAGACCTAGTATCAGATATAGGTAAACTTTAGAAACTAACGTTGACTCGATCGACTCCCTCCATATACAAAATAATTTACAATATTTTTTATTAAAAATCAATAAGCATCCATTTCTGCAGCCCGGGAAACCAATTTATTGAGTGAAACTAGTTGCATAGCTCGGGATGATCTATACCAGCCATTTTTATTTCCTTTGTGACAAAACAAAGTTTTTTCGTATAGTTTTCCACAATTAAGCTTTTCAACTTATATAGTGGTATAACTCCTAAGCCAATTCTGTAAGCCCTTTAATCTTTTACTCATAAATGGTCTGACTGTTAATGATCATTTTCACGGTTAATGATTACTTTGCTAAATCGCTATTTACATAAATAAATAATGTTAGTGTTTATCTTCTAAGATTTGGAATATAAAGCAATAGTTTTTATAATTCATCGTTATTATACTTCAGTATGTACCAAATAATTAATTCGTAAAATTAACGACACAATCCAATAAATCAGACCATTTCGAGTTAAGTAATTCGCTGGAACTGTTGCGACACAATCAAACTACATGTACGAATCCCACAGGTATACACATGTTCCAGTAGCAAATGCCTGATGAGATAGATGCGGTGATATTTTCGATCACAAAACATTTCAATAACGTCCTCATCAGAGCGAAACCGGCCTAGCGAATTACAACAACAACATAACATTTTATATGCACAATTCAAACTACAATTCAAAGTGACGTGGCGTTATATTTTCTGAGGTTTCCATCGAATCATACAAGTTTAAAGACATTCATATATGTAACGGTTTTTGCAGGCCATTGTTGGGTTTTTGCAGGCCCATACCATGTCAACAATCTGACTCCATCGATTTCGATTACAAGCCATCCCAGGTTATCATACATTTGTGAACAATTACAAGATGCCATATCGCTCTCTATACGCCGGTAAGCAATCGTCGTCTACCGAAAGGCGGCTCTCCTTTTAAAGGTCGCTGTGTCATTCGATACCAAGACGTTTTTGCTTAACAGTATTTGCAAGTTCTTTTTATTTAACAAGTTAAAATGGAAGATATATATACTGATTAAAACTCCCACAGTATTATCGCGAGTAATGAGAGATCCAAAATACTTGAATCTAATCATTTAAACGTGTGGCTACCCCTACTGAAATCAATTGCGTCTTAGACTCAAGAACTATAAGAGATCAGATATTTGGTTTTGAGCTCGTTGATTTTGAGACCAATCGAAGCTAACAAATAGTTCGATTAAATACTCAGTTTAAACCTACTTTTGAAATTTAAGGGTAGTTGAAACACTGCCCGAACTATCGTAATGGATCACCAACAAATTTTGCAATCACATAAAACATCGAAACATAACATAATTTTCTTATAACAACTATAGTCTATACTTACATATGCTGTATCCAATAATTTATACAAAACATCATCTATATGAAACTTTAATTCATAACTATAAAGTGGCGACATGTCATATTGTGAAATCTGGAAATAAAATAAAAACACATTTTGTAAATACATAACTATGTTAAACTTAAAGTTGTTATAACACAATTTTTAATACTTTTGGTTAGCATATCTTGGCAAGTTTCCAATAATAAATATTTAACACAAAACAATAAACGTATCACACCAAAACTTATAATACAATATGTATATGTAAGTGCTATTAACCTAGATATATCGGGTTAAGATTTGGGTATTTAATACCTTGGCATATAATTTGTAACAACGATTGTTATCATTTAGAATAATAAGATTTATATCATTTGGAGTAAGATTACACAGCTAGAAAGTTTTAATTTCCCAGAGTGCCCAGATAAACAGTCGAAAATATTATAACATTTCGTATATACAGAACGATAATATAATATCAAGAACGTCTATATAAAGAATGTATACATATATCTATGCTGCCGTACACATATAAATAAAAAATCCATAATCCTGGAACAATATAAAAGCACAAAACTTATATTCAACACGGATAACAGCGGATTGTAAGTAAATGTGTGTTGTGTGTTCGCTTTTGTTTTTTTCTTCATCCCAGCATAATTTTCCTATATTTCGCTTTTCTTTGTTTTTGGGTCTCCAGATCTCTCAAGCGAATAATTTCAACAACACACACACACAAAAAAAAATTATATATCTTTTGTTGCCATTTACATTTTCCTCGCAACTTGGATGAAATTGAGAAAAACTGTTAATTTTTGTTGTTGTTTCTATTTATCGTGTACATAGTGTGTTCTATAAAATATGATTATTACTATCGTCATTACTATATTATAATTTGTATTACGAGCTTTTTTTTTGGGTACACTATCTCTTGTTCATGGCAAAGACAAAATATAAAATCAAGGCGCGTTCGGTTCGCTTTGCACTAGAAACAACATTCTGCCTATTTTGTTCGTCACATATCACTGCAGTGTACGTACGAGTATGTATAAAAATATCGAATTCGTCCATGTTAAGTGTGAGCATATATCTAGAAATTTTTGTCCTATTTTTGGAAATGTGTAGTCAACGAAGTTGAAATATACAAAAAAAAATCTTTAGATTACGTGACTTGATTTTGTTGACAGATTATTTATGTGTGATATTTGTTATAAGGGAGTAAATTAGAAATACTCTTCTTGTTATATTATTATTATTATTATTATTATTGTTAGTGCTATTATTACTATTATATTTTTATTTCAACTTATATGGTATATATGATGATTAAATGGGGATAATCAACCGTATACGTTGTATATAAATATGGGGATATCTATACACATTTCGTTATATTGCGTGAGCCAATATCTTTATATTGATCAAACACTATATAAGTTTTATTGTTGAGTTGTGAAAATTGATAAAATGAAATCAATTAATTGTGTATACTTAGCAACCAAATAGCATACGTTTAAGAGAAAATTGATTTTGCCACTGTTGATAACTATTGCAAATTAACGCAATCGAATAACATAAAACGTGGCATGCTGGATGCCACAGGATAACCGCTGGAGAGTATTCTTAAACCACAACTCGAAACAGCAATTCTATGATCTGCTGATGTCAAAAATGTTTGTAAATCTGTCAATATTCGGCGGATAATTCACAATTACCTTCAGGCCATGATGCTAATGTTTGATACCACGGAAGGTTAAAATCACAGGAGGTCTCAACGAATCTATCCTCGGCCCTGATATATGGAATGTGTCATGATAATTGGTTGGAGAGTACACAGACGATATCGCAGCGGTTCAAATCATTCAAGATACTGACAATGCACAAAGAATACTCAACAAAACCATAAAGAGAACCAGCTCTTTGCTGGCGCATGAATGTTCATGGTTTAACCCTGAATTTTGAAAAAAATTACTTGTCCTGCTTGTTGGCATACAGATCGTGACCAACATGCTGTTTTAATTATTGGAAACCATAAAGTAAGGTGTAATTTGACATTCAAATACCTCAGTAGAGGTATAAAGTGATATTATCTGCCTTTTCCAAAGATTGTGTCGTTTGTGCCAAAAATTAAGCTCGATATCCAGGTGCACCTCTAGGTATTTAATTGACAAGTGGTCATCTCTATACTTGAAACTAAAAGTGAAGGTTGTTGATGTCGGTGGCCAAATATAAATCCTTTTTATGAGTGTAAAATATGCGCAGTCATACACGGGGTTAAGAAGGGAACTCCTACAGAACGGTAACTGAGCCTATTGTTCTGCTAAGTACTGGAATGAGCCCCATGGAGGTTTTAGGAGATAAAAAGAAGTTTTTTAAGTGGGTACGAGTTCAAATAGTGCATGATGCATTTTTTTCAAAGAATTAAATAGAGTGTATTTTTTCCTTTTAAAATCTATTTTTAGTGTCACATGATCGATAATTACGGTATGTTATTCTAGAAAGAGTCGATGGAATAGTTGACCACATAGCTTCCTACTATACATAGAAAAGAAAATGCCTAATAATTTCCTAAATTTTAACCAAGTATTTATAACCATCACGGTGGTCTATAATGACCTTAAAACGTTCAAGACATAGATTTATTCTTCATCATAATTCAAGCCTAATTTATAGAAGTCAAAATATTTCACCTAGTTTGGCGAACTGTCTTTTTAACTGCCAACCCAGAAAACAACTCGAGCATAGGTGTTGGAGAAAAGTTTCGTTTCCATATCTTAAATTTTGCCGCTCTATTCTGATCAAACCAAACAAAAGACATGAATATTTGGGTAAGTTCTTAATAAGGACTGCCTCTCTGATCTCGAAAACTGTAAGGTGCGAGATTTATAACGCTACGTAAGAAGCTTAAACTGGTTCTCATAAGGATAAAAGAGAAATTAGATCCTGTGGTATCGCAACAGACCGTCGCCGGTCTAAGTGTGCTGTAGCAGCCACTCAACCTAGCCTTACATAACCTCTGGTCAAATTATTGATAAAGAATAATTCACTAATATATTTCATTCAGAATCAATTTAATTGGATACTTCAGCCAAACCACATATTTTTGGTGATATCGTCCAGACTCGGAAATCTCAGATAATTTTGTGACGGTTATATTAAATTCACGAATCATTACTTGATTATAACACCTTTATTGCACATGATTGCTACGTTATAAAACCAACAAGCTTTAGTGGAATAAAGGAGTGAAAAGGACTTATTGTTTTAATTTTTGGTTAAAGGTGTCAACATGTACAACCTTTCGTATTTGAGATTTATCATAGACAATATTTTTTTATGACTTCTCATCATTTTGTAAGATCGGAGATTTTTTCTTTTTTATTAAGTATGAATTTAGTGCCAAATATGACGAAATGATGCCTTTCGGTTGAGTGTATAGTCTACATGTGAGAAGTTGCTTTATATTTTGAAAGATGCAATCGAGTACAAACTGAAACTAAATGTTGGTTGATATGTATCGTGAACTAGGTTCTCTATAATATGATAACACGTGAAATTCAAGAGGGAGACCATTGTAAGTTAAATAGCATTTTGATATACGAGCTTCTGAAAAAGCATATTTTCCTGAACTGCACCATTTCTCGTTAACAGCTTTACTAAAGAATATTTATTATGGGTCAAAACCGACAGTAATTATATTATTTTTCTAGAAGCATTTCATTACGTGAATCGAATCAAAATTCAATTTGATGGGAAAATTAAAAAGTCCTTAGCAGTAAGCCCATTTTTTGTAGTTCACAGCACACTTCCATTATACTACAGTCATTGAAAGAATACATTTTTATCAAACTTAATGCGAAGCTTGAAGGCTCCCTTCTCTATGAAATGGGTATACCTTTACAGATTAAAACACTTAATTAAAGAATTATTTTCGGACGTATACTTCCAAACTTGCGCCATTCAGTCGTATACATAAGTCGAATACTCTGTTTATCAGCTCAAGTTGGGTTTAATTCACATCAAATATTCGCAATGATTTACTTCAGTATTTAAATGGCCTAAATGTGTATGCTGGGTTCTTACAGCTTGCGGCACCTAAAATTATTATCTGGTTTACCTACTGCAAAATTGGCAAATTAAAATCAAAACCGAGGGTGGGGATGAATTCTGTTTTAGCATTTTCAGAAACAATCTATCACGACATTCTTTAATACTTTTAAACATTGAAAACCTCAATTACATTATTTGAGCTTCCATGCTGGTTATATAATGTAATCAAGCTATTTTTTCCCATGTCAGCGTTTCATATCCAAATCCTGATAACATCAATTTAACACATTATTCCTCAAATTATCAATCTCACCAGGACTGTTTTAAAAGCATATTTGCGCTATTAAAATGCCAACATGCTATATAATAAAAGTGTTTAAAAATTTGTCACATAAACGATATAATTAATTATTTTGAATATTATTTTTCCTCCACCCATAAATCATATATTTTACATACCAAATTAGAACCCATATAATTTATATATGTTTATATATGGTTGACTAGTATGTCATTAGGGTATATACAAAATATCAACAATATAAATATATATTTCGTCATGTACTTATCATATATAATCATAACCAAATCCATGTAGAATTTATATATTTACAGAATATCAACAATTTGACTATGTGTGCGAGGTTGTTAATGTATCAACTGACAAGAATATCATTACAACAAATCAAATGTAAATTAAGATCATTAACCATTAGACAAATTATAGTAAATTCGTAACCAATATCAAATACAACTTCCCGGTACAAATTCGAGATATTCTGGTCATGCCTATATATACATTATGAAATACTAGGCACGGGGCATTTATACTAATTAATTGTATATTTATTTCCTAGTTTACGAGTTATTTTATGAGACTCTAAAAATGTTATGTTCATCTTTGGTATATAAACATAAATTTTTTTTGACATTTTTGTCAAGTTCGAAATTAATGATGACTTAAGATTTTTTTATTGTATGTATGCTCGTATATATATATATATATATATATATATATATATATATATATATATATATATATATATATATATATATATATATATATATATATATATATATATATAATATATATAGTAGTGTAGTACTACTGTTTAATAGCGAAGACAACAACAGAAAAGCATAATTTAAATATTATTTATTGTTAAGTCCAGACTACATATTTTTTGCCATCTTTTGTCGGGTTTTACTATATGCTGTGTTCTTTTTTTTCCAGAGTAGCAGAACAATAAATTTGCTGTGTCATTTAAAAGTCATTAATATTATATATTTTATTATTTGTTGTTGTGCTAATGTAAACACAGAATTAATAGAAAACGAAATGTTTGTGATTTTTATGAAAATTGTATACATGTTTATTTGGGGAGTTGTCGTTTGGGGAGAGAAAAATTTTCAGTTTATTATTTATTCATGAGTTAAATGTTTATTTCTTTCTACTGTTTACAAGATTTTATTGATATATCATTTAAGACTGATAGTCGTTACCCCATCATACAATTTTTATGGTCTTGATATCATTTGGAGCCGGCCACTAAAACGGGTGAAGCGCTTGTGGACAAAATATTAGATATAGCCTCAGGATCTTAATTTTGAAAATCCATATTATCTATCATTTTTGGACATGCTAGACAAAGCCTGTCACTATAAGCTTTTTTTAAATTAAGCTTTCGTTTGCTGGTAAGTGATGACTTTTTTGGTTACTTTCATTCCTCTCTTGAGAAATCAAACTTCAGTAGATTTTAGATGGCACTAATCTACTGTTCCGTAACATGACTTTAATTTTTTGTTCCCTAACAACTCCTTTATTGTTGCACTATACAACCCGTTTTCTCGAAACTGATTGAATTGATTGTCTCACTTCAAAAAATCTACCATTTACATTTATAGCAGCGCGACTGTTTGTAAAAGTTATCGAATGGTAACTGTATTCGATTTTATGTTGTATTATTTTCAATATACAACATAGTTAAGAAACATGTCTCTCTAAATCTTAAATTATCACGTTTTGGCTTGATTATTTTCGATTAAAGGGTTCAGTCCACATAATATGTAAGTTGAATGAAGTAGGTCAGAAGCAAATTGATAGAAGAAAAAACCTGAGAAACCAAACCCGTGAGGTGAGACACAAAAAGTTACAAAACAGCTTGTTGTATAAGTAATGGCTTTGACTTAGACGGTTAGAAGCATAAAAATATCATAAGAGTTTTTAAAACCGGAAAAAGCAACGGATCTTGTTATAAGAAAACATTTAAAATCAGACAATACTGAATCCTGGAAAATGATGGAAAATCTACATGCTCAAAATTAAACTCTTAACCTAATTGTTCGCAGCATTATAACTTGATTAATTTAATTAAATGATTTGATCCTTAACTAACTGAAATAAAATAATTTAAAGGTTAGCCGGATTCATTCCTATATATTCGAGTACATTGAGGCCCATTCCCAATGAATATAATAATTGTTTTGGAAGCGTAAATATTACTAGTGCACGCTGTGATCTTCGAAGTATTATTTATAGCTTGCTTTTCACTTATCTGAGTGGTCGAACTCAGGTAGTATGTATTAAATAAAGAATTTTCTCTTATAAAATGCCATTTATGTAGTCTGGCTCAAGTGCACAAACTAACATAAAATGCGGAGCATGATTTACGTTTCTTTCAATTTGCTGGAAACGAATATCATATTAAATTTTAACATGCTTTTAGCCCCTCCATTCATTAGGTTGAGTAAGCTCCCGTCTCTCTGTAGCTTTTCATGTTGAGTGGCCAAATAAAATATTTATTAATCCTCTTTCTTTCTGTCAGAAATTAGATATGTTGCCACTATGATACATATATTTACCGATTGGAATCAGAATGCCCACCATCTTCTGTCTTTTCTCGATTATTCAAAACAAAATATGAAGAACAACCAAATGATTTTTGACTTCCAGTGGTGGTGTTCAATACAATAGAACAGTACAGCATTTTTTCACCGAATCCTGTCCAGATCACACAGTATGGTATTAAATGCACTTAAAAAAAACACAGGTCGGAATACACTTTAATTGTGCGGATGGCAAATACGATCCTTCTATGACATTTAATATGTAAATGTATAGGAAGAAAATTATTAGAGAATAATTTGAGAGCATCCGCCACCCAACATAACCCACTTTTGTCAAAATGAACATAAAACACAGGGTGACCTTTGCAAAAAAAACGTAGCAAATATATATGCAGATCCGGAAAAGTGGGATAAAAAGAAATGGATTGTTGAAACAACCAAAGCAAATGTGTTTGGTTTGATACAAGTCTGTTGTTAAAATGCACAAAATCCATGAAGCACGATGTGGCTTTCGTGGTATGACTCAGGGCCAATATTTTAGGTGAAGAAAAAGATGAAGGCTGATATTTATGTCGAAATACTAAATAATATAATGTAGGACTCGGACACTAAACATACTTTGAGAAAGCCGAACACATTGTTAGGCAACACAATGTAGAAGTTATGGAATGGCGAGCTCAATCCCGAGTATTTCCAAGAAAACCATTAGTGCAAAAAGTATTAAACTGGGCAACAAAGTCCAACTGGCAATAAATTCGGTTAAGAATTAAGTGGAGTCTATGAACCACCGCTGCAAAGATGTGCTGAACAACGGGTCACATATACAACTAAATGTTAGCTTAGATAACTGTTCAGTATCAGAAATATTCACATGCCGGACTGAATTGTCTGTTTGTATCTTTGCAATATATTTTGGGGCTCAAGGCTGTCCGCCTTGTGAAGGACTGCCAAGGTGAGGACGTACGACTATAAGTCCGATTTACATTTCATCCTATAGTACTGACATGCGTCAAATGGATTGGCCCATGAATTCACACTCCAACAGGAGGCCGTAGATGTGTTTATCACACACCGATCGTAATCCGATGGTAGCTCCCACTCCATTTGCTGCAGTTTTAACCACTACGCCATTTGGTCAGTCAGATTGAATTGAGGCTATATATTTTTTTAATTATACTTTTTTTTAATAAAACAATAATTAGAACTTTTTATATTATACTTTCATTCAAAAGCGCCATATGTCCTATTCTTTTTATAACCAACCAAATAGCATAGTGGCTTAGACTGTGATAGAAGGATCGGATTTGACTTGATTTGAATCCTGATAGAACCAAATTTGAAAAATATTATTTATCATACGATTTTGGATAGTGATCTGAATAAACTTCCATGTTAGAAATATAAGCCATTGTTCCAACTAAAATTATCGATTCAATGACCATATTTCCATGATCTAGAATTATAATCACTTCGCAGACTATTATTAAATAAGCAGTGCAATCGATTCAGAACGCGGAATACAATCGGTAGTGTTAAATTGAGTCCCATGTTAAATAATGAGAAATGAAAATTTGGAGGATACAACCCTTAACTACAATAATTGATAATTATCACAAATTTAAAATCACATGCACCACAAAGCACTAACTAGAAAAATGCTAGAGAATTTAAAGCGTCCTAGACTCGAAACACATCAGGGACATATCGCTAGCCCGTGAAATGGATGTGTACGTTCCTCATCTGATCTAGACATCTTACTTTGGCACTAGTTGAAAAATAAACCACATTTAGGCGTTATGCACACCACCGGTTAAAAATAAACCAAACACGTGTCATTATATTATAAAATCCAACGATAATCTTAGTATCATATAAGAAGAAACGGATTGCTAAATCATAGCGTATATAGCTACTTATTATATCACCAAACTTAATTAAATTCTTATATCTAGTATTATCATATTTCTAAAATTATCTTACCATATCATGACAAAACAGCAACAAAAGTCAAGCAATAATATAATCCTTGAAAATTAATTTTCCTCCCTAATCACGATCCACAATCTACATATATATCAATCACACTACACACACATATGTATATATACACACACGCATACTGTTTCGGATAATGAATAGAATATAGTGATTTAAACAAACAACGTTAAATACCATTGTAATCTTCTCGAGAAAACTTTGTATATTATACATCTGTATCAAGTGTGTATACACATATTCTTAAAGTACGTCATCATGTGTGGTTTTGGCATTGTTCCCCCAAAAAGCTTTATCGCCGTATAGAAATGAAAATATAAATATATCTTATTTTTCCAAAAAAAAACGAAGATTTTTACTTTTGCTCTTCTTCATCACATTTGAATTTTATATTATCCCCTTGTCGACTATGTCAGATTTTCTTTTTTTGTTGCTATATTATTTCATGAATAATTTAAAAGTTTTTCTCACTCGTTGCTCATTTGAATTTTTCACATTTTTCACTTATACACTGGCACTGTTTGCAAACCAAATATGAAATCGTTTATATCGAGATGTGTACTCCATACAGAGATATTTATTATCAGGCTTTCATGTTTCAGCAGTTGCGCACACAAAGAACTAAAACACATTCCTCTCCACTCTCTTTGTGCTCGCATGCGGTGTGAGCACAAAACACAACCATTATATTAGATGGAAAATCGATTTTCTCGGGGAAAAGTTAAAAATGTTGGAAAAGGATAGAAATAGTACTGAAGCGCGTGTTTGTGTGTGTTACCATACACACCATGATAGGGGATACATTTTGTCAGGGTTTTAAACAGAGAAAAATCTATGTACATAAGGATAATTTATTAAGAATAATACGAACGCAACAACAAAAATGTAATTATTTCTGGTTTTTCACTCTATGTGTGCAGTAGGAGCACAAGTATATACGATGATCAAACAACTCGAGCAAATATATATAAAAAAAAAGACAATCGTAACGAAAACGAAATACCGCCTTAATTTTTTGTGCTCAAGATAATAGCATCCATGTATATATATACAGCATTATATATAGTGTGTGCTATGCTGCCTGCTTCTTTATATCGATACTTAAAATTAATTTCTTTTGATGGTTTAAATAAAATGAAAAAAGAGGATTTACTCAATGGCTATATAGAAGGGAGGAGATTATCGCCTATTTTGATACTTTATTTTGATGAGATAAAAAGAATACGAAAAGATTAAACTTAACAACAACAACATAAGATATAATAATAAATAAATACAGTGATTTTTTTTTTTAAAAAAAGGCCATTCAAACTTTTATTACTGTTGACTTAGTTTATTTTTTGGCAAGGGGCCGAATCTCAACCGGAGTCTGTTTTGATTAGTTCGGTATATATAGTGAACACACCTTTTGTGTATAGGCTAATTTTTAATAGTCGGAATTTAAAAGGATAATTATGGATTAAAACTATATATTTTGACATATATACCCTGCTGGATGGATAAAGGATCTAACTTCATGCCAAATTAATTTATATTTATGATTTTGACCATTGAGGTAATCCTTTTAAAGGTATAAAATATTTTTTATATATATTTTATTACTATCCTAAGGAGATTTACTTGTACAAAACTTTATAAAATTAAATAGGATTATTCAATTATTGATAGTTAGAAATAGAGGAAAAAAGGATATTTTAAAAGGCAATATACGCTCAATGTACTACTCAATAAAGCTAGAAAATGAATGGCTTTTCTATTTCATTTTAATCTACGTATAATCTGTTTTGAAGAAGCACTCTTATTTCCGGTCTGCTTTTATTACCCTCTCTGAGGCGACTAAGATATATAGAATCATGAATCATACTTTTCTAAATGTGTCTTTGGCAACAGTTGATGCATTGGAAACTGGTCACTCAAATAAATTCTAGGAAGCTTTTAGTTTCATCTTGGCAAATTGAACCTTTTACCAGTGGAATATATCCGTTTGCAGATAGTATAATTTTAAGCCCAGAGATTAGGTTTGTCTTGATCGGATATGGTCCAACATTAACAAGTACTGTTTGACAAATGCCTTAATAAAAATAGGCTAGCAAATCGATTGGCTACGGTTTGAGCGGCCAAACTTGATTCATATGTCGATTAGTATGGTCAGAATAGCATGCATTGTATCAAATTAACAAGCAAACTGATTAATCTGAAATCAATTGTTTTATTAGTGGATTTTGATATCTACTCGGGTAGTCCGAGTTTAACGTGATAAAGGCGATGAGAAAAATGATAGGCTATAAAAGGCAGGGTTGAAACAACTAATACCTCTAACACTCCTCAGGTCTAGGATGTTTGAAATGCAGTCGAAATAAAAGGTGTCTTTGTGATCACATTAGAGGTATGTCAGCGTTCACGATGTTTGTAGACGCAGTCACCCGAAATTCCAGGTAGTCAAATCTCTGTGTCATTGCATTTGTGCCGATATCACTTGAGATCTCTTTGACCATATATTGACCATATAAACACATGAATTATGTGTAAGTGCGCCTCTAATTTCCAGTTTCATCGCATGATGGCGTGATGGAAAAACAATAGTGACCTCGCCCAGTATTTTTATTTAAGTTTAATGTCGCAAACTATCTTACCACTCAGGATAAGGTGATAGCCCATTGGATTTAATAATTGGCCAGCTTCAACGGAAATCGGAAAATGATAACGATTGGTCTACACTTTTGATTCGAAGGTGTTATCCAGAAATCTGTCGTTTTGGTGTAATGTAATTTCCTTAAAATACTCGTACTTTAAGCATATATTGATAGGAAAAACCGTGTAATGTTTCATGTATTTTTGAATGTGCTTTAGTTAGCTTTAAAAATGTGAAGGTAGCAAATATTTGGTACACTACCCTCAACATCAGCGCCTTTTAATTCGGGTAATTCAGATACCACTACTACTATAAATGTGTCCGCTATGTGCAAAAATGTGCAAGACAAATAGGCTGAATCAAAATGTCACGAAGGTTTTAACAATTGTACGGCTCGAAAAATTGTAAACGATATTTTCTATAGATTCTGGTTTTCAGGAACTTTTGCCTGGTCCTGGTTTCACCCTCTCTTATTTACTATTGCAAATCGAACCATACTTTGAAAATTTCTTACTATCTCTACACGACAGTTCACTTGAAATAATACTAGATATTTTTGATACATCAGAACTTATTCCGGTTACGAAGGACATTTGGACTATAAATGTGCCACAGAAGCCTATATGTTTATAACTGGCAATTTAGCAGTCTTAACTGTCAACAATCTTTACTATTAGGGGTTTTCCGAAAAATATACCGCTTAAAATATTAAAGCAAAACTATAGATGACATGTTGCATCAATGGAACTAACATGAAGCGAACCCTTACCATATATAATGTTTCGCACATTTACAATATTTACACAGAAGTATAACTGCGGACACTATAAACTGAAGCATTTTGATGTCATTGAAAGATGGAATTCAACATTCCATATGTTCCAAAGAATTGGAAGATTAAAGAAATTCATAAATGCAATCTAAAGCTTTCAGTATCCTTGACAGGTTAATTGAGTGGCTTAATTCAGAGGAATTGTGATTCTGATTTAACTATGCCACTTTGTTGAGCGCTGATTGATAGTTGTCTTTATTGATGGTCTCTGATTAAATATCAAATCAGAAATTCATAGTTCTTGTGTTGAACAGTTAATTGAAGCAATATTAAAGGGAACTCAACAAATGGTTAAAAAACTTTAATTTATATAATTATAAGAAATTCAACATTTTTAGAATCCAGGCTAAAAAATCCCTATTTTAACATAACAGCTTTCAATAAAGCAAACGAAGCCAGTATTACAAGCGTATTTGATATGCATCGAAAATAATTAAAACTAGTCTTCTAAGCTATTGAAGCCGGTGTGAGCAATTCCGAGAAGGAATTAATTTCGAACGATTTTGACAACCGGAATCAAACCATTCTACCGCCACAATCAACAGCCATTATTGTAATTCGCCAATATTCTCAGAAATCTGATATTAGCCGAAAGTAATCATAAAATGAGGTAACGAACACCGAAACTGCACATCTCTAGTAAACATTCGTAACGCTACATTTATCGATTTACTGTATTAAAATGAGTCAAGCTCGAGCTTTGACAATCAACTTTGTGTATTCTAAGAATCAAGTCCTAAGAGTAACCATGAATATCAAAACAAACCCATGACTTACAAATTATCAAGATAATACAGCTATACGTCCAAAATGTACTCAATATGTAAATATTTTTGTACTTATCAAATTATTAGTACTCACGTATTTCTTATTTGTCGATCGATTAATCAAACAAATTCTTAATACTGTGCATATAATTAACACAATACATATCTACTAGGATACAATCTACAAGGATAGAAGCAAACAGCTGTCGTCATGGTGTATTATACACCACTATAATGAGTATAAATTATTATTTAACTTAAATAGTTTATCAATTTCTAAAATGCTTTATTCTTCGTGCAAAGCTATATAACACAAAAGAACATAATGTTCCACCTTTTCCCATTTCTTTTGTTTTGATTTGGTTTTTTTTCCGACTTTAAGAAATAAAAAATGTATGTTATCTAATTCTGACTGTGTATATACTCGTATATAGCAAGTGATTTATTTCAATTTTTTTTTAGCCAAAAGAAACTTTTAAAATATTTCACAAAAGAATACACAGAACGATGTATATACTCAAAACAACAGGATGACACAAAAATCGACGTTACATAAATCTCAAAGTACAAAAGCAAAAATCAAATTGTTTGAAAACTAATTGTTTCGGAAATAAGTTAACAACATGTTCGTGACAAACTAAAATTAAATTGCCAAAAAAAAAACTCGTACAACAATCATTCTGTGTTATGTTAAATATTTACTTTCCAAAGTAATTATTGCTTAGAAGAAATTTGTTTTTTTTCTCGATAATTCTTAATTTTATGAACAAACAGATTTTTTTGTGTATGCTTGTCTATACATGATTCGAGTTAGTATGTTTAGCATCCATACGAAAAAATTAGAGTACGTCTTTTTATACATCACTTAGAGATTGTCGGTGTATACTAAATCTTCGGTTATGACCTTCATATATATATATATATTGTATCTTATATAACGACCAAAAACTACTGCAAAACTAACATTTTGTCCATTCGCTGAATGCGGTTAGTCATCTTTTTGGATTACAAGAAAACAAATAATATTTATTCGTACGATGTGACTTAAGATTCGTTTCGATTATTAATATTAATTTTTCTATTATATACTGTGATACTCTATATAGTGATATGGCGCCAAAATTAGTTTTGGGTATACGTTTATATACTACCAATTATGTTAATTAATTTTTATAATCGATTGTTGAACTAACATAACGGATGATCATTTGGCTGGAATAGTAAATATATAATAAATCAAGGTCTCGCTGATTTCTCACTATATATGTATAAAGCCACTTTCGACAAAGCTTTAAAGCAAACCAATATCGCGATTAGTATTAATTAAGTTGCCAAAAATTATGGGGGACATATGACCATTATAGGTTTGGCTGGGTCAAGAGTTTTGATAAAATTTGGCATATTCAAAATGACCTACGCTTTCGTCACATTGAGAGTAGCAGTTTCACCATTTCTTTCACTATTCATTCCACATACTCTTATTTCTTAAATAGTCTGCAAATTGGCATTTTAAATTTTTGAGCAAATTGTGACACCAATAAAGTGTCATTAGAAAAGGTCAAATTGTTAGACGGCAATACAAACGATTCAAGACAGCTTAAATGTAAAATATCAATGCATTACAGTTTAAAGAAATGTATAATTCTTACATGTCAGTTTGTGGCACTGCGACATTAGTAAATGGGACTGCTATTTGCTTCACCTGTTAGTTCACGACATCAGTCGTTAGAATTAAAACTACGAAATACAGGGTTATAGTATACAAGAATTAGAGAAATATTAGGGTACGAAACAAGGATCGACCGACCAAATGGCGCATAGTGGTTAAAGGAGAGTTGGAGCAGGAGGTACCGGGTTCAAATCCCGATAGGGGCAGGATACAAAAGGGATTTTTCATCTTCTGATTACGATCGGTGGTTCGAATGGACACATCTTTGACCCTCTGTTGAAGGGCAGAACTCATGGGCCACCCCATCTTGCATGTCAGTACTATAGGTTGGCAACAATCCGGTAGCACCAGGAATACAGTTATCGTTTTAACTGAGATACAAGTAACAAAGCATTTATTAAGCTTCCCGGTGCGCCTGTAATTTGTACTAAGCTACTAGTCTATAACTATCTTAAAGCTTACTCCGGCCTCTACCCAAATGAGGGACGCATGGTTACTAGTTCGATTTATTATGCCTTTACATGGTTAGGCATCTTATGAGTTCTGAAGTCTAACATGAGGTTTTATTTGGATGTGTTTATATACTTTACACCAATCGTAAATAGATAATTAATTTATTGGTCATCTTTCGTTATATTAAGGATCAATCAATATGAACCAGAATACGATTGGTGTTTAAGATTAACACATCCAAATAAAACATCCTGTATGCCTTTAGAAATCATAAGATGTCTGACCATGTAGGCATAATAAATCGAACCATTAACCATATGTCCTCCATTTGGGTAGAATGGAGTAAGCTAGATAGCTATAGTCAATTCGAAAATAATTTGGGAGTTATTCGAACACAAAACAGATTATATTGACAAGAAAATCTTTTAATCTTGTTAAATTAAGCTTTAGTTCACCAATATAAAACTTCAAATAGTTAGATTAAACTCATTTTCGTGTCATGAAATATTTTGAAATGAGCATTAGCTCTGCTAGTATTCATTTCAAATGAATGTTATCAAAGATAGTCATGTGTAGAAAATGACCGCAAACTCATGATATACAAAGTCTTTTTCTAATTTTCAATTCTAATAAGTCATACGATAGATAGGGCAACAATGATTCGATCGCGAAATATCCAAAAAAACAAGTAATTAAACTTTTAATTATTTTGGTGTTCTCTTCGTGCATGTAATATTCTTAAATTCCCTAATATTTATGAATTTAAAGGACATTTGCAATTTATTTCCGGTCGAACATTTCAAATAAGCATTCTGAAACTTTTTTAAAATTTGGAGTCTCTTTTAATTGAGCTTACAGTTTCTCTTCCTGGTATGTTTAATTGAAAAACGACGAAATTGACTTAATGAGATATTTTTTTACATGTCCAACCAATTATTTGTATATACTCCCAATGGAGTGCTATACTGTGCCAATACAAATATTTTATATAACTTAAAGTTCATTACATTATCAGTTCAATATAAGAACTGCTTAGCTTACAAGAAATGTCTTAAAAAATAATATTTTTAAATATATGCCAGAACACAAACTGCCCATGGGAAAAACAAATATGATTGAAATAATTGGTTCTTCCTTAACGATCATTTCGGTTCATACAAAATCACTAACAATATTCAACGACTAATTCCCGAAATCAAATTCGGGCCTTAGACAAGAAATTATTTCAGTAGTTTAGTATCTTATCCTTACTCGTATTGATGCCACCATATCGTATTGATGCCACCATTACATCAAGCAACATCCTAAGCGGTTTAAATTTCTAGAAAATCAGATATTTCATTTATTTGAGACGGCAGTTTGAGACGAAAGAAATGAATCGAGTTCTTATAACTGCCCAGTTCTTATATATTTAAATGCAGTTACATTTGTCACACTGACTTTTCATGAAGTAATGGCATTTCCACCTCACTTTGCCGTGGTTGGATCAGAATAAAACCATATACCAGCATGTAGCATAGGATTATGGCAAGTTTTGGTCACCAACTCACATAACTCTTATCAATTATGTAACTAAACTTGATATGTGCGGATTGAAGAACAAACCGTTTTCTATATTACGAACAGTTATGTCAAAGTCAACTAATATAAGTGGTAACAATCGTCGGAAGCCTACTTTATAATATCGAGTGTTCCATCTATTGACTGTCTTCTAGCACATAAAGTGTTTAGATAAATAAGAACTGTGCAACTTTAGCCATGCATTCGTTTACAATGCACCAGTTCGTTTTAATTGTCCAAACTGATTATAAAGAAAATGAGCTTTCATAAATGGATCAGGGTCGTTTGAGAGATTCAAATAGTAATGTTATTCATGGCCAGTCGATTCATCCATATCAAGATACGTGTTTGGACATTATGATTGGTTTTAATAGTGAAAAAACTAACAGATGGAAAAAAAGATTCAGATTGACCTCATTGAAAATACTTTACATAGCAGTGAAATGACTATTTCTTTAACAAAAACAACAAGGTGACATTTTTAGCACCTCCAGTTTATTCATTTATGCGCTTTCATATTTTTTGCACGAATTCAAATGATTTCTTTCAAACGGAAGCATAACTTACTTATACAACATTTAAATAGGCCAGCAATTTATTGCTTTCAAAAAATCATAAGACACAATTTTATATCCTATTGTTGAATTATATAATATTTAATGTGATTGTGTGGGTTGTTTCTTACCTTAATTTGCTTCATATACATATTATTTCCATTTAATTGTTGTTTGTTAGTTAAGAAACAAATGTTACGTTAAGATTTTGATTTTATAGATCTGAAAGTAGAAATAAAAAAAAATTATTAGAACTGATCCAAACTCCTCGCTAAATATATGATGTTTTGGTATAGGGTTCCACCATGCACAAGTAAATTAAACCAATTTGCTGATGACTTCTATATACATTCATATATCAACTATTAACACTAATTTTAATTGGTTTTTAATTTTTTATTGATGATTATAAACTTTTGGATTGTTAAAACCCTATTTAAATTAATAATCATATTTATTATTATTATGGCCGATATAAATATGCATGTACAATAAAAATCGATATAAAATTAAAAATTATGAGTTTGTTGTTTTATGGATTTTGTCATAAAAACAATGTTTATTGATCAAACAATATTTTTTTTTTGTTTTATTGTTAAATTAAATATTTTTGTATATTAAATATGTATTTATTTTATTGTTGTAAAAATGTTTATTTTATGATTTATTAGTTATTTTGTATTGTGACAGGTATAGATTATACAAAACTCGCATTCCGTCATTTCTGATGTTCATTATAATCAAACTATAATTCAAATTGGTATAAATGATAACCTTAACTATCGCACAAAACTATAGATGCACTCTAAAATTACATAAAACATCCAAAAATGTATAAAAGAAAAATCAATAAACCAAAACTTGATATCGATTGTACATATCAAGAGACAATCATATATGGTCATCTTATCTTCGTGCCATCGCTTTGATAATAAAACAACGCCTCAAAGTCTTTATTATATTATATGTTGTCAAGTAAAATGTTAAGACATACTCATGTCTACTGTTATACGATTTGAGTTAATTATGCTTTAAGTTTTGTTGTAACTGAATTGATTAGGTTATGCAACACTCAAGACATAAAAACAGATTATTTTGGATGAGACAACTTTCTACTATGTGGCATATATTATCGAATGTCCAGCTTTCAAAATTATATAGCCCATCAATAAAGATTTTGAAACCTGTACTGTTCGATTTACATTATTTATTATGTTGAAAGCACAAGCCGAATCCCATAATAACGGGTGATTTTTTAAGAGCTTGAGAACTTTTTTTTAAAAAAAAAACGCATAAAATTTGCAAAATCTCATCGGTTCTTTATTTGAAACGTTAGATTGGTCCATGACATTTACTTTTTGAAGATAATTTCATTTAAATGTTGACCGCGGCTGCGTCTTAGGTGGTCCATTCGGAAAGTCCAATTTTGGGCAACTTTTTCGAGCATTTCGGCCGGAATAGCCCAATTTCTTCGGAAATGTTGTCTTCCAAAACTGGAATAGTTGCTGGCTTATTTCTGTAGACTTTAGACTTGACGTAGCCCCACAAAAAATAGTCTAAAGGCGTCAAATCGCATGATCTTGGTGGCCAACTTACCGGGCCATTTCTTGAGATGAATTGTTCTCCGAAGTTTTCCCTCAAAATGGCCATAGAATCACAAGCTGTGTGGCATGTAGCGCCATCTTGTTGAAACCACATGTCAACTAAGTTCAGTTCTTCCATTTTTGGCAACAAAAAGTTTGTTAGCATCGAACGATAGCGATCGCCATTCACCGTAACGTTGCGTCCAACAGCATATTTGAAAAAATACGGTCCAATGATTCCACCAGCGTACAAACCACACCAAACAGTGCATTTTTCGGGATGCATGGGCAGTTCTTGAACGGCTTCTGGTTGCTCTTCACTCCAAATGCGGCAATTTTGCTTATTTACGTAGCCATTCAACCAGAAATGAGCCTCATCGCTGAACAAAATTTGTCGATAAAAAAGCGAATTTTCTGCCAACTTTTCTAGGGCCCATTCACTGAAAACTCGACGTTGTGGCAAATCGTTCGGCTTCAGTTCTTGCAGGAGCTGTATTTTATACGGTTTTACACCAAGATCTTTGCGTAAAATCTTCCATGTCGTCGAATAACACAAACCCAATTGCTGCGAACGGCGACGAATCGACATTTCACGGTCTTCAGCAACACTCTCAGAAACAGACGCAATATTCTCTTCTGTACGCACTGTACGCATTCGTGTGGTTGGTTTAATGTCCAATAAAGTAAACTGAGTGCGAAACTTGGTCACAATCGCATTAATTGTTTGCTCACTTGGTCGATTATGTAGACCATAAATCGGACGTAAATCGCGAAACACTTTTCGAACCGAACACTGATTTTTGTAATATAATTCAATTATTTGCAAGCGTTGCTCGTTAGTAAGTCTATTCATTATGAAATGTCAAAGCATACTGAGCATCTTTCTCTTTGACACCTTGTCTGAAATCCCGCGTGATCTGTCAAATACTAATGCATGAAAATCCTAACCACAAAAAAATCACCCGTTATATATATATATATATATATATATATATATATATATATATATATATATATATATATATATATATATACCCAGATGAGATAAAGTATATCATTTTGTACAGCAAGACCTTACAGTTTATAGACTTAATTTTGAGTTTTTTTGCCGTAAGAGCCTTCTAACCAAATGTAGTACAAACTATAAAATGATGTGGTAAAATGATTTTGGTTTCTTTCACAAGCGGACATGAAATGATTGGTACACTGATTCGAAGAACTCCATCAAGAATATCATATAAATCGATAAATACGCCATTACATTTCATCAAAATCATGGCACAAGGCTAATACATAGTATATAAGCTTGGGCTGCAAAACCGTACGTTTCTGTTCAAAGAAGATCCTGATTTAAGGAATTGATGGTTTGGATTGTTTCCTGTTATGTTTTGCAGAAGTATTTTATCATTTTTGAAGGAAGTCGGTACTTAACCTACTGTACGAATAAACTATCTTTCTTTGCCAGGTTTTCGAATAATTATGTTTGAAAACTTATTGATGTGATCTGTTTCATTATAGCGTTTAAAATGTAGATTTTAACACTTTGGCTGCCAATGTTGTAATAAGCATACACTCTAAATTCCACCCAACCATGCTAATGTTGTACTAGGCAAAGATTCATATTTCCCCATAATCACGCCAGTATTGTAAGGGAAATACATTTCAATTTACTTGTTAGGTTTAAATATTGTGCTTAAATGTTATGGTTTTCTCAGAATTACTTCTCATCCAGCTTCCATCAGAGAACTGAATCCAAGAGGAAAAAAATGTTAATCGTTTTATCGTACGTGTGACTTTCCACCGTGAAAAATCGGTTTATAGCTGTGAGTTCGTTAGCCTGTCTGTTTCTCAGTAAGTTAATAGGCAGAATAGTCACCTTCAGATATGGACTTACCTCCCTGAGCTTTAAAGTACTTGTTCTTTTGTAATTAAACGTCTTGGTGAACATTAAGCTCCAGAATTTCCCTGTCCATTCCTCTCAAAAGACGCTTAATGCTTGGATATATGCTTCACTCTATTATTATTTTGGGTTCGTAATACGTTATTTTGATAAGGATTGCAGCTCCGTCACAACCACATGAATCGAAAGTATTGTATCCTTCGATCTTGAGATGACTGATAGTGTACCTCTGCTGTCATTCCAGATAGCTAACTGATTTGGATTCATTTAAATCGGAATATGCTTCGTCTGCCTTAAAAGTGATTTATTCTATTCTGATATATCAGAATATACTTTTGCAAGTGATATACCATTAACAAAGGTAAGTGTCTTATTGAGTATTTTTAAACAAAAACTTTTGTCTTTAATTTGATAGTATTTCGATCAAGATTTAAAATGGTTACACGCTCTAAATGCTGCAATGCCGATATATAAATAAATGCATGCAGTTCGTCTTGTCAAAAGTAAATAATTATGTGCACTAGCTGTTCTGAATTGATTAGACAAAATCTTCCAGATGTGACCTGTTTTATATGATAACGTTAAAATTTAATACCCAGCAAATTCAGAATCGTATTTCCCCAGCATTTTCAGGTGCTTCTGTGTATTTAAGATGCCATTGATCATTTGTTTGGTATTATGCTACTGGTATTTGAATAACTGATTTTCATATGCTTCTACAACATACAGTTATAATTCGTAGCTTTCAGCAAATTGAAGGTTAAGTTTAAATACTGAGTTTAATAACTATGCACTTATATTGTTTTTCTCAGCATCACTTCTTACCCAGTGTTCGTTAGCCAGCCGTCTCCAATTGGAAGAAAATGTTAATAGTTTAATCCTACAAGTGGCTTTACTGAGTGAGAAAACTGTTAATTCAGTAGCTCTGCGCTCCTTGAGAGTTGAAATTCTTTACTACGCACATGAGCTGGTTAGTAAGTTTAGTGGGCAGAAGAGTCACCTCCAGCTATATAGTTTAAAAGCAATTGTTTAACATTAAACTCGAAAATTTTCCTGTTCATTCCTTTATAGACAGATACTAGATGCTTGAACGTGTGCTATATTTTATTTAGTACCTAGCACCTAGCACTCCATATTGGCATTTCATATTGGCATTTCAAAAGTGATACATATACAATTCTACTCAAAACAGTGCTTTTTCATCGATGCTCTGGCGTTTTTTATGTATCAATTGCATGTGACTATCTAAACTTCAAGAGTTTGATCACTTAAAGTTTACCATTATGAACATCTTTCAGTCAACTTTTTTTTATATTACAAAGTTTTATTATTTTACGTTGCCATTTTCAATTCAAATCGAAAAAGCCTATTTTCCGTTCTTCTTTTTCGACCGTCAAAATAGTTTGTGCATAGGGCTCCTGAACCGCTACTGGCCTTTGTTTATAAGACTTCAACTTTAAATCATTCTACGGTATAGGTTCAAAAAAATTACTCACTCTATGCTGCAAGGTTGATTTATAAATAAATTCATGTATAGTTAAACTTAACAAAACTAATAAAATACTCGCATTGGATTGTCCTGAATAGATTATTCAAAATTTTGAAGCTTTAAGCTTCTTACTTCTTATAAAATCTAAACTTGAATCTATACTAAATACAAATGATTATAAAAAGTTACTTGAGTGCTGGAACGTAGTTGTACCAACCAGCCAAATATAGATTTATGTGCTACTTCCGATCCAACCAAGGCTACCTCCCCACTGAAATTACACAAAAATAACGACATTCTTTGTTTATATCTGTATATAGTAAAATGTGATCAACTAAACGACTTGTATACAAAACAAATTTCTAAAAATATCTAAACTTCAAGTGTTCCATTTTCAATTTCGAAATTAAATTAACACAATACTTATAACTAATACTAATTTTTTTATGAACCTAAATCTAACATTTTGTTGTCGGATCGTGATTGACAAATTTTTTTTGTATATATAATTTTATTTGAAATTCGTGATCCTAAAATCAAGTAGTCACATCATTCATGTACTTATACATTGCGTATATACACCGAAGATCTTCATTTCATTCTTAAAGACGAAATGGTAGATATGTTTTGTTTTTATATGTACGTCTGTGAGTGCGCAATGTATATGTAATAAAAAGTTTATTTTTTTTTGTGTTGTATTGACAATAAATTTTCTTGCTCGGCACGTGCTACGTACATCTTATATATACTATTTTATTATCATTTTTTTTTTTGGAAGATAAAATTTTGTTTTTAATCGAATTTAAACTTAAAAATTTTCTAGGAAGTTAGATATACGTAGATAATTTAAAAATGAAAAACATAAGCATTTCACCACGCATTTATATTCGGGGGGTAGCAAAACGAAAACATAAATAAATGTTACGTTAAAGAATTTTCTTCGCCAGTATCTTATTAAAATATATTATATATTTAATAAACTTGAAACGGAACATAACGTATTATATTAAAAATGCCGAAATTTTATGTTTCGAGATAAAGTAATAAAATTATCGCAGCATTTTCTTTTTTATATAGCCCGTGTACAAACATACATATTTTTTGCGAGCTGAGCTGACTGGTCAATTTTTTATTTCTATGTACACGATTTTCATAAGCTTTATGGGATTAAATCAATTATGTTCTGCCATATTTTATGATTGAATGAATACATGTATGTATATATGTATATATACATGTGTGTACACTGTACTACATAAAATAAGAAAGTAATAAGTCGGTAATAAAATTTATATTATGTTTTAAAATACTTGCTAGTTCGGAAAAACGTGCGATATGGTTCCCTGTTTTTCTTGAATGGAAAACATATATAGCAAAATAATAACATGCGATGTGGTAGGAGAGGATAAAACACACATGCTTCCTGTAATAAAATATGATTGTACTTGTACTAGAGCAATAAGACATATAGGTGAAGGAAGATTCGAGTAAAAAAGCTAGACGTTAACGCTGTAACTGGAATATTATATTGTTTAAAAGCCATCAGAACTATTGATCAATATATCACTTAGTTTTGAGAACTTAATCTTTGCATCACAAATTTGAAGCAAAAATTATGTAATAATTGTACCGAGATTCTCAAAATACTAAGTTAAAGTGTTTAAACAGTTGTTACTGAAATTGTACAATTAGACTGCAACCAACCGAAATATACCTCTTCAATATCCTCATTCCCAGTGGAGAAGAACTTAAAAATTATTTATTAATGCGAGATACATTATTTGCAACACGACCTTTTATCATGATTTTCAACAGATGCCCACATCCATTGGCCATGTTTCTGACTCATTCAATGTCTTCTAATATTATCAAGGTTTTCGTTTATCACAATCATTATTGTGTTGACGTATTTATTGACAAGTTTGAAAATTACTTGAAATAATTACTTTTCTCTATTGGAGAAATAGTCATTTACATATTTTGAGCGTTTATTTTCATAGCCCTCTTAAGTATAAATATTTTGAAAAGTCTCAGACAATACTAAAATTTGTATCGATCACAAAAGTTATATTCAATATTTACCGGACATAATTATTTTGAAATTATTAAATCATTATATGACTTCCATAAAGTTAACATTGGAATACGTCTTACTTATCTAATTACCAAACACCAACAAACGATGAGTCATCTTTTCCTGTGTTAGTCTAACAATTTAAAAAGCGTTTTCACAATAAGGCTGTAATGGTTCTAATAGGCTTCTTCCCAGTTTCTTTAAAAATTAACATCATTTTGAAAGTTTCCGACTTCTCATTCTGGATTCATTTGACACCGTCAAACTGCGAATCCAAACTGCGAACACTATAAAGTTAATTTAATATTGAACCTTTACGAAATGGTTCCCTCTATGCTTGAAAAAAAATTGGGAAACAAACTTGCAAAGTGGTGAGTCTTCTACCCAAACTTTAAGATATGTATGTGGAAAAATCAGTATAACAATAAAATGTTCACAAGGCAATTTGTGGAACAATTTCGTAATTTTTTATTGGTTAACCAACACGTCCACAGGCAATTAAAGCACGTCCAGCCGAAAATATTCCAGCTGTTTTTTTCAACATCAACCTTACCATCTTGCTCAAGAATTGAATAGTTTACGAAGAATAAATTTCAATTAAGCTGAATTCATACTTCAATTTCTTCATTCATTCGTTCGGTAATTTTGTTTTACGATTCATACTCCGTAAAATTTCAGAACGATTCTCAGAATGATTTTGTCACTAATTAAAATAAATTAATCCCTTTGACATGTATTCGTACACATTATATGTATTTTGCTTCCGAATAGCATGGCTTTTATTTGCGATATTTTATAATGTGTACGTGCGTGCCCATTAATGGGATTAATTTATTTTAGTCGAAGAAATCGAATTATGAACTCAGCTTTAGTATATAGGAGCTGAAACAAAATGATCATTTGCGATGTATTCGGTTCGCTTATTGGGCTGTGAGGCTCTTAATAGAAAATGAGCTTTTTACCGAAAAATCATATTTCCGACTTAGTTCATTTGGACACAGTTGGAATAAATATGAGTGTTACGCTCATCATTCAGAAACTATCCGGAACATGAAAGAACAAATCAAAATTGATATGAGCCCGAATATAATCAAAAAGCTTCTGAAAAACCATTTTCACGAAAAGAGCTCTGTTAAGCCGTGGAAAAAAGTCATTTGAGTGAAATTGTGTCCCATGGGTTAAAGGTAACCGTTCAAAACAAACCGTTTTAAAAATGATCATTCGTGTCTTTGAATTAAGAGCCAAAACATGGAGTATAAACCGATACTTTTATGAATTTTATTATAATCCAGGAACAAGTTGTTTGTCATTCTTATCGAGCTTTTGTTTTTCTAGTAGTGTATACTACCATCAGATGCCTTTTTAGCAACAACAAGGATAATGGATGTAAAATTACAGTAAATTTGTTGGGAGGAACAACCCATTCATCTCAAATATTTTGATACGCAAGTTTGTCTTTTTGGCACTGTTCAGTTTTAGTCTTCAAATTTTACAATTCATAGTATATGGCGTGAAATTAAGTATATGGCGTGAATATTATAGACAGGAAGTTTGTCTTTATATCCATGATTCTGGAAACTGCAGCAACTTGATCTTTATTTGTTATATTAACGATTCACGATTAAGAGATTCACTATTCTTAAGTAATATAAGATCATCCACTCAAAATGGTGGGGTCAAAATGAGATAACGATGGGGACGTCAAAAAATCATTGATAAGCTAAATGATGGTAGACTTACTACCGATGAAGGCGCAAAAGACATAAAGGAAAAGTGAACACGTGGTTTTATTACATTATGTACAGCCAAAGGTGGTTTGACGTTCCAAATGTTAGTGAATATCATTGTATAGATGAAATAATAGAAAAGAACGACAAAATCATACTTCGAACACCAAAACGGTGAAACGACATCGTCTTTCGACATTGTATGCTCTCATCGATATGATGGCGCCCATATAAATGGAATGAGCAATTAGACAAATTGTATCGTTATGATAACAGAGAGAGGACAGTAACTGCTAAGTTAAAAATTAGCAAATTAGCAAACGTTCTGAGATTTGTGGAACATTTCTTGGTGAATATCCTTGAAATATAAACAAGCATTTTGAAATGAAGATGTGCCCTTCGACAGTATATACCGTCAAGGCCCCGCAATTTTATTACAAGCTGTACTTGACCATAAAATATTGACGAGTAAAGCGGAACTGAAGAAAAGTATAATCATCAATATTTTGCTTCGATAACCATCTAGACTATAATGCAGCGAAGGAAGGAGTTGAAATACTCTTGATAAACTCGTCAGATCATTCACTTGGAAAAGGCAAATCAAACGATGATCAATATTTTATTTTTTAGTATGATCGACATTGCAGGTGTTAAAGCTCTGAGCCAAAAGGCAAGAGGATGGTGACACCTCGTGGTTTAAAGTATCTTCGTGCAGATTAATATTAAACACCAACAAAGGTTAATCCTTAATAACGTGTATATTTTATAAGTTTGTTAGAATTTCCTAAGCAGAAAAGATCCAAGAATCGTGTCATATAAAAAAGGAACAGATAAACATGGCAGAAATTTAGAGAACTACAACTCAGTAAAATTATCTTATAAATTTACATAGCCTTAGGTGATCATTATATAAAAACCAATTTCGTAAATTGCCCCTTGGACCAAGTTTAGAATAGTTATAACAATTTCATTTGTATATTAAAACCTTTAAAGTCCCAAATTTAGCCTTAAGAATTTTATAAATTAAAAAAGTGTTTTAAAACGAACACATTATAATCAAAACAAAATAATAATAATAATTTAAGATCAAAATCTTAAAGGTATCTTTCAACTTTCCCTCGCAAATATGATAACGTTTATAAGATATATGTATGTGACTAAGACCAAACCAAGTGGATTCTATCAAAATTAAGAATAAAAATTATACAGGCCACACCCAAACCATATATATATAATATAAATATTTTTAATTTCAAACAAAGTAATTAAGAACCTGGATAAGAGTTTTTAAATTATTTTAAAGAAAAATATTTGGGATACGGTGGTATAGTACCTATACAGAGTGCTAATTAAATTATAAAAGAAAGTTGAATTAAATAAAAGCAAAAAAATTGGTTTCCTTCAATATATATATAGTTATATCGGCATTTAAGAAGAATCAACCTTTTTCGTTAACTTATCATTACCCCAAGAATATACAAAAAAAAATACAAGATCCCATATAAAGAACAAAATATGGCAAAACCATTCAAAAGCAAAAAAAATATTTGGGTTTCTTTTTTCCCAAGAAATGAATTTTAAATGGTTTTATGACGTATATTTCATTTTCATATAATATTGTTTATGATGTCATAAATACAACCTAAGATAATGTAATATGTGTATATAAAAGTGACAGAATATTATACATTGTTTTTATGAAAAATGTAATTGAAGTTATGGAATACAATATAGAAATTATTATCTCGGCTCCGTTTCTCTGTTTCACCCAATATATGAATCAAGGTTAATAGTTGAAGATATACATATATACAGTATGTGTATATAAGAATGTTATATGAGCCCAGTCTCATACTCCAACATTATACATATAATTTAATGTATAAATATTTTGATTCTGGTTTTGACAATGATAAATGGACTGTTGCAGATTAAAAGGGTAAATTTAGGCATATGATTTTGATGATTGGTATAATAATGTAGTTTGGTCAACTACTTGGAATGGTTTAATTGACTATTTTTTACAGCATGAATAAAAAATGTCCGAAACGTTTATCATATTGTATATAGGCACCTCCTGTACCAACAATTTTGTGCAGAGTCATTATACAGAGAGTTTATGTGGTGTTTGAAAATTGGATTCATTTCACAAATCATTTAATTCACATATCAATCAAAATTTTTGCCTTATTTGATCGGTATTCGGTACATGCGTATATAAGACAATAAATCATAAAAAGTTATAACGAAATGTAGATTCTATTCATTGGTGATTTTGGTGGCACAACTGGATAACTGAATATAATTACAAGACAGTCTAATGATTTTTATAATCCATTAATCAACTGATTGAGATTTAAAAGCTTTCAAAGATGAGAGCTTTTGAAAATGTCATTATTTTCAATTTCAGTATTTTAGTATTTTCTTAACTGTTTTCATCGTAATTAAAGTAAATCAGTACTTAACTATCAATATGAACACCCCAGCAACTAAATCGTCTCAAACTTTCCCATACGGTTTCCCAATATCTTTATTAAAGTTTTGACAACAACTTGAAGGATCGCACCTCAATTCTGGCTCGGATCCTCTTTTTAAGTTCGTCTCATAAATGCTCAACTAGATTCATCTCTGGACTGACGGGTGGTATCAAATCGAACCTCATTCATGAACAGAGTGAATGGTTCGAGCTGTGTGACACCGAGTATTGTCATGCAGCAATATAAAATGTTCCTGTATATATCCTACATAGAGGGCTACATGATCAAAGAGAATATCCTCGGTATATCGTTCAGCAGTCAGATGTTCTCTATACACACCACCAGATTCTTTTTTTCAAGCGACATTTCAACCCAAACTATATGCAAGAACCACCACCGTACGAGACTGTTTTAACAAAAAAGGACTGCAAAAATCGCTTTTTCTGGACGCTCCTAAACCACTGTCATGGTGACATATTCTACACTTATCAGTGAATATAAATTACCTCCAGTGCTCGACGCGTCAATTGATCTGTTCGAGAGTTAATTCAAGTGTGTCTAGTAGTGATGCGCTGTCAACTGCACCAACTTTTGGCCCGTCTAGGTTTCAGTCGATTTAATGTTTCGCCATTGCAAAGAGAGAAACCGATAATTCTTAGTTAATATTCTAGGAAAAGCAATATCTTGGGATCATGGCAGTTCATAGAAATACACTTTGTCAATCCATGGTCTAATTGCGGTTGATGGCATATACCGGCATATTCTGATACGTACAAAATAGAAGGAAGCTTTTCCTTATCTGATTGCAATTGGTGGTGTGTTGAATATATGAATCTATAGCTTACGTGTAAAAGCTGGCAAAAGAGTTAAATCGGAACTGACCGACAAAGACGATGGATATTGACTATTTAAATTAGTTGCGAATCATTCCAGACTGGTATGGATTGCAAAGATGTTATAGAATAAATGTATCAAAGAGTGAAATGAGGTTTATCCATCTGACTGATATACTTTTGTTAATATGCAAACAAAAGTCAAACCACAAGCTTTTATAAAAGGTATTTTTCTACCTATGACCATTTTTATTGTCCTGAATACCTCTTTTGTTCAACATTACAAAGCCAGCGTGCTTACTGTCCTTTAATTTCGTTCATGGTTTCAGTAATTAGTTTACATTTATGATCACGTGATTCAATAATTGTAACATTGTATTTGGTCTATACAACTTATGTATGATTATTCACTCATCGATTTTCAATTATCCACCAAATCTGGCTCCGACATCAATATATGACAATAGACTTGAACAGAGACGACTTTGTCTAGCGATTACAAAAGTGGAAGAAGAATATTTTAGGATTGGTTTTATCTTACGACGACGAGATCCAAAATGGTGAGTCTAATCAATCAATATATGCATACTTATATTGTGCACTTTTGTCAATAATAGAGACACAGCCTCAAATTTGAGCTTAAGAACAGCCGCTCCAAGCCCAGTACAAATCGGTCATCGGTTAGCAATCAATAGGTACAATTTGCAATTCTGTTGTTTTTGAAGTATAAAGGTATGTGTATCCCATGTGAAAAAATATATATGATAAAGTAAACGATAAAGCTATCTCATATTGAAATGAGAGCTTTTTCAGGTTTGCAAAGTGTGCATGAGATAAGACAAATGTTCAATAAGCGTATCTCTTTCCGATGGTAATATTTCATGATCTAGAGTATATGCCCTTATGAGTAAAGATATAGAAAGCTTTTATGCAATTGTTTGTGCTAGCCCGAATACAGTTTTCTATAGATTACCCTGTTATAGAATATATATTTAAGTTAGACATGAAAACTCTATTTCCTGCCTTAAATAACATTATTTTTACTGTAAAAGTTTCATAAAATTTCCAATAAATATTCAAATGGTTAAAAAGTTCCAAAACTTACCATAAATTATTTTATATTGCTATCAATCACGGCATTGTACTCTGAAAAAAAGGAACAATAAAATTTTTATCAGCATAAAATTTACTTCGCAAATACTAAACCATCAGATAATTATTGGTACTTTTTATGCTTTCGATACATAAATTTGCTTCAACTTTGGCAACAACATATTAAAAATGTCCAACATTTTATATCAAGCTAAAAAATTATAATATTTACGAGTATAAATATTTTGGGTTTCCTTTCCAGTCACAGTAAAAAAAAAATGTCGACCTTTTTCCTTATATAAAACGAAACCCTAACAATATTTTTAAATATTTGATTAAAGTATATTCGGATCGAACTGGAAATGACATCATGTATCCAAAGTTCCCTAAACAAATCAATATACACGTCTTATTTTGTTTTGTGCCAGCAACTTAGGCAGTTTGCAAAAGCGGTAAAGGTCGACGATGTGTAGATGTACAACTTTTAGTCAATATTTTTTTTTAATTTGGTTGAAACGAATTAAAAATTTAAAAGCTCCTATATAATAAAACCGTATACGATGAAATGTATATTCCAAAAAAAAAAACTGGAGGAAGATTGAAAAATATTTCGCATACACATTCGGAGTCTCATACATGATTACGTTTGATATGCAACATTCAGCATACACATACATAAAAAATATGTGAATATGATGCTATACGTTTTATATAAAATGTACGCTTTAGTAACAGGGAGGGAGGAGGTATATACATATTTTAATTTATTCCATTGTCGGTTATATATGTGTGGTCGGCATAAAAGGAATTTTCTTTTGCTCGTATTAAAATAGAACAACAATTCTTTTACGTTCCGTACACCAGATGAATGGGAATTTTTTAATTTTAAGTTTATATATGACATAGTTTTGGCGTTTGTTGTAATTTTAGCGGGGTACTAGAACAGTGTGACATTTGTCTTACCTCATATATTATAGTGTATGAAGTAATGTAGTTGCATCATTGAAGTTAAAGCTTGACTTATATGACTATATGCTTCCGTTTTGAACTGGACAGTGACATTTTCTAGAAGAGAGTACACGTACCTGGGAGATTATGTTTCATCTTCTCTTAAAATGGAAATGAGAGTGTCTGTATATAATACAAAGAAAATACCTTTGATCTGGATATTCAACAAAAACTCTTTTTATAAAGAAGGAACTGGCGATTTTGAGGTACATTAATTAAGAGAGTTTTCCCGCACCAGAAATATGAATTCCGTTTTAATAAACCATATATATATATTATACATATATATATATATATATATATATATATATATATATATATATATATATATATATATATATATATATATATAATTATATATATATATATATATATATATATATATATATATATATATATATATATATATATATATATATATATATATATATATATATAAATATATATATATATGTATATATATATATATATATATATATATATATATATATATATATATATATATTCACTTTACATGTATAAAACGTTATTTACATTTTTATGTAAATAACGTAAATTACAGTAAAAAACGTGTAATTTACATAAAATATGTCAAAAATGTGAAAACTCTGAAAAAATACTGGAAATAGTGTATAAATGGTTGGAAATAGTTATAAAACAGTCCAAAGCTGAAAAACGAGTACAATAAAATTTACGTATAAACTTAAGTATTTACGTATTAACTTAAGTTACTTAAGTATTAACTTAAGTAGATTAATCAGAACTATACTCGCTTAAAGCCATTACCGCTTTCTCGGATACTGGTGACATCTAATGGTCATCCCACACGAGATACATAAACATTTCACAGCAATAGAGTAGCATAATAAAACACGATCCACGGCTTTATATTCTTATATTCTTCAGTTGCCCCGATGTAATTAGTGATAACCGCGAGTAAGGTTGTTCGTCTCGTGTAGAAAACGTGAAACGTCGAAAAATAATTTTTAAAATATTAAATTAAATAATAAGGGACTGCCAACTGCGCCTTGCTGCATAAAGCGAGTTTCTCTACGGCACTCCTGAATACCATATCCACGCGTATCCACGCGATCCCATCGAGTAGTTTATTCTATAGGTGTCACTTTTGAGGACCGATCTTCGTTTTTCATCCCAATTATCTTATTCTACCAAAGATGCTTTTCCAACTACCAAAATGCGCAGCACATCTGGTTATAACTTCTCACAGCTGTGTTCCAATATATCAGTTTTTTGTATTAGTGTGATTTCCACCTACTCCTCTTGTAAAGACCAACAAATAAGAGAACGTTCAATCACTCCTTTTACATTTTGCTTCCTTTTAAGAGATCAATAGATTTGTTGGAATTTTAGAATGCTTGTAAGGTTTTAGTATATAAGTAAATATATTGGCGAATTTTGCCACGTATTTTTTACTGACTACCCCGAGACTATTGGTTGCTTTCAAATAAATTTCCGCCCAATACATGGCTCTGGTTATACGCATCATAAATATCAATCCAATCGTTCATTTAGACGGTCAATCATAATTATTTTAGACTTTTAGTTATCTACAAATTCTAAGCAAAGTTTATTTATGTATCTACACTGCCATCTGTGTTCAAATTTAAAAAAACAGATATTACCAATGCCAATACATACCTACGATTTTTTATCAAAACGATATCCAAAATTTTTGACATATTAATTTGTTTTTGTTTTATTTACATATTAATTGTTTACAATAATTAAATTATAAGTTATTAGTTATTGAACTATATAATAGATAGCGCCCTTGTCATGAGAAAGTCGTTATTTACATTACGTTATGTAAAAAATAACTTGTGTAATTTACATGTAAATTACATGTAAATAACTGTGTAAACTACATCGTGTAATTTACGCGCCCAACACTGATTATCACATAACACAAATTAAATAGGTGAATAAATGAGGGACACTTTATGCCTTTTTAAATTTATGAACCTGCTCATTTGATGCTTGAAGAGCTTTCGAATACTGTGTTTTTGTTTAAAAGCAATCTTCACATATGAGAGGCCACAAAAGTTGTTAAAATCAAAACTAGTCTGCAGTAGCGTTCTACGTTAATTGCTTTTTCGATTTTTACTGCTGTGTTATTGTACGATTTGTTGACTACAAGTGTGATGCTGCAGCTTATCCAAGGAGAAGATATACGAGTCAAGGATTTTGAGGTCAAGGATAACTTCGAGGTCAAAGCTTCCTTATTAAATTTTACCAGGGACGCATGTAAAAAATTACTTAATAAATTGCAGCTTCTTGCTATCACGAATACTCTCAGCTGGAACAATATTTTCTCATTAAACATCATACAAATTAAGGGCTCACTATTATATTGAATATAGCTTTCTTTTAACACGTTGAATGTTAGAAAAATAAATGGTCGAGTAGTAGGAATACGCGCTGTATGTAGTATTGGTCGAAAGAAAAGCTGTTTCGAATGCAACCAGAGACTGTAGCGAGATGAGGTTTAGCAAACAACACAACGAGCGAATCACCGTGATAGGATTTTCGATACTTAATACTATACAGTGGTGATGCTTGGAAACATCTCGAAATGTATAATACTGAAAATTATTCACCATACTATTATGTCTGTTGCGATTAGAACGGAAAGAATCCATATGATTTCTCTATATTAGCAGCCTAAAAATGCCGTATCGGGAAAGTATTATTTTAACCAGTGAAGTATTAAAGTGAAAAGTGGAAAGATTAGTGTCATAGATTACACCGAATAAAAGTGATGAAAGAGAAGTGTCAAAATCCCACCCACAGGGAAAAAAGTGCGTTTGAATCGTCATGGAGAGTCCTAATAATATAAAATACATTCTTTGACACGAATTATGTAACAGTTGGTTTCATTAAAACACTACAAATTTTGAATGCTTTCCAATACGATCCTGACGAGTTTTGGTGCAGTAGTGAAAGAGATCTAAGCATATATAGATACATTTTACATAACATTTGAATTGTCAAATTCAAATATGTCAAATTTGAACAAACGTATCATGTTCAGTTGCATTATTCAGCTGTAAAAGATGATATTTTAACAAAACAGCTGAAGCCAGGTATGTTAGATGAAATATAATCATAAACTGACAAAAGGACATTTTCATTGAAATTTTGCTCGTTAGACACTATAGAGAACTGCTCTCATGTGTCTAAATCTCACTATATGAGTCGTTTTTATCCAACAAATGCCATGAATTAGTAAGTGCTTTACATTCTATCAAATCAAGGTTAAACTATTAATATATAAAACCATATATAAATAGTTGCCCATTGTGTTGAAGTCATCCAAAGTTCGATAAAATACATGTATTTTGTTAAGAAATACCATTGCAATGTCAGAATCTACTCGTAATGCGCACAGAGATCCAGCCGTTCAATTATTCAACAAAAACCCCAACCTTTCGACCATAGCGGATTGAAAAACTCTAACGCTCGCAAAAAAATATATATAGAAAAACAGAAAACTGTGGATGAAAGCTCGAGAAGTTATTAGACCACTCGTTGCGTATTGGCAAGCCGAACGTTACATGATGGTGGTTAATTATTGAGCTACAAACGTACTTTTAAGTGCTCACCGCAAACTAATTACTTTGACTAAATTATACTTTAAAATAATTTAATAATAAAACCAGCAAAATTATATAATTATACTCTCATTCCATTGTTTCTAAGTAAATTTTCCACCCGAATATTTTCTAATCAAATTAAGAATTCATTCTCATATACTTATTATTCAACTATATATAGTGTATATATATAACATAATTACAATTTAAAGTGTGATACTTAAAAAAAATAAATGAAGAAAATGAACGAAACCACCATAACAAGTATATTAAATAATTTTGCCATAATATTACGTGCCACAAATTATATTAAAATTAAATATCAACCACACATACATATACTTCCAAACACACATACACATACATAATAGAAAATTATATATAATTTAATTATTTACATAAATTTTGTTTAAATAAAATCCCATTCCCGATATAATTTTATTTTTGTGTACTTGCACGCGTTTAAAACATTCTGGGGAGAGGTTCTGGAAGGATTATTGATTTTTATACGCGTTTTGATCTGTCACAGATATTTTTATACACAGACTGAATGGGTTGAGTGTTTTTATAAATGCTGTACTCTATAAGATATGGTTAAAACAGTTATTAACAGGCTTTAAAATCGACTAAGTGTGGAGAAAAGCAAACAATTACATTCAATATCGAGAGTAGGATAATTACGGTCCATAATTTATTATCAGCACTAAACGAACGACAAAATATAAGAAACGTCCAACGTTGAAGGACAAATATCAAAGTCAATTCGTTTTGCTCGAATATTATTATTTAAGGTTTCCCTTTTTCTTATTGTTGGTTGCTCTTATGCTTCAGTTGGCATAAGTAGACAACAGAACAAAATTTTATTGAGCGTTACAAATTTATAAAAATGGGATACATAAACTCTATATATAAGGGACATATATGTAGAGGTTTGTTATAAGGATTGGACATTCCGAGACCTAGACAATTTATTTTCGTATAGAAAATTAAATAGCAGGGTGCGGTTGTTTTTCGGGTAAACGCACCGTTTAAAAAAAAAATATATATATATTAGTTTTTGTTCGAGATAATTTTCCAAGCTCCTATACATACATAGATCATGCGCAAAGTACGGAGATGGAAAAAAATTAAAATTCAAATTTCATATTTTCTAGGATATAATTTTAAAATGAAATGATAAACGTGAATATCATTTCTAACAAAATACAAATGATTTGTGATTCTACATATATACATATAAGGTTTGCTACCTAACAATAACCACCCTTATACTTGGTACGTATAACAGCGAGTATTATGCAGGAAAATAATTTTTCCTTTTTGCTGTCGCACAAACACACACACACACACATATATATATATATACAAACAAAAATGAAATAATGATATCCAGGCCAAATATAATATAGAACCATATAATACTATTATATTATCCCCCTTAAACTTTCACCCCTAAAAAATTTCTCAAACTTTCTATCATCACAACATGATTATATAATATTAAATGAGAGTGTGTGGCATGGTTGAACGAGAGAGCGTGTGTGTGTGTATATATATACATATATAGAGAAAATGGTATAATAAATTATTTGAGATTAGGGGGTTGCTTTTTGAACAGGGTCATATTATTATATTCGTTTTTTGCTAAATCTAAAATGGTTGAAAAATGGAAAATCAACTTTGATATGTACACACACACAAGTATTTGAATAAAATTATTAAATCTACCGCGCGCGTTTTTCCTATATATACATGCATAATCATTTTTTGTCGTTTGGGTAATTTTCGTCATTTTTTTGCTAGTTTTTCCGCTTCCTAAAATGGAGGGAAAATGTTGTTTTTATATACGAATATGGAATGAGATCAAAATCAAATATATTATATATAGGGTGGAAATACTTTATTTTTCTCTTAATGTTGATTGTTGATGGAAGGCTTTCACCAACCGAAAAATGGCAATCTACGTAAACAAGACAAATAGGTAAGAACATATATATTTATATGTTTGTCGTTATGTGAATAAAAGTTTGCGGGTGTTTGATGTAATTTGATTTGACACTTGACAAATAAAATAATATATATATTTTGATTGATTAATGATGTACATATATAAATAGGCAAATTGATCGATGGGAGGTATAGAATGGTGAAAAACCACGCCCGACCGATTATATATACATACATGATCGTCGAGTTTGATCACAACATAATATAATGCAGTCGTTAAGTAATTATGTATAAACGGCCTCATGTTCATGTTCTTGTGATATGAGAAATTTATCGCATGATTTTTATATCGTAATTGTTCTAATAATTTCATTGACCCATAATAATTAATTATAAATAGCGTGTAATTAAAAAAAATATATATATATTATAAAATATAATTTTGCAGAACACAGACACACACATACATCGTCTTCGAGATACGGAATGTACGTACATACATAACATGAAGAGAAAAAAAAAACAACTGAAAGCACTAAATTATAACTAAAAACAAAATAACGTCTTATAAGTTCAAGAAACTTACCAAACAACTCTCAATTTAAATCATCGTTTCTTCTTCATCTTCATTATTTATTTATAAATTTCTTATATCTTTCCGTAACATGTAACATTGTGTTGACAATTATTTATTTATTTATACAATATTTTTTAACATAATAATTTATAAAATACACAAAATCACAAAATATATTAAAAAAATAAATATTATTTATTTATTTTATTAATTCACAAAATTCGATTCACGCACACGAGACAAATTTATTATATTTAATTTAATTCGCTAGTGTACAGCTGTTGTTACATCAAAGTCATGTAATAAACTAAACAATACGACAAGTCTCGAATTTAAACAAAGTCAACTAAACATAAAGCAGGCGAAGAGAAACAAACGAAACAAGACTATATATCAAATATTTTTGTTTTTGTTTTTTTTTTTTTTTGGAACCCAATGTGAACTCCGTTCAAAGCTGTGTCTTGCCTGCGATAACGTTACAGTTAAAATGTTACATTGTGTTATCGTTTTCACCAATATTCATTTCCAGTTTTCGGGCTTCTCCGTATATAGCACAAACAGCTTTTGCGATGTATGTGTATATAAGTACGATGAAGGGTAAAATACATATACATACGATAAATAAAAAAGAGGAGAGAAATTTGCACGATGAAAGAGATGGAAAATAACAAAAATCAACTGAACATAAAACGTTCGACAATACTCGCATACGCCCTGGTAAAATTTTTGTTATGCTCGTATATATTATGTATATATAGTCATAGTTAATTTCATAAATGAAAACTAAATCGTTTTGTACATATTGATTAAAAAATATGTAAGAGAGGAATATATGTACATATATACATATGAAATCTCATCCGGTAGTGTGTTAAGAATTCTTGGTTTAAAATAAATAAAATATCATCTTATCATCTCTTCATGATTTCTCTACTTTAAACTTTGTTCTTTTTTTGGTATGCCTGTGTATATATGTGTGTGATGTAAGAAAAACTTGATAATACATCGAGCAAAGAATATGTGTGGCTGTGTGTGTTTGTATTTAAATTAAGAGTTATTCCTTTTAATTTATTTAATTAAGTTTACCGATTAACTTGTTTTAATTAGTTAAACGCAAAAATAAAATAGGAAGGTAGATTTGAAGACTATGTTTACCTGATAAGCCCTATATCTACATTATGAGTGTGTAGTTACTTGCAAACTCTTAACTACTTCAAAACTTAATACCTTCGCTGTCAGTGTTAATTTAATGGTTTATAATCATATCAATTATACTATATACGATGTTTATAGTAGTTTTGGTTACAATCTGACCTATTTGTTGGTTCATTCCAGGTGTGTAGCCAAAAGTGTTCGTTCACAAATATCTGGATACTATACTAGTAATTATCTCGTGTGTTTCTATGTTTCACTGCCATATAACAGTGTTGACCTCACACGCAGCTTTCGGCATTCGTAGCTCTGTATTACATATCGGAATGGCGACGCATTCTTGATCTTAGCAGATTGAACTGCTCTACTCATGGTTTTTCTGAAGCTAATTTTGAGATCGACTTTTTAATCCAGCCCAATAAAGAGCAACAGTGGAGAGAGCTTAAAAGAATATATCTGATTTCGCACATCTATTTTTATTGCGAAAGTCAGGATCATTTTTTGGATTCTATTCTGTTCACATAAGGTTGAAATTTATCAGACAGGTTTTGATTAGTTTGATTGTTGAATCTGTATCCCAAGTACGGATTTTCTTCCATTTTCGATGAAGAGCATTCATTAAAATATGTTAAAATCTATTGGGTTGAAGTTCGGAGTATATGGTGACCATTGTCCAAAAATTAATATGAGAACTTTTTGGGTTTGGATCGTTAGTAGCGTTCAAAATAACGCAGATTTAAAATTTATTGCTAAGATGTCTTTAACCGGGTCGTTTCTGATTATACTAACAATCCAATCCTATACCGACCGCTCGATTGTTTTGTCTTACACGAGTGTACTTTGGGCCTTGCTTATTGATAAACCGTATACAGTCTAATCAATCAATAACACCAATTAATGGTGACTATCATCACTCCATCTCAGTGCATTTTTAATTAAGAGAACGGACTACTCAGCGATACAGTGCCAGAAAGAAAGTACTCTTGATAAACCATAAACGTATCACCAAAAGCTTAGTATAGTTAAAAAAGCGAGTACAAACTGTTATGCTCTGTTTCAAGTCGCTGGTCCCTGTTTCTCGGACGTCAAAGGTTGCGTTGGGTCACGGCGAACTGCAGGGCGAAACTACTACCGGAAAGCAAAAGTTGGGGATGCCCATTAATACACTCAAGACGTTGCTTAAAAAGGAGGCAGTAGCATCAGTGAATGAAAGGTGGACGAACACCCTCTTTTATAGTATAGCAAGGCAACTCTGGCCAAAGCTGGACTTAAAACGCTCACAGACACTGATCTCCCTAACAAGATGTGAACTTAAAATGATCTTTTTAAGAAACAATGTGTATTTCAGGTTTTTAGGGGTTGTGCCAAGTTTTGTTTAAACGTTGGATGATTGCTTTTAAATTGTTAACAATTCAAAATCTTTTCACAGTAGATTTCTCTATTCAATGAAAACGAATGGTGAGGGTATGGCGCAGACGCCGCAGCCCAAAACATCACTGATGCAAGTGCTTGCTTTTGATGAATAATTCGCTGGTCTAAATTGTCGTTTGATTTGCCCTTTAACGAAAGACAAACGTTTTATTATTTACATATTATACCCAATTTTCAAGCTCGTTACGAACTAACAAATGATCTTACTAGGCGAACGTCTTCTTACGTAAAGTGATAAATTTTACACTTCTTGTATTTTTTAGGAATTCTATCGAATATCACCTAGACAAATTAAGATTTTTGAAAATAACTGAACTTAGCTTTATCGTTTTGGGTCCCGATAGGGGCAGGATGCGAAAAGGGATTCTCATCATCGATCGTTTGGGCAAATTGATCGATGGTGCGAATGAACTCATATGACATTCAGTTAAGGTTAGAATCCATGTGCCGTCCCATCTTCCATATCAATACTATATTGGCTAGCATTGAGCTATGCAATGTGCAGATGGTTTTTTACGTAAATCGGACATATTGCTGGAACGTAAAGTAATATAGTGAGGGATGTCACAAGGGGACAATTGAGCCTGAGTGACGGATATAAGTAAAAAAAAAAGCTTTGTCGTGGAATACGATGCATGACCTTTCGAACCATTTCTGGTAATGTTGCTGTTTTTGAATGTCCACCTCCGTAACGTTTTCGTGCTACCAGCTTCATTGTTACGTGTAATGAATGGTTCGATATACAAATCATTTATGTATTTTTTGCGGTTGAATTCTATTTCGATAACGAGCTGACTCCTGTATTATATAAGCCTCCAATAAAAACTGCGCACAAATACGATGACTGTGCTTAAATGAATATCTGGGCATATTATGTTTGCTGACTGCCACTTCAACAAGAAGACTGGAAAGAAACAAAATACTGAACTTATCTCGAACAGGATGTCAGTAGACCTGCCGTTGAGACAAATCTGAGGAGAAGTTGAACGAAATTGGGGATAGATAATCATGTGACTACACCGATAATCAAATACGTAGTATGCAATGAAGGTTACTAAGTAGATACAACATTCAGTCGTAGTGTTAAAAATTAAAAAAATAATACTAAATGAAATAATTCAATAGAACTGTCAGTAAGAACACCAGGTTCAGTAACCCATGCCTGATGAGATGGAATGAGGATCTTTTCGATCAAGAATTAATGCAATGCTGCCATTATAATCTAAACTGAACTAGCGAATCTAACAACTCAGATTATTTATAATCCAGTTAATAGTATCCGAAGAACATCGCAAGTTCCAATATGTTTATATCGAGTGACATAGAAGGCCAATATATTACGAGTCAAATAAGCTTAAACAGTATATTTTGAAAAGTGTCCGTTTTGATTGCTAGAATAAGAAACTAAAGCAGAAATACAGATTTGCCATTTAATAGAAACTACGCCATATTGAGTTGAAAAGACGAATCTTAACAAGTGGAACGGATGTGCAACAAGGTTGGACCCGATATCAAGAGGTTAGTATATTTCACACAACAACATGGCGAGTGAGTGCATGGGACGGATTCTCTAACCGACGGTAACCGGGATTATAGGGGAAGGAATAGAAGGCATCAGTAACTGGAAAAGTGGAGTAAAATTCCTAATTCTGATCATAGTGAAATTTGGGTTCGAATTCCGATAGGGACTTTTTTTTTTTACTTTATTTTTTATCGATTGGTGTGAGTGAACACATCTATAACCCCTTGTTGAAGTGTAGTAGCTTGACCCAGGTTCCATATCAATACTAAAGAATGCCACATGTAGGTATGTAGTGTGTTTAAAGTCTATGTATAAGCACCTATCTACCTGAATTAAAACTACTCTATATCTTGTGAGATCTCATTGTTGTTGGTGTCAAATAAAGAACCAACTTCAGGTTTAATTTTTTGAGTAATTCAATATTTTATCACAAAAAAGGTTGCTTCTCTCATTCTATTAGCATCCAAGCCTCACAGCCTAAGGATAGAACTAGAACTATCAGACGATTCAGTTTAATATGCCGTGATATATGAAGAGATTTTAAGATTATATATTATTTCGCTAAGATAGATAGTAGCGCACTGTAATCCACAACATGATGTTTAAATTAGTGTTCAATGAGTGTAAGTCAGTGAAAACTGCATGTGCCTATAAGATCCTATATCAACATATATCCTTTTGTTATTAACTACGTCCGTTTGATCACCTATACGGATCGCATCTGCCTCATTCACAATATTGAATTCAAACCCATTATATCCATGTCAAATAAGATCATAATTATCATCTTCCATCAACTGTCTATATTTACTCGTCATTCTGATTTAGCATCTACTCAATTCAATGAAAACTAAAAAGCTTTCATACTTAATGAGTGTTTTACTATGGATTCAAACCTACAAAAAATACTTGATATACAGAGACAAAACATAACGTTACATACTCCTTATGATAAACGAGTTAAATATTTCATTTAATTAAATACGATTTAGCTTAGATATTTCAACTATAACATCTTGCCTTATAGTATATAGTGCTCTTGAGTGTATCACATATACAAGAACAACAGGATAGAAAATTGTACATCAAAAACAAGGAAAGCAATTATGATATATGAATAGCAATTCAAGTAAAATACCAACAATAGAAAATAAATTTCTTTTAATATTCGTAAGATATATAATATCTAACATTTTTTGTTATAGCATATCCTGAAATGCTGATAATAAGTCATCATACTTATAACCCATATTATCCTCTCATCTGAAATTATCTATAAATAAGTTGCACAGCGCATGATAATAGTCAAAAAAAAGTTCTATATACCACATCCATCTATATATACATCTTTAGTAGATGTAAAAAATTTCACCAACACTTCAACAAGTATATATATGATGTACATAAACTCGGTATATTATATACAACTTTGAAACCATTTTTTTTCGTACATACGGGAAAAATCGTTTTTCTTGTATGCCTGTGCGTATTCCACACTGTTTTCTTTTATAATATACAACACAATTCTTTGTTATTGCTGTTTGCCTCGATAATTTTAATTTTTAGCTCCTAAATGGTCTTCTTTACATAGAAATCACCAGCAAAATATCTAAATACCTTTTTTCCATCTCATTTTATTTTCTAATTTAATTTTCACATTTATAGCTATCTCGTTCCGTTCATAATTATCCATCATAACGTTGTGTTGAATCACACGTTGAATTTAGCTACATCCAGCATCACAACAACAATTTATATATAACATATATATATATGTGTGTGTGTACTTTCTGTACTGTTCCAATTTATTTTTCATTTTATTTTATGAATTTTCTTTTATTGTTTTTTGTTGTATTTCCACTCTTGTGCTTTTAAGTTATAACGGATATTTGTATAAATAAGTTTGTAACGAGGCACACAAAGCAAAACGAAATATAAAAGATGGAAAATTTCATTGAAAATCATAAATTTTCTTTACAAGTTATTTTTATTCGATTCCATATGGTTCGAGTTATTTACAATTTATCATCTTCAGTCGTTCCACTGTATTTTATATATCACGTCTTATTCTTAAGTTATCCTGTTTTAAATAGTTTTTCGGATTAAATTATGAATTGCAACATATGGACCGCCCTTTTCATGATGGCTTTATGTTTTGAATAGTAGATTTCAGTGTGAGATGAATAGCTGCACAACTTTTATACTAATTTAAACTTTAGTTAAGAGACATCTACCAGGAAATAGCTTAATATATTTTAGTACTTTTCCATAGACTCAAACCGCGTAAGGTGTATTTCTGGGATAAACTTGTATAAAACTTGTATACATGTAGAACAGTTTACTGTACAGTTGTGTATTGATTTATTTAAAAAGTTCAGTTTTTAAAACTTTAACAATAAAGTTTATGAATGAAGCTCAAAAGCTTTATTCCGCCATGTACGTTTGAAATTGAATTATTTTATTTTCCTTTGAGAGAAAAATTAGATATGTTTTAGATATGACTGCCTGGTATTTATGAGCTTTTAATGTTATAGCGTGAGTAAATAATTTTCTAAAGAGTATTAATGTGTGTGTGTGTGGTTATTTTAGGTATACCGATTTAATTCAAGCATTTAATTTATAATTCAATTTGGTCACTGTTGTCGGGATCCGGCAGGGCGTCTGAAACATAACCACTAAAGTACATTTATGACCAATAGATTCTAGAATCAGCTGCTTTAAATCCGAATGGCGAAGATATGAGAATAACTAGACCTGAGTGGCATATAAAATGAGTTCAAATCCTTTGCCAATACATAACCAAACGTAATCGGAAAATTTGCATATCAGCGCGTTACATTGTTATATGAAGAAAATTTCCTTTGATACGAGAAATAATACAGAGGTGGCTGGAAACAAACGAATCGTAAATTTTTACGAATTGAAGCTTTATATTGGAAATATTGAAATCTTCAAATGACATTACAGACTCATCTCTGAGAAAAGTGCTATAACCTGTCCTTTCTATGGAATATGTAGCAAGAGGAAAGGCGAAATTCCTGAAATTTTGTACTCAAATGAGCGTGAGAAGAATTTGAATCAGACAATCGCGAAGAATAAATATATGGTTCTTCCACATGTACCATGTCAATTCATTGCGTATATAGATGTTAAGATTGTTGAGCGGGTTACACAGATGGTACAGAATTTCTAGCCTGAACAATGATATTTATTTTATCAGATAAAACCTATACCAGCCAAATTTTCGCCTCTGTATTCCTTGAGTCATAAAGGAGCTCCTTCGATGTATGCTTTTAACGTCCTACTTTAGTCCACAGCATTAGGAACCTTTTACAAGGGCTGACTTACGTAGACCATCTGATTTGCTTTGCTACAAAACAGCCGATAGTACCGGCATGGGTTATTTACTAAAACAGATCCGTACAACCACACCACCGATTGTAATCGAATAGTGAAAATTCTGGGATCAGAAATTTGTTCAGGTACTGTAAAATTAAGGACAAAACTGTCTGTTTCTGTTAATTAATAGTTTAAAGTACATATTAATAAAATTATCGAATTGTGTCCTGCTTGCTATCCAGTTGAAGATAAAATTATACAATTTTCGTTAGAAAGCACACGGTAGATCAATATATGCCCTCGATAGGGCAACATTCAGGGAATTTAACAAATGCGATCATAGTATGTCCATATATAGTCAACAGTATCGCTTGGTTTGCACCAAGTGCTTTATAACTTGTTTGTGATATTAACATAATGTCAATGTTGTGCTCAATCAGAAAGAAATCTTTGGCCCTTCACTTAAGCTGAGTTCAAACTTCGATTTCTTCCATCATTCATTTGTTCATTTGTTCGGTAATTTTGTTTTGGCGATTCTGAGAATCGTTCTGAAATTTTACTATGGTAAAATTTCAGAACGATTCTCAGAAATATTTTGTCACTAATTTAAATTAATTAATCCCTTTGACACGCACGTACGCATAAAGCTTGGTTTACATTCAACGACTATTGCAGAATCAAACAACTAAAACGGGATAGACTAATTCAAAACCTTCTGCGTATTTGGAGGACAACAATAAAATTTAAAAATATTTTTGTCTCTTCGTGTTGTCTCTTATTTGTACACAGACAATTAAATTGCGCCTAATCGTTGAATATAAACCAGGCATTAAATATATTTTGCTTCCGAAAAGCATGGCTTTTATTTGATTTTTCTTCATTTTGGTGTCATGTTGTCTCTTTTACTCAATGTTCGTTCAGACAAAAAGTTAAGTTTAAACTATCCCTTGTGACAAAATGTTCAAACCAAAAATTGTCATTTTGGAGTACCACGATTGGGAGAAAAAATTGTTTGAATGAATGAATGAACGAAGAAATTGAAGTATGAATTCAGTTTAATGGTGTAATGGGCCGTTTTCATCGATATTCCGATACGTTTGTTTTACAATAATTTTGATTTCTGGTGACTACCTGCATCAGCATGTTTTTGTTGACAAACATTATAAATTGTACAATATGCCTTACTATACATGTTATTGTCACTTGAAGAAAGATTAACAAAACCACTGTTTCATATAACCATTTTGATATTGACCGAGCTGCATTAGGCATTTCTTTTGTAGATTCTTAGTACATCATGATCCATTCAGTATGAAACGTATAGGTTGTTTTAAATACTTTGATTTATTTAAACAGGGCTATCACTGTCTGTCAAAATAGATTACAACTAGTACTTACCGATATAATAGCCGCTTATAAAGCTCGGATTATCTTCCCAAACATTTAGTATTAAGCTTTTCTTGGATAATCATTTCATGCTTAAATTATTCTCCGTATATTCCCCTGAGGAATTGGTTGGGAATTCAATTGGACCGGTATCCATAGTTAACTTTTTGTTATATATAAGTTGATAGTTCTTCGTCCATCTGCTCATTGTATATTTCCTTCCTCCAGCTGCGCATTGTTCATCTTGTGCTTAAAGTAAATATAGTATTGCTCTCAAAATGGTTCGTTTTGGAAATCCATCGAATATGCTTTTAAGACACAGACATCTTCATATATAGCTATAGATATGGTTTTGATATCCTGTAAACTTGCTTTGGCAGCTCTATATAGTTTATACCTTAGTCCTCAATCAAATAACTTCTGAATGACTTGAATCTTCAATTATATTCGTAATTCTGTATACTTATTCTATAGTTCAGTGTTACTCTATAAACCCTAATTTTAGTGGGGAAATTTACGGGTTTTAGTGGGGAACTCAATTCTAGCCAGAAGGGTTTTGAGATTAATTTGTAGATTATTTCTTATTATAGCTTAATGTTAAGATTATCCACTTTATTAGCCTCGAAAATATAGCTGAAATGAATTTTCAAGGTGAGCTCCAAACATGTAAGCCTCATCTTTAGCACTTCTAGCCTAAGTAAAATCATAATGTTGTCTTTTACATCATTCTATCTTTTAAGTACTTATTTTTTAAAAGAACATCAGAATAGAACTAAGTTTAATGCTTCTCCAGCTGCAAACAGCTCCTTGGCGTAACGTGTTAAAAGTTTCAATTCCCATTATGTATTCTTCACATTAAAGTCTCAAAAAGATAGCTGGAACTTAAAGCGGACTTGAATGGTGTGATTCCTCCTCTCGCTTTGTCATCCGAAACTATTAATTTGCATTCCACCTATAGCATTGTTGTAATTTTGTTCATGTCTTTGACCGTCTTTGTGTTCACGATGAATATGTCGATGTCTTCCTTTTGGCCTACTATTTATCTGCCTCATAATCGAATCCGGTACGATATATGGCCGAAAACCGTATTCGTTGATGATACCGACACCAAACTTAATTCACTGTACGTCTTATATGATATAGGCTTATTGTCCAGCCTATCAAATCGATTAAAACATGAAGTCCATCCTGTTGCTAGTAAATTCAACTTGTAGCATCCAAACTAAATTAGTAAAGTAGTTTTCGTTAAAGTACATCAGGTGGTTTTTCATAAAATAGTAAAAATGTTTATTAACAGGAGGTGTTAAGTCACAAATAGATTTGATAATAGATGGCGCGATAAAATAAGTAATACCATGTGTAAAGAACACGGTTTTTATACAATTATTAATTACATTAATTATTATTTCTTATAGGTATGGGAGGCCCCACGAGTTTTTCTCTCCAACAGGAGGTCGTAGCTGTGTTTTACATCACCGATCGTAACTGTTAATAAAACGACGAAACCACTAATTTACAAAATAATTAAAACACAATAATTAATTTATTATTATTTTTCATAATTTTTTTTCTCAATATTTTGATTTTTCTTCACTTGTTTTTATTTTTATTTTTTTTTTGTTAAATATATTTCTTTTAAAATATTTCATTTCTTTTAAATTTGTATATCATCCACATCATTTTTGTAATTTTATTATTTTTAATAATATAATTAAATTTGTAAAAACGAAACAAAAACAAAATTTGCTTTTAATTATATTTCCAAAATAAAAAAAAAACAAAAAAAAAATTAATATTTTTTATTTTTAAGTATTTAATATATAAGATATATAAATAAGAAATTACAAATATATTTATTTAATTAAATCATTGGAATGCTGAAGAACTTTCTATTAATAAATATTAATTTAGGTTTTTGTTGTTTTTTTTTGTATTATTTGAAAAAAATTATTATTTGTAAAAATTAAAATTACAAAAAAATAATATGTATATTTATTTATACTTTATTTACTTATTTATATTATTATTATATAAATTAATTATTAGTTTGTAATTTTTTTTGTTGGTTTGTTTTGTTTTGTTTAAATACATTTATTTGCTAATCTTTATTTAATTATTTAGTTTGATGTATTTTTTTATATATATTGTATGTATATAAATAATTAATAATTAATTAGTATTTTAAAATAGTATATTTATTTATATAATTTTATTTTGTTTTTTTTTCATTAATATTAATTTAAGTAATATAAGTAATGTGCTTTTTATTTATTTTATTTAAATGTTTTATAAATAATTAAAAATTAAAAAATTATTTTGTTCTACATTGTTTTATGCTTTTATTAATTAATTATATCATTATTTTTAATTATTTTCTATAAAACACACATTAATTAATTATATTATATTATTGTACAAATTATTTTTACACATTTGTTTTTTTATTTATTTTTCAATAATTTTTCATATATAAGTAAATAAATAATATGATGTTAATTAAAAGATAAAAATTAAATATTAATTAATTTTGAGAATACTTATTTATTATATATAAATTCAACTAATTTGAAAAAAATCATATTTATTAATAATTTGTTGCACTAACCTTATAAAATAAATCAAATCATACTTTATATTTTATTTATAATTATAATTTTTTATAAATAATATTTAATTTATATTTTATTAACACATTTTTGTTTTAATTTAACTAAATATATATTTTTAATTATTTATTTACATTACAAAATACTTTAAATATTCATAGAAATACTATAGAAAAGTGTATTAAATTAAAATTTAATTTTAATTCGAAATAATAATTAATTAACATAAAATCACAAATAATTATATTTTTTAAATGTTTGTTATGTTTTGTATGCGACCAAGTTATATGAATTGTTTGGAGAAATTGTTTAAATAAAATTAATTCACAACCAAAAATTAAATTAAATATAATTTCGATTATTGTTTGCTGTTTTTTTTGTTCACTGGGACAAATTAAATTAACTATTTACATAAAAATGTAATTAATAAAACGAAATAATTTCCAAAAATTAAATAAATCGTTTTAGAATTTGTTATAATAATTATATGTTATATATAATTTAATTTAATTACTTATAAGGAACAAAAGCCCTGTTCTTATCCGAATTTGTTAGATTTCGGTTAAAAATTAAACACTAAACCAAAAATAGAATTAAACAAAAACAAATTAATTTTTAAATTATACGCAAATATGCACGTTTTTTTGTTTAAATAAATTAAAACACAAAATAGTGCGAATATGATAAATTTTGATAATTAAAAACGATTATTTATAAATATTTTTTTGTTATTTTTATACAATTGACATACATGTTTTTATTTATCTTATATAATTTATAATATTATTTACAGATTTAGAAACAAAAACAAAATTTATAAACAAATAATTATTGCCACTCAGTTGAATATTTTGGATTTTGTTATAACTGAAATCGCCCTGCCCAGCAAATATATATATACTTACGTCAACAAAATCCCAAATATTATTTAATAAAAAATAATAAGTTATATTTATAATCTCAAACAGAAAAAAAAATAAAAATATATAATCTCAGATACAAAAAAATAATTGTTTATTAACAGTAATAATAAAAACATGGTTTGAATCTTAGCTTATTCTATCATTTTTGTTTTAAATACTTTTTCTATATTTTTAGCTTTTTTAGTACATAGGTTTGTGTCTTAACTAATAAAAAAAATATTTTTAAAATTAATTTTACATATTTAAATATTAGTACGTACTTAACCCTAAATGGCTTTTCGAATACTGATTAGAGAATTGTTTTTCTTGGGATTTTTTTTGTTTTTGTTATTTATAATTCTTATTTAAAATTATTTATTGGGTTTTTAATTAATTTTAAAGAAGTAAAATAAAATATAAGAAAAACAAAAAAAAAACAAATAATTAACTAAACAAAATAATAACAAATAAAATAAACGACAACGAAAAAAAAACATTCTTTTAAGCTCAATTCAGCTGGAACACTCAAACAAATAAAATGTTTTAAATTTCGGCTGAAAGTTTTGTTTGAGATCAGAACTCTTGGGGATATTTCGAAGAATCAGAATTATTGCTATTACTAAAAATAGCACTATCCTGATTATTCTGATAGCCTTGATATGGTTCTTGATACAGCTGATTGAGTCTCTAACCAGTACCCGAAAAGTGCCACGCGTCCTATGCGCTTAAATGGGCAAATTGTGACGGATGAATATCGAATTGATATGGATGGCCGTATGGCGACATATGATACGGTACAATATTCATCGATGCCATTTTATGCTCCTTTTTCCATTTCATGCGACGATTTTGAAACCAAATTTTTATTTGCCGCTCGGTAAGACATAGCGCATGGGCTATTTCGATTCGTCTACGCCGCGTTAAATACCGATTAAAATGAAATTCTTTTTCTAATTCTAATGTTTGATATCTTGTGTACGATGTCCTTTGTCTTTTTGTTTCACCATTTGCGTTAACCGTACCTGAAAATAAACAAAATAAGATTCCATGTTAAAAAATTGTTTTGCATCGTTTTGGATTTGGACAGAACATCGTTTTTATTCAGCTCATTATGTCAGTTAAAAATGTAACCAGACTCATTTTTCATATACGAGTGTATAGACAGAACATATTACTGTCGTAGTGGTGGTGGTGAACATAAAACAAAACTGTCAAATAGCTGCAATTTCCAAAATGAATAGACAAATCCACCTGACACGAACATATCAAATATTCGCTTCTTAATAGTTTGTGACAAAATATAAAATAGTTGAAAATCTAAATCAAATAACAAATTTATAAATTTACATACAAAACATGACACTGTAATTATTACCAAGTTAAAAAATATTATTCTTGTGTCTAGTGACAGTGGTTTTAGAAATGACTTAAATAATTATGAGAACTTTTTATTTAAGAAAATATTTCGTTTAAAAATTACACCATCACATTTATCATCAAAGAGCGAATACAAAAACAACAAAAAAATTATTAAATAAACAATTTATTAATAAAATTTATCATTTTTGTTATTAAAGACATAATCCCTTACACTCATATGTTGATTAATAATAATAATAGTAGTACAACAACAAATTTTTCGGAAAATAGCGCCAAAAAACAGATTTCTGTTGAATTTTTTTCGGTTTACTTGACAAGAAAACAGCTGATGGCTTAAAATATTTTCGAGAGGAAAAACATTTTAATATCGCGATCGCGGAGGGGAGATATGGTACCGTGTATAAAAAATATATAATATTTTCTGTCGTCGAGAAAATATTTTTTCTTTTGATATATTTTGTACTCTGTATGTATACAGAAGCATGAAGTTAAATTGTGTGTGAATCACTTGTTGGGTTTTGTCGTCGAATTGTTTCGGAGAATCAGAATGTTGATTTCTAAATCTTTTTGAAATACTGTGTCAAATTTAGTGTTTTATGGGTCATGTCGGAAATTAAAACTCGTCAATCGACATCTGTGTCGAGCAAGTAATTATAACTTGCAGAAAGAACCATGTCAGTAACGGCAACAACACGATGTCAGTGAATAACCAGGTTTCACTTACAGAGCTGAACAGTTCAAGATTGATTTTATCTAATAATAAGATCACTTACACAAAATTGTAAATATATACAAGTATACATTTATGGTACTTCTGAGCATATTTTCTTCAGCCCCGGTGTGAATATTTAATTTCCAACTGACTCGAACTATTATTGATTATTAATAAGCGGAGTAACGTAAACAATACCCAGGCTGTTGTGATTCGAGAGGTGTTGCCATATCGTCGATAAGTCAGCATAGAAACGGGATGACACCTCTCCGTTACTACTGGTAATTGGGAATACACCAAACGGAAAGTATCATGGGGGATTGCAGACTCTCGCTGTCGTAAGAACGCATAGATACAAAGCATAAGTTATATCACGGTGTAGCCTTATCCTTTGAGAGTGGCGTATCGGTTGCTAATTTGTATTGGGTTTGCTCTATTTATTTATAGGATTGGAGGACATTCCTAGATTCACATTGGAATGTACGCCCTATATGAAGATTGTTTGTTAACTGGTTTTATCGTTTCTGGGACTAACTAAATTTATTTCAGGAAGTGATGTTTAGTGAATATGAGAAATCGTATAACTTTATGATTAGGATTCTAGCAAATCCCTATCATTATCCCAGCCACAAGACTGCGGTATGTCTGATTATAGAGTTTTCTGTGGGAACTGTATCTCACGGCGAAAAACATGTAGCTGTATAATGTTGTCCGGTACCGTTATAAAGTTCGTTACCTTGTCTAGATTTTAATATGTCTCTCCAGATTACTTTTTGGCGATTCTTCTAGAACGAGGCATACTTTTAAGCTTTTCAGGAAAAAATAAATAAAACTATAACGTTCATTTTGTTCTGATGACTGTCAAAATGTGCAGGTCTGTCTTGAGGCAGAGAATTCAAGTACAGTGCAGTTTGAGTATAAGTTTCTTAGCTTATGTTTGTGACATAAGTATAGATAGTCACTAAAGTCACTAAACTATTTCGATTCCAGTGACACTATAGATAAAAATTAGTTGGCCGATTCTGGTCATTATGAAATGAACTATGCCAATTTCATTCTGGTTATTAATGTCGGTTTGGCGAAATCAATACTATCCGATCAATATTATAGACCTTTGAAGGTTATCCCACAATGTCGCCGGTTGTAGCTTAATGGTTAAGAGAGTTTCTCATCACGCCGAAGTATCGAGTTCGATTCACGCCGTTCACCAAAAATTAATATGCACCGGATGTCATAAAAAGCATTCGTTGGGCTAACCACCTACAACGTGCACCAATATGTGCACCAATTATTTTTATCCGCACTTAAACTCGTACCTTATGTATCTCGTATCTGAGTTTGTACTCAATGATGTACTTCCAGAAATACTACGAGAAACAATTTCTATACCGGATTGGGATAGCATTAAATCGTCACTGAAATAAGACATTTGGAGATAATCTGTGAATAGTTAGGATACGCAATTGTATTCAATAATGTTTTGATATTGTGTCTATAGTCGTGTCTCTTGTATAAACCCGTACCATTCCGTGCAAACACAAAGTCGGAGACAATGCAAACTATTTTTGACACTCCACAAAGCTTTCATGATGGTCCAAGGTTTTTAGAGTTAAGAGTTAGAAAATCGGATATATCAATATAATCGAATTCTGATCATAAAAAGTGGGTTAACATTGATTGGTATGGCTGACTACGCACAGTGATTCCATTTTATAGGTACTCTAGGTTTTTCATCACTACTGGCTTATTGACGAATCGTTGTGAAATTTGCCAAATCTTAGGGGAACGACTTGATATAGATGTTGTCGGTTGCCCATGAGTAAAATTGTACTCGCAGTGCTAACATCTAAAAAAGGAATCATATTTGGATGAGAGTTTAGTTTCCAGTCATTTCCAAATGCAGTAAGAGTGGGATCATGGTTGAAAATATTGTTGTGCTTTCACAGAGTATTATTAAGTTGTTTCACAGTAGTTATTAAGCTTTTCACAGATTAAATAACATAAAACTGCATTGAGCTCATTTGTGCGAGAATATGCCAGAGATGAGCTAAATATACAAGAGGTGGATCTATTAAAGGTTGTAATATTCACAACATAAGATCCAAACTCTCAATTCATGTTCTTACGCAAGAGTGTTCTCAACATTTTATAAGCATCTTTCAAAATGGAGCTTCGCCTTTATCTGTGGTAGTTAGATAGTTATTAACCAGGCTCGAATTCAAATTGGTAAAGAATCTCTAATAGAAACACCTCTGTTGGAGTTCATAACACAATAGATGGCTGGTCTTTCTACCATTTTAGTACAAAGAAGGTGGCTCAAAGCATCACAAAGAAGCGCGGTTAAAATTATAGCTCGTAAGGTTCTAGCAAAACCCCAGGTATAACAATACATATAACACTGTGTGGGGTAGAAACCCATTTTGGATGTCTCAGCGAAGCTCAACAAACAACTTCAACGTGTCACAAAGTCCAGATATTAAGTATATGTCTTTAATTTCAACTAATTCCCAACGATAAAAACTTAAGTGGATTCCAAAATGGTTAATTTCTTCAAACTACATATATACATACACAACCCGTTTTGGTCGCGTTTATATACATTTCTCCCGCGAATTAAAACCCAAAATAAACTCTACACACAAAACTTATAATAATTTTTGTGGTTTTGATTTATAAATTTGATTTCTTGTGTATACGCGAAAATCGGTTTAATTTATTGCATTTTGACATGCATATCTGGTTTCGACCGCGTGCTACATTCAAAAACAAACGATTTTGTACATTGTATCACAATTAAGTGTACTACACTTTTTTAGTTTTACTCCAGTTTAAAGTTTTAATTTCCATATCCTTGTCACCCTTATATTGATTTAAGTCTTAGCTATATACACACCCGCACACCCACAAAAGTTTTCGGCATCATGATAAAATTAATTTATTTTTAATTAATTAAAGTATTATAAAGTGGTTTTGTTATTAAATTTCAATTAAAATAAAATCAATAAAATTTGTCAAAACTTTTTATTTCTTACAACTTGTTCACCGTCGTGTATATATAAGAAACCGGAGGTAATCTTTAATGTTATACTTTAATGATTTATGGTACATAAGGAAATGGATTTTACTTATAGAGCTCGATTCAAATATTTGTTGAAATGATTGATTGATTTTAGGGTTTCGTGTTATACTGTACATTGCACCACACGTAGACGCAAATCACAATTATTCATCGAGACGAGCAAATAATTTATCCACACCTCTTTCCTTGTGCGACAACCATAATCCATTCACAATGCAAAAAAAATAAAATATTATTTATTTCTTAATTTATAAGATGCATATACATATATTTACAAGAAAAATGAATAAAAATACTCTTAATCATCATCATCTTCATGATCATTGTAAGTTATTTTTGTAATAAATCGTAAAAATCTTAAAGTCACACTGTTTCGGGTTTAATTGAACCAGACATTCGACTATATAGGTGGTGTGTTATACAATATTTATGTCACGTGTTAACATATCGTCCTGATAATACATTTTCAACCTAAACCATTACACCACAATGACCCAGTTCAATCGGCGTTAAATTATTTATAGCAAGAAGCTCGTCTGTACGTACACATGGACAAAATCGTAAACCCCTAAATTTTCATTTGTCATATCATCCCATATTTGCATGTCTATGTATACGATGCGTACACACACTCGTTTGTATCTCGTTTTCAGGCTCATTTTCCATGACTTGGGCGTGTGTGTAACAAGAAAATATCGTAAAATAGAAAATTTATATTTTATAGACTCCTACAGGTGCGTAAATCATTTTGAATGAGATTTTTTGTTGTTGTTTTTCGTTTCGTACATTGTTCCACAGTCAGTTTATACATATAATTCGTATAAAGGAACTACACATAATACTTAATAATAAACGTAATGAAAAGAAACAGAGATAAGATTTATTGTCGTTCTTCTTGGTTGTTTTGTTTTTTAGTTTATCTGCGGATGCCACAATTAGAGATTTCTTAAATCGTATGTTCACTATATACATAAGTTCAAAAATAGTTTAAGGTAGTTGGTCTCGAAGAGCCTGCTCAGATACGAAGTTTGGATTATATAAGAAATCGACCAGGTGACTCAGTGGTGAATACTGTTTCTATGTCCCACGATATGGGTAGGAGCAAGTGGATTTTTCACCTAACGATTAGTTATTTTGCAAGTTAAGCGATAATCAGGGCGACTGATTCAAACTGTATATGTAGTCCAACCTGTATCTCAAAAAACTTTAAAGTATGATACAAGCTTCTCGATGAGCACCTGATCTAACAAATGAAAACAATCACTCGTATTTTGTTCGATCAAAATCAAGTGTCACTTATTAGGCTTAAGTTTTCAAAAATGTATGACAAGGCTGGAGACTTTGCCTCCTGTGGGGTTAAGACTATATTGGTTGATCAATAATAGTTCACACATAAGAACTCAAAGGCTATACACTTATCAGTTATTGGTTAAATAATGTAACTATTCACAAACGATGTCAGAAGAATTGTTTTTATTTATGTCAGATATTATTGTTGTTAACGCTATCTGAGTTTTGTATATGGTATCTTAACTTGCTCTTAAGTATGTTTTACCTATACAAAGTGATTAAAAGCTGTTTCTGTTTGACCGATTGATACTGACTTCGAATCACAACATGGTCGGAAGTAAAAAGAGCATTTTTACCACCTGATAAGATCAGTATTATAAACACAACTATGCTGTCCTAGTGGAATGATGAACTCAAGCGCATAATTATCGTCTAGTCAAAGGATTGGCTACATCGATACTTAAACAAATTATCATCGATGCCATTGTTACTAGGCATTGTGGTATTGAGACGGTTGAGTTGATTCCGAGAGTTTAAATCAGCAATGTTGATCTCTGGTATGATGGCGAAACATTATAGTCACATCACGACGGAGTTTCAAACAATGTTACCTTAAAAAACTGCAGCAGTCGGAGTTAGATGGGGAAACATAATCATTAGACGGAAATGATGGAAAGCTAACGCTTCAGGATTCTTTCAATTCAAATGTAGTTTGCACGATATTTAAAAATACATAGAATACAAAGATTTCAAGGTTAATAGACAAATCGCGGTCTCGATTTCGATTCTTGACGTTCACCAACAAATAGTTCGCTTCAGATGGCATAAAAAGCGATTGCGTGTAAAAACTTTCTTTTGGTCTGCCAGTCTATAATGTTCACCAATACGTAGTATTGCCAATACACCAATACACGTTTCAAAGCCTTTAGGCCATTTGATAAGATTTGACGCTTACTTATTGGTAGTTGACCCGAGTGTATACAATCCAAATCTTTTTGAAGTCTCCGACAAACGAGCTAAACTCTCGACATAGTTTTTGATAATATTGGGTATAGAATATTATCACGCTCCAAACCCTTATTCACAACGATACTCATTAAACTTTCCAGAGTATTATCAGGGTTGCAGCTGAACATATTTATTTCTAACAAAAAACGATTTTATATATATAAAAAAAATCAGACCTGATTAGGTTGACATCTTGACTATTTTTTGGGTTCCTTACTTCTGTCTACTGTGTATTAATATATATTCGAAATTTCTTGGCTTTTGCATATAACCCCTGAAAATGTCAACAAACGATCCATATAATCCACGAAGGACACAGTTCTTGTTTTGTTTTATTGATCCATCATTGGATGAAACCACCACCGCTATACGAGCACATTATGATGTTTGAAAATCCGAAAATAGACAATTTTACCGCCAGTTTGTGTTTTACAATTAGAAATTTCACTGGTATTCGTCATTCTTCCCTAAATACCATTATCGATACGCCACAATTCGGTAGAATTGTTGCGATACGACTTTACCAACTTTTACAGATGATGAATGGGATGGAATGTCATGACTTCTAAAGTTTCTACCTCTATATGTAAATACTATTTATTGATCAAGTTTTAATCATTCTCGATGCTTTATAAGAGCAAGTATTCGTTGGATAATGCTTAGACTAGAGGTTTAATTTCATGGTCCTGCAATGACCGATTTGGCAATGATATGAGATCAATTTCTACGATTTAATGAAACTTAGCTTCACTGTTCCATGTTTTATTGTATTTGATGGTTGTCTAAGAATGACTCTACTGAATGGTCTCGGGTCGATACATATATATGTCTTTCATATAATCAGCGACATGGTGCTTTTCGTAATATATTGGTTGCTTTGGTTCAAAAATATTGTCAACAGATTTGAGCTGAACCTGAAATTATCATCTATACTCTTGGTTAAAATCGGGTTTTCAAAATTTGAATGCCGTAACGTCAGGTTCTCATAACCGTGCCTCAGAATGATAATTCATTGCTATGGTGAATATTGTTGTTGAGGACTAAGTTCCTCTAAAAAACTGTAAATACGGCAAATATTGAAGTTCACTGACTGTTAGCTATAAAAAGAGCTTTACAATGTGACTCAACACATGTTTGTGCAAAAGAGTATTGCCTAATGCATGATGAAATAATTCAAAAACATAGATGACGTGGAAAAGTTGACAACTACAGATAAATTGTAGCCAATTTATAAAAAATAAATATTAATAACAGAAGACACCAGATAAAAAGCAAATGCCATGTTATATGATCTGAAAGGAAGTTTGTATGACAGTCCCATATGTCCTATTTGTCGTCGCAGCAAAATGGTATGCAACTCGTCGGAAGTGGACACAAAAATTCTATAATTTAAATCACAGTAGAGTATTAGTGACATAGCAGATAATTTGAATCCTTGCATGGTATATACTCGAGAACAAATGGTTATTTGAAGCTTTCAAAGGCGGCTAATGCTCTATAATCATAGAATTTGGTCACGATGTTTAACGAGTTTCATACTTATTTTTGCAATATCAAAAGCAACATTACGATAGACCTCAATATGAAAATTTTGAAGGCACTCATTGCCTTATTTTTTTTAAATTTACAGTAGTTTTAACTTTACACCTTAGTTTGAGCTTGTAAGCTCATTTACAGAAGGATGTGCGCATTTTATAGATTTCTGAAAATGAAGTTAACCCTCGAAACCTAGAATATAGAAAGGCCACGAAACTTTTTATTTCCTTTTTTCCATTTATCACTGAGTCAATGTTATGCACTGGGACTTATATTTTGATACTTGAACATTTTGATACGACTGGACATGGCGGAGTGTAATGTTCTATTTAAATCCAACCGCCTTTTATTTTTCAAAAATTTTCTTCAGATACATTTTTTAATCAATGCAGGAGCTGATGTCTCGGCCTTGTCGGTTCGTGTCACCAAGCATCCATACCTATACTCCTCATTGAGTTTATTTGCCGCAAACGGCTTCACATAGTAAACGCTTTTGGAACCAACATATTATAACTCGATATTGGAATGTGTGTCTATGCCTATCATCTGCTCGGATTTTCTCAAAAACATCGGTTTGCTCTTGAATATACAAAGAGAAAGGCTTATAGATCCGTAAACCTGGTTGTATTTACACAGTGCACTTACGTCAAACTTTGGTATTATTTTTTATAAGCCCACTTTTGTTTCACGATTTCCAATATTTCAAAGGTATATTCCAGTTCAAAAATTAAGGCTCTAAATAACACTTATAACAAATCGCGACACATTTTCCAATGTCTTTGACAATGATCTTAAAAATCCTACTGTTGTTCCCTTTTCATTACAGCATATAAAATGTAATAAATCGCGTTAAACCACGCGCATTTTGAAACTCTGTCTAACATTAATATGGAATGCATTTCTAATAAACGAAGAAACCAACAAATTAATTCAATTAGTCCCCACACAGAATGATACACGCATTAGACACACCACAGCCAAATGCTTAATCAATTAAATTAAATTAAAGCTATTAAGATCTACACCAAACCTCAATGAGTATATATATATATATATATATATATATATATATATATATATATATATATATATATATATATATATATATATATATATATATATATATATAAATATATAACCTTATATATGCAATATGTTGTATATTTAAGAAAACTCTTTTCTTTACATGAACCATTTTCTTCTCAATGACGATACACCTACGCGTACGGATTAATATACGAATTTAACTGATATGTGTGTACAATTACTTAATTGTACCGAGCATTTCATATAAGTGTCTGTCTGAATCAAATTTATAATATTTCTTCACCACACATTTTCTTATTATTTTGCTTATTTATTTACAATAATAATAATGGAACAATGTATACATAAGATCAAGATGATGAAGTATTATTTTTATAAAATTGCATATTATTTACTTATAAGCAAAATGGCAACACATATATATATTTGTAAATAAAAACTTGTCATCAAAAAACGAACAACAACAAAACTGTGTCTGAATGTATACTCGTATGATGATCCGATTTGATTATAAATTTAAATGTTTTCTTCAGTTCTCCGTATATAAGATGATTGAACGCGTCTTGGTTTTTTTTCGAATAAGTATGGATTCGCCGATTTTTTTTTTATTATAAATGACAATTGTTAGAAATATTTATGTTAAACAACGTACACCAAAATAAATTGTTTTGTATATAATAATATAGTATGTTGATGTTTGTCTCTTGATTAGTGAATGAAGTAATACAAGACTAGAATATAAAAATATTTTTTTTATTTAATAAAATGATATTTTTTATATTTATTATTACTAAACATATATACGCGGAGTGTAAATACAGCAGCAGCGCAGCTGATTAACTATGAGAAATTTTATTTTGACACAAATTGCGGCAGCGATTTTCAACTGTGCGGTTGACGTTATATACACTATATAATGAAAGTACCCACTGTTGAGGTACCTTTGTTCAAACCGTCAATGTCCGACCTAAATATATTATTTTTTGGAACTTTCATTTTCTATGCGAACAAAATATGGTCGTTCTAATGCAGACCACCCCTTTCTCCACCGCAGCCACCACATACACAACACAATTTTAATCATTTATCTATTTTGTTTCCCTTATATACATGTCATGTCAATGAATGTTTCCCAATTTTTTGACAGTTATTACAATGTACAGGAATACCCTATCGAACGTTGTACGGAAATTTTATAACGTTGAACAGTTTTATATAGCTAAAGGGGTACTATAGAACAGTATGTTAAGGTATGAACCTTACTTTTGTGAACTAATCATTGTTTGGTTGTGGTGAAGAGCATTTGAAGTGTTCAAGTGAAGACTAAATTGTATTCTTTTAATGACGATTAATGCACCTGAAATGCAAGACAATTAAAATTCCTCAAATATCGTTCCAGGTATGGTGATTTCGAACTGATGCACGTCCAAGTCAACATAAAATTTGAATGATTCATAATCAAGATTAATTCAAATTAGGTAGTCCGCTTTTGCTGACTCAGGATAATTACACTTATAGATAAAAGCTCATTCGGTGGCTCGCGGCGTGATATAGTTAATTCCCTAATCTCTTAGAACTATCGAGTGTATATAGGCTGGGTTGTATTCTCAACATAGATGACATAACTATTTTTAAGGACTTCTTTGATCAGGCAGTTCTACCAATTAGGAATTATTTGAGAAAACCACCGGGGCTGACAAATATCTGACAAATGATTGAGGAACACTTGTGGATAATACTATATACAAATCAGTTACACATATCCAGGTGATCTAAGAGTTGCCCTGTCGTTTGTCGGTAGCCCTTTGGTTTTCTTTGATTTCGGTTTTCATTGCTAGCGTCAAAACATTAAGAAAACCAAACCGATAAGGTTTATGATCTAATTCAATCCAACATACATCACGGTAACCATAGCTGAAAATTCAAGTAAAAATTGGATTATAGCTGTGAGATTTAGGTTTTCCAACGTCTTACCAAACTATAATGAACCGACGATTATTATTAAAAGAAGGCTGATATTATTCAATAAATGCCACGAACGGTTCACGGTTCTACCCACACATAGTTACAGATTAAAAACACACAATTGTGACTGATGTTTGGTCACCACCCCGAGAATCAAACCCGAAATTTCCGAATGACAGAGTAAGCATGCTACTTTCTCTGCAACGTGAGCGACGTAAATTACTTTTTGAACTATCAATGCATTGTTATAGGCCAATCCTACTATATACGTTACAAGAAGAAGGGCCCATGAATTCTGAACGTTGACAAATATTTACAAAAAATATTGTACAGCATATCGTACATATTGATCTCTTAACTATTATAAAAGTGTCTGGCTAAAACAGTATTAGATCCAGATTGCTTGTCCCTCTCTGCCACCCCGTTTTATGATGTTTATTTAAATGCCGAACGGTGGTTCTTATAACATATTTGGAAGATTCTGCAGAACCCTAAATAATCCCTCGAAAAGTTAGCACAGTCATATTGGAATGAACCGTAATGAATTTTCTTTTAAGGTAAAGTCAACCAATATCCTGGCCTTAAATCTTTTCTTTCCGTTACTAGTCTGAATTTGAACGATATCCAATCACATTGGGATAATGTACTTCGTCTGGCCACATCGATGAGATAAGAAACAATTACTGAATGACTATGATGTTTAAAATCCCAAAGCAGTTGGCTATCCCAAAGGTTTGGCTAATACCCTGAGAAAAATGGGAAGAATAGCAAAAGCATTATTCATTCTTCAGCATCGCGGTTATAAAGAGCTTAATAAATAAGAAACCCTAAAGGCCCTGCCCATTTTGTATTTATTCACCGACAAGGTGAAATCAGGGACAAAAGGAAAATAAAAAATACCGGGCAGGTGGATTAACGTTACTCTCAGCTGGGATCACATTGTTGAATACGGTCTGCATGTAAAGAGCTGTCGATTATAATAAAATATAGAAATATAACTCGAACCTACAGAGCAGATAATGATTAAAGTCTACTTTTGTTGGATTTGATCAGTAATTTAACGTAGAATTTCTACCAGAGCTTCTTCGGATATTCCATTGAAAATAAAGAACATTCTTGATATTTTCGCTTGCTTATGTGCCCATTCATTCTGGTGTATAGTACATCGATGTTTGTTTTCAAGAGATGTATGTTATCTCTTCAATTGCTCTATAAGGATTATGTTTTCAGTCAGAACCTCATCATATATTGATTTCGGTTAAGAGCTTTGAAAGAACACGTTCATTTAAGCAATGCTATTGAGGTTGTCAAATTTTGACATTTCATGTGTGCACATTCGTCTTTAAACAAACCAACAGTCGTTTTTGAACGAGTACTTCTGCCCCATAACATACGTCCCAAGATATAAAATTACCTGAAAAAAAACCAATTTTGGTATTAAGAAAATCGCGCTATCCGATGCCCACCTGTATATATAAGCAAACAACTACATGGATAGTAAGACATACAACAGAAAAAGGTTATATTTTGGTTATAAAAGTACCAAACAAAAAAAAAATAAAAAACACAATTTGAAATACATTTTTAAATTGTAAATGTCATATCAAATGAAAAACTATATTTTCAGAATGGACTGTCAAAAATGATTTTAAGTTTGTTGTTGGAAATTTAATTCTTTAGGTTTTCACTTATACTCGGTCTATTAAACATATACATAGGTACGAGTGTGTGGTCGAAAACAATTTCAAAGCTGTATACCATTCCCCAATGCTTTTTGTCTTGTGTTGTTCAACTTAGACGGAATTTATTTAAATCGACGGGTGGGCTCGCAGCACACAAAAAAAAATTATATATAATTAATTAATAATAATTAAGAAGGATTAAATAATATTTAGGATACATATATCTAGTATTTTCGTGATCGAGATTAGATTATGGTTTTGTAATACATATACTTATGTTCTCCAAAAACAGAATCATGATTCATTTATATACACAAACATTACGTCACATGTATATTATAACACTATACATAGTTAATTCAAAAATAAAAATGCCATCACATCCGGCGATGTGATGAATTTAGATTCTTTTCAACATTAGATAACATAAAATGTTAAACCTTAATTAAACCAATCACATAACTATATGTATATAAGTTATGTGTAATTTACTGTAACTCGAATGTGTTACGCGGTTGGTTGATCATTTCCAAATTTGTGCTTTTGTTGTTGCGCGCACATAAGATGTGTCAATCATTTTCACACTCTATACCGTTTTGTGATCTACAGTATATACAGTTCGATCTAATACATAAAATCGCGATAATTGATATATGATCGTATCGATTAGTCACTATCACACTTCAAATAATTAAAATACGATTACGATCCCTTTGGGCGATCATTATGTATATACAGCATGTTGAAAGTATTGATTAATTACATCGATACGAGAGTTTGATTAAATTAAATTATTTAAATTTCAATACACAATATTATCGATCAATCAATCGGAAATATTAAAATAAAATCGTCCTAATGTATATATATAGAGTGAAAACCTAATTTTGAGCTAAAACTCGTTTTATTGTATTGTTGTAGCTATATACACGAACCACAACTTTTCCGATCTAAACCATTCTAACAGTTCATCAATCAAAATATCGTATTTTCTTTTTATGACAGATAAACACACAATACATTTTGATACAATTTTATTATTATTTTTCTATAACCTTTCACTTCACATACAATAATATTGTCTTCTCTGTATGAAAATCACCCCATCGAACACATTTTTCCCGGATTTGATAAGAGATAACCCCCCACCCAAAAAAAATGTTCATCTTTATATAATATAATGTATGAATTGGACACAAATAATTGTTTATCTCATCGTCAAATAGATTTGTGTGCCGTACGCATACTGTTTCGATTACATGGAAAACCCCACCGAACCAAAAAAGAATGAGGCTTCGGAATGTCAAGAATAATAGTTTCATTTTCAATTTTCTTTTCTATTTGTGTATTTGTATTTATTTTTTTTTGTTAATAATAAATGGATATTTTAGGTTAGGTCAGGGTCCTGCTTTTTTCAAAATACACAAAATATAATATACTGTATTGAAAAATTTGTGTTTGGAAGTGGAAAATGTGTGTATATAAGAAAATCAATATGTGAGCCTCTATATGTACGAGAGAGTATACAAATTCGATGAATGGATATTAAAGCTGAATATTAACGTTCTGTGTAAAGAAACATACACAGTGTTTTGTTTTAAATTTCCGTAACCATGGGAATTTCGTAACCGATTTGATATTTTCGTAGGACGGTTGCTATATGATTTGTGCTTTGGTTTAAATTCGAGCTATAAAAGGAAATGGCGTCCGCGCATTTGCTAACCATTATTTTTACTTAAGCTATTTGAACAACGATTTATTTTGATTAAATGTTATAGTGCTGAAACTAGCTTTCTTTAATCATCATGAGACCATATATTAAAGTCTGTCTCAGCAAAGCTTGAAACTTGTTATAGAACCTAAAGCCTCAATGTATATATTGTTAATTTCCACCAAATCTTAATTATGACCTTGAATTTTAGCAATATGATGGCACTTAAGTACTTGGCAGTTTTACAAAGTTTATTTGGTAATATAAGTGTCAAGCATTAAAGGTAATCTCTTATGGAAATTATTTGTGATATTAGCCAAGATGTATAGTGTCTCTATGGTGGCTCTGGCAATAATTCAATGGTTTGAGTCACCAACACACTAGCCCTGTGGACTAAAGAAGACATCTGCCTGAACCTCACTGTCCATAATTTTAAGTTTATTGATTTGAAGAATCTATCGATAGATTTCAAGCATTGTCAGATTCGTATTTGTTTCTTTTGCATCTTTTGAATTTCCTTCTATTGTCATTCTTGTTATATTTTTATATCAGCTCATCAAATATTATACGTAATTATTGTTTCCAAGCTTTAAATGTGCTTGTTAACTATAGGATGAAAATACGCCAAAAAAATAATTCTACGTTCACGAATTTTAATATCTTCTGTTGTGATTTGTTTGGAAGTTTAAAATTGATCCAACTTATTGCTGTCGATACTGAATCGCGTTGGCAGTTGACAAGGTTCAAACCACAGTTCTTCTTCCCAAGTCAAGGCCATCTGAACCCAGCGAAGCAATTTGTAATTTATCTTTTCATCGAGTTGATCCTTTTCGCTGGTAACATCAAAATGTTCATCCGTGTTTACATACATATATGCCGACTGTCTCAAACTATACCATGATTTGGATACATTTTGTAAGTGGTTTACTGAAACAGACTATGCCTGTATTTCATCAATATGGATTATACTACGAGGTGATTGACAGAGGCGAGTTTATATCTAACCAGGAAATAATTTTTTCAATCGATGCGACTTTTTTATCCTAACGTCTGATTAAGGCTTATAAAATGTTAGTTTTCGTGAAAACGAAATATGGCTTTATGAAATAAATTCAAGTCATAAAGTCAAATTGATGGAAAAACAGTATTGCTTCCGTCTAAGTTACTGATATTATTAAAACTCTAATGCGTCATCGTCGTATACTATTTCATATCACAATAGTGTCAATTAACTACGGCCACCATTACTATAAGACTACTAGCATTCATTATATGACTTTGATCAATATTTCTAAATAGTATGTTAACTTCTGAGGCAGAAAAAAATACTCCTATAGTTAAAGGATAAAATTGCTTCACCAATTAAATGCCCTAATGTGTGATGAATGTGTGGTGTAGGCATAAATTGAAAAATATACCTTGATCGGAGTTCTGAGGAAAAGGTCCATAAAATATTAGTAGTCATAAATTATGGACCTTTTTCTGAGAATAATCAGACAATCTAAAAAACTTCAATCAACTGCTTCATTACATGTTAAACGACACCGAGCAGATAACGATTGAATAGTTAGACGGTCAACTTAAAGTTACTCTGAAAGCTATGTGGACCAAATTGCATTCCAAAATGATCATCCAGAGAGATTTAAAAAGACCGTATATACAGTCACCAATATATTAGACTTCAATCGATAACCTTATTAGAGATCAAAAAATTGATTGATTATATTTTGGTTAACAGAAAACCAAAGAGTACTGGATGTACCCTTCATGCATAAGGAAGTTTCTGAATGGATATGGATTGGGTATTGTAGCCAATATTGAAATTACGTCTTCACTGGTGAAGAAGTAAAAATTAAATAATGACAAGTGTCCATAACAGTGGAGAGTGGTTAATCTTTCAAATTTTACGATTGAAGTTTGTGGTTTCAAAAATTTGGATAGGAACCGAATCGTAACAAGAATTTTGTAACAAGAGGTTTGTAGAATTTAACATAGATACAAGAAGAAACCAAAACTTGGTTTTGATTGGAAAAGTTGGTGCGGTGATTAGGTAATTAGGATGTAGAAAAATTAAAAGATGTTTAGGAGGACCTGGAAGAAAAATGGCTATTCGTATGAAAGCAAACAAACGTACATGTGATCAATGTTTGTAGAATTTTACCAGAGAAAACGGATAGTAATTCATTTTAAAAGGATACAAGCCTGGAAATCAATTTGGAACTCGAAGAAAACAGGAAACTATATCGCAAATGGACATGATTGTCAAACCCTTTTTTGAAGGAAGGTGATAATTTTCTCCTTTATTTTTGACATCTTCAAATTTTCACTAGTTCTGAAAAACATTCTTTTTTTTCCAAAAAAGAATATGTATATAAATACAAAATCACTGAACCAGTGAAAATTGAGGAATTATAATGATAATCTGTCGAATACTCGAGGAGTGAAATCATCTCATAAAACATTTAGATCAAAGCTCCAAATCAATGATAAATTAGGTTTGGGCATTGTTAGAGGTCATGATGTTTATTTTTAATGGATCGAAATTGACTGATCAAACTCAAAAGTCGAGTTAGTTCAAACTTGATATAAGACTCGATAGCAGAGGAGTTAAAAACTTTTTTGGAGTAGTCAGAAGAAAAAGCCAACAATATGAATCCCTTTAATGTTGGAAATTTAATCGCTTCTGTTAAAAGTGTAAGATTTCAATTGAAGAAAGAACAATACTAGGGCTTCCATATGTGGTTATATCTTTCAATTAGCATACAAGCTGAAATCAAAGCTTTTACCACACTCAGCTAAGGAGAGTAGGACAAACTGGTTACTCTTAAACTCTAAGAAACAGTTTTTGAAAAACTATACAGTAAATCAAGAGACATGAAAAACTTGATTCAAGTCGGGACAGTTAAAACATGATAATGTCATTGACATATCAAGAATCTCCTGTATTCAACTCAAAAGGGAATTAAATTACCACCAGATACAGTATATGTTGTTAAACATGTAAACTTTCAACGAATCCAAGACATTCATTCATCTTATGAACTGTATTTTATACAACCATTCACAAACAGTTTATATATGTACATAAGAACTACTATTCCGTTGTAATTTTAAAAAAAAGTTCTTTTTTTGTAGTTTCAATTAATATAAAACGCGAAAAGCTACAGCGAAAAAAATGTTAATTTCAAAACACCAGAAGCCAAATAAAATGGCCATAAAAACGCAAAAAGTATAAATAATATACAGAACTAAAGCAGAAACATTTGCGCGAAATGAATTATTCCAAATGACAGTCAAAGGTATGTTTGTATGTATATACAAAAAAGCTTAAAATTATTTATTTGCGAACAAGACGACATTAAGCTAAGAGATTGGTAATTTAATATTTTTAGATCGTGAAAATATATACAATTCGGTTTTTTAATTGAGGACAGTATTTTAATTAGCTGTCCTTCTTCACCTTTTTGTTTTAAGTTCGCCTTTTAATTTATTTTGAATGTCTTACCGAAACAAAAAATTTAATTTGGAATTTTTTTTTTTGGGAGAAACAACAAAGCCCACATTCACTTTTAGAACTAAAAATACTTTATGATGTGCAAAATAACATTTATTCTAAAAGTTTTTGTTTTCTTTTATGAATTTAATTTTAAAGTTTATATACCTCTCACTTTAGTTAGTTATGTTTTTTAAATTTATTACTTCCAATCATACATACATACATATATATGTACATACAAAAGCATAACAAAACGAAAACTTTATAACATGAATCTTATTCATAAAATTAACAGCAACAACAAGTACAAAGCATGCAAAATTATAACAAATCGCGTGCACTGTTTATATATGGCCGTGTGTGTCTGTTTGTGTGTATGTGTATACTGTATATGTATACTAAAAGCTAATTTTAGCTAGTTAGTCTACGAACTTATATATACGACATCAAAAAACAACTTAAAAATAAATTTATTAACTATATGAATTTAGAAAACTGAAAATTTATTATATTTGATAACCCGATGACAGTTTTATATTCAAGGTGTTTTGTCAACTGTATACGAGTATACATGTCCACTTTGAACTTAGAAAACTAATTAGCTTGTATAATTCCTAATACGCATTCATATATACAGTACAAAGTGTTTGTAAAACAATCATATACATTTGTTTAAGTCACGACTTCAATTTCATATGTGAGTGGTTTCATCAAAAGACTAACTTACTTCAAAGGAAATATATAATATTAATGGGCGGTTCAAATGAAACAATGGCAAAGAAATTATAAATACACTGTCACATGCAAATGCATAGTTTTATGATTTATCTTAGTATAATTGCAATAAGAATATGTATACCAACGCCGTAACGACGTTTGTGCATTATATATATATATATATATATATATATATATATATATATATATATATATATATATATATATATATATATATATATATATTTATATATATATATATATATATATGTATATATATATATATATATATATATATATATATATATATATATTGGCTCTGGCAACACTTGACATTTTTTCTTTGATATAAACTCAGTATATTATCACTGGGTGACGAAATGCGGGCTTAAGGCAACTGCAAATTTACTTGTCCCGCGTAATAGAAAATGTCCTGCGTAATAGTCTTAAGAATTTTGTAGACCTAGTAGACAATCCAACGCGGGTCGTGTTCTTTCTGCCGAAAGTATCGCAAGTGTTACATTTGCAAGCGAATAGAGTTCGCCACATTTGTGCTTTCGGCAATATTGCTGAACAATTGAGGATGACCCAGGCGCATTATCCAAAAAGATGAAGTGCCTTGTTTTCTAAGTTCATCTTCTGATGGTTATCTTTTAACTCTTACTATGTCGCCGAAGTATTCATGTTTGATTTATAAATAACCAGCAATGCTAATTTTTGAATGCCTTTGAAGCCTTTGGGGTTTTCAGAACGTGCGATATTAAACAGTTTAATTTAAAATCATTAAGTTGCATTTCAAAATTTTGAATCCAGGAGATATGTTTCCTTTCGAAAAATAAAGGTCCAATTCGGGATTTTTCTCCAATTAACTTCGATTTCATCGAAATTCAAAACCTGTTGCGGTAGATAAATTTTTATTTAATTAATAAATATTCGGTCTTGCATAATAAAGCTGGATACTGCTCAGACTGTTTTTAATAGAGTGTAAGTTATATTATCTGGATTTTAAACTACAAAAAGCCACTGCTATTTTTTTTCAATGCCGTAGAGCTTTTGGTAATTCTTGGGGTTTATCCCCCAAAATAATATACTTTATCTACAAATCACTAGCTCTCCCGATGCTAACTTATGCATCCGTTGTTTGGTGATGCGTGGTTAAAGTTAAATCTTCAATTGGGAAAGTTAATTGTTTGCAAAATTTAGCTTGTCGAGCTGTAACTGGAGCCATGGTTTCAACTGCACTACTAGCTATGGAACTCATTCTATCCCTACCCCAGTTACATTCCTTCATTTTAGGTTCAGCTGGTTCGGCTGCCTCTCGCTTGAGGAGTGTTGGGGCGTGGAATGCTCTTGGCACTATTTCAGGCCATAGATCAATTCTTGATGCATTTAATATTTATACGAACTATGCCAGAAATCGACATGGTTATTGATAGGCTTCTGCCTGTATTTAGTTTCCACAGATCTTTTGATGTGTTGTATCGATCAAGGGATATGTGGTTTTTGCCAGACTTGCTCAAACAGTTGTCCGAATCACTTGTATTCTTTTCAGATGGCTCTGTCTCTGAACAGGGCACTGGATTTGGTTACTATTGTCCATCGCATAATTTGAGATACTCAGGTAGTTTTGGAATCTACTGTACTATTCATCAAGCGGAAATAATTGCGACTACTCGCTGCGTAATTTCAGCTCTTAGTCTCGTTGCCGACAGCAAAAAGATTTTATTTTATACGGATAGTAAAACTGTACTTAACTCCTTGAACAATCCTCTAACCAGCTCTAAACTGGTAGGGGATTGTAAGAAATTTCTGAACCTCCTTGGTTGTAGCAACAAGGTAATGGTCATGTGGGTTTCAGCCCATTGTAAAGGCAACGAAATTGCAGATTGCTTGGCTAAAACTGTTTCTCGCTTACATTTTGTGGGTCCTGAACCAGCTGCTCCTCTACCTCTTCACATAGTGAAACTAACAATTAAAACCGCTGCCCTATCGAATCTAAAGCTTACGTGGTCAGCCACACCAACTTGTCGCAAGGCGAAATACTTTGTCAAAGGGCCTAACCCGAAGTTAACCAATTATACGTTCTTTCATTGAATAAGGATAACTTGAGGAAATTAGTTTCTATACTTACTGGCCATGGCCGTTTCAAAAGCCACTTTCATCGCATGGAACTTGCCAGTGATGCCGTATGTGACGATTGTCTTGAAGATGTTAATGATAGCTTACACTTTATCAGCAGCTGTCCGGCTTTCGATCGCATGAGATCCCTTGTGTTCAACTTCAGGAATATTCCTGTAAATTTACTGTCTTCTCTGCCCTGATCCAAACTGCTCCAGTTTGCTAAGGTTGCAGAGCGCATATGTGCGCTTTGATGGAATCCAAGGTTTGTACCATGGGCCCTCTGTGGCATTGAGTGCGGAACCTCTAAGGGTTCCAGCCATATTTAATAATAATAATAAAATATAGTTCCCACTTCACCAGCCACCTATAACTGGTTACAATTAGCTTTACGGCGACTTCACTTGCTGTTCTTTTGCGTTTATTCGTTATTCTGAGGAATGAAGTTGTTGCGTTTAGGAGTAACCAAATATAAATAAATAAAATAGAAATTTGGAGTTGTCGTAATGAAGCATTCTCGATGACCGGATTTGATAAAACAGACAGTTAATTCAACCACACAGTTAATCAAAGACATCATCATCAGAACAAAAGTAGCCTATCGAATTACAACATTTACAAGTCCAAGTCAAAATAATATTCTAATTCTTTGAACCACGTGACGTTACATTGGTGACCCCGACGTCGCTGTTTAAAGTAAAGAAACATTCGTTACACGTCAATATCTTCTCATAACATAACACGGCAAAAATTGACATATAGATGATCATATAATCAAAATTTCGGGGGAGAGTAATGTGGCGTTCCAGAATAGTAACCAAATAATTATGTAATACAATTATGTAATTATCTTTCACATCGCAATGAAATAAAAATTAATAAAATCAAAATTTTGCGATAAGTGTAATTCGTTGGCCTAGCCTCTGTCGTGACACGATATACCGACATATACGAATCGCCCAGCACATACATCAAGTCTGGCAGCATAGGCCTGATAAGATGAACAGTCATTTAATGACGTCAACATTAGATTGAAGCCGGCCTAGCTAACCAACATTATAGGATGCACAAGTTCCCATACACTTCAATAGATTCAACACCTTCAACGGCTGGTTAATTCATTGCCTTTGCTGTGTCAATCTTTGCCTATACCTCCGTAGTTCAAGAATAACTCGTTGTCACGTTCACATGTCAGCAGCATCTCACACATATCATTATCATAATATTTTACACAGTCGTTAAGTGAGTGTCGCTATATATTATAGATATTCGTAGATCCGAGGTTTCGAGAAGCTAAGGTTCGTTAAACAATATAAATATATAAATATATATATATATATATATATATATATATATATATATATATATATATATATATATATATATATATATATATCTATATGTAAATATATATATATATATATATATATATATATATATATATATATATATATATATATATATATATATATATATATATATATATATATATGCATACGAACAAAAAATTAGACTTCAAGCGAAGCCACGAATTATATATCCATTCGAAGATATATATGTATAGCTGGCATACACAATATAAAAATTAATTTAAAATCTTAAAATAAAATGAAATTAAAATCCAATAGTTGATAAGAACACGAACAAAACAATAAATGAAATAAAATTGTTGTTGGCCGTCTTTTTATGTTTCTTTAATGAACTGCATCCAATAATATTCTTTAAGAGCAACATTTTTTTTCTTGTTCGATACTTTTGACAACGACATTGAAATATTGTTAATTTATTTCGCGGCGAAAATTATAAAAAAAAAAAAATTACAAAACTTAAATGAAATGGAGGCAAGAGAAGATGTTTACTGTATGTATGTATGTATGTATATATAGCTTACACGTAGATTGTTTTAATGGATCTGCCTTGTTGCAAAGCGATGTCGAAAGAATCCTATATATCCAACACCAAACAATGGATAAACTTTATGTAGATATAAAGAGTGTGTGGGAATGAATTCGATTTAATTTGCATAATTTATTAGTCAAGTTGGTTATAGTGAACTAAAATTGAAAGCTGATAGCTTCCGAAATTAGAAAAGTATTTTACCAAATAAATTATATAAAAAGCTTAGTCAATGTCTTATTAGACAAGGTCGTTGGAATTTGTTTTGAAACATTCTAATGTTTGGTTTCAGCCATAGCGAGAATTTAAGATGTAAACAATTTTTTTTAATTCTTTATGTAAACATTTTTACATTGTGTAAATTATATAAAATGTAAATAATGGATGACTCATTTAGGGGTAAATTTTTTAGTAGTTTATGTGCTATAGCATTACGAAAATTAGTATTTTACGAAGAATATGTTTCATGCGCTTAGACCAACTTATGGTTCACCTAACCTGCCTACCGAACTCACAATTTTCTAGACCGTCACAAAAGATCACATCTAATACGTACAGTGAGAAAAATGTAGCATCGTGGCATGATAATGGAATATTAACTTGAAGCTTGTGATAAACACGATGTTTGGAAAAAACAGGACGCTGGAGTAGTGCGTACTTGACACACAACCCGTGTAATCATAGCTTTATTGCAAGACCAATTTGGTGAACAATTAAATTCACGCTTCGGACCAGTGAATCGGCCACCATGTCACATGATCATGTGATATCACACCTTTAGACTTTAGGGCTACGTCTAAAGTCTAAAAGGCTTAGACGGTTACGATTGAGCAATTTGATGCCAACATCTCCCTAAATACAATACCATAAGTATATAGTTGTGTGTTTGCTAGTAGATATATATGTTAACGTTGACCTCTAACTGTCCTAACATGTTGTTCAGCAACTCGTACTTTGAGAGTATGAAGAAATTAGAATATCAAGATTTTAAGCAAGTGATCTATAGTAATAAGCACTTGTTACTGGTATTATCATTACTGGTATTATCTGACATTAAACTATGGATCATATCTCGAGGACTTTACATATCAAATTTTTAGTAATTGCACATTTACCGAATAGTATGTGAAAACTTTAAGACTGCAAGACATACCAAGTAAAAATATGTACGAAGTGGACCTAAACACCATTAAGTGGACGACTATAGATGCTTTGTCTGTTGATATAAACAAATCCAGTTATTTAAGAATTATATCTTGCATTGCATCATTTCATTAGTGAAATAGAATCCAACTGGGCTAATAGTAACCACAAGCCTATTTCAGACTACATCTCTCGCTGGCTGTTTTGAAGTACTAACTATCTTAAATGAGTAGAAGGAGTTAATTTCTTTTCTACCAAATGCTGTTGGTACTTGTTTGACATTGTTATACATTGTGAGTTCTATTCGATTCGTCAGTATAACAGACATCCCGTACCGCATACCTGTTAGATTCATTTCTGCAGATTTAAACTCAGATCCGATTCAACTCAGCTTTTCTAAAATATTTTTTTTAAGATATATTGTAATGTGTCGTTACCTAGAAGATCGACATATTATGGTACCGGTAGTGCAAAGCCAGTGAATATCCTTTGAATAGCCAGTGAACTGGCTGATAAAAGCCGAGTGCTATATAGAAGAAAGGTCACACTATCCTGAAAAGTTGCTTCAATATAGACCGGATTCTTTTTTGTGACCCTGCAAAATGATTTATTCATGTCCCAGCGACCACACTAGAGTATCATTCGTGGTTGATAGTTGTTTTATCGAATTTAAACAGTCCCAAATGCTGCTTGGTTTTTCAATAGAATATAAATCCTGGCACTATTTACGCTTTTGGTTAGACCAGTGATTGTTGTATACTGTTTATTCAGTGTACTGACGGTCGATATAAAAAAAAGCATCAATAATCTGAGTTACATCTTTTGAAAGTAGGTCCACAATCTTTCAGACCATACGTAAAGCACACATTGTACGTGGTCAGCCCAATAAATGCTTTTACACAAAATTATTGGTCAACGCCGAGAATTGAGTTCCAGACCGAGTCGTGGTGCAAAACTCTATGAATCTCTAAGGTACAACCAGAAATCTGGATATATGGAAGAAATTTATTGAAAGCAGTATAGAAGAATACGAGTGAATGTGCCCTAATAATATGTAATTATGCTAATGTGTATGTAAAAAGGTCTCATATTCTATTTAATAATCACGTTGTGAAGTCATTCTAAGATGTCTGAGCATATATAATTTTATTAAACCTCCAATTAACCGATGTAGCTGTTAATTTAATAAGACCACTCACGTTATTATCACATTCATGTACACATATCTATAGTTATGGAATTTGATCTCTCGCCAACGATAACAAATAGTGTATCGATAGACTATAAAGAGTGTAGAAAAATGATTAATCGAAATTATAAATGTCGTGTTAAATTATTATAAACATATAAATATTGAAAGCGCCAGGCATGCATACACTATATATAATTAAAATCCAATTATTATTTATGAGTGCGAACTGATTTCACAAACACATATAAACCTGTAACAGGAAGTTTTATATAATTAAATTTTAATTTATTTATATTAAGAAATATTGTATATTTACGTTATTAAATATATGAAATCTGCATACAATTATACTAATTACAAAAGAAAATCATTTTGGATGATATACTGTCTCAAGGACTTGAACTGCGGTATTGTTGTATATGATCGAGGAAAGAAATGAAATTATTTCTTGTCTCAAAATTAAAAATGAATACACCCTTAGGTAATTGCAGAATGGAAATTTACAAGACTGGTACTCGTGTATATATATATGTACTGTTAAACGTATTTCTTATACTTTTGTTTGATATAATCTTAAGAATTGTATAAGTACATTTGTACATAAAAGTTCAAATGATGAATTATTTCGTGTGCGGTTTGAGATGTATAAAATATAATTATTATTTTTGTGTTCAATATTTTTTCCAAAAATGGAATGATTTAAATCTAGAAAATATAAATTATGTTGTTTACGCGAGATTTTGGCAATTTAACGGTGTTTTTACTTTTGGGTGGTACTCCATAAATACAAAGGTTTTTGAATTGTGCCTTAAACGTGGTACAGTACAAATTTGAAGTTTTACAACCAATAATTTTCAGAAGGAGGAATACATATAAGTTGCTTTATTATACGTTGCCGCATTTTTCACAGGGTGCATCTATTAACGTTATTCTTACTTAAAAGCTCTAGTGAGTTTTTTATTCTTGATTATATTAGTACCACACACGATTTTACCAAAGTGAACTCAGAAATGAAAAATTTCATTTCTGTTTTCACTACGCAGTACTCAGTTCATCAGCAAAACAACTATAGTTTTCTCAATGCATCATAGATGTCGCGCATAAACTCTACAAATTAGTTTTCATGCGAAGATAATGATCCTAACCTTTTTTTCACGTGCAATTTCGACATTTACGTTTCTGATGTATTCTTAAAAGATGTGATACAGTTTTGAGATTATATTTTGTTATATTTCGAATAATTTGTGATTTGTTTTTCTGTGATAACTTGTTGTGAAATGTCAAACACCAAAACTCTCCAAAAACAATTCATTTCTATTTCACGTGAATAAAAATTAAAATTTTTTTGAGACCGCGGTAAAATTTCATTTCACTTTGAACTGAGTACTAGCCTTAAGCAGTACTCAGTTCATTAGCACAAAAACTATAGTTATCTCAATGCACCAAAGATGGCGCGCATAAACTCTACAAATTTGTTTCATGTGAAAATAATGATTCGAACCATTTTTTTCACGTGAAATTTGAACATTTGATCTGTTTGAACATTTGAATTCTCCAAAACTGATTCATTTCTATTTCACGTGAAAATAAATAAATTTTTGGAGACCGCGGTAAAATTTAATTTCATTTTGATCAACGCGAATGCAATTGCTAGCGATGACTTTTGTTGGTTGTTCTGAAAATATTTAGAGCAAGTATGAACCAAAATAGTCTATACTCTGTTGAACTTACTACGAAAAAGTAGAATGGGAACCTTAAGGAGATTGCTCGGCAATAAGTGACGAAACCATCATCAGAGCACATCATCAGACTGGTTTCATTTGACAATGCTGAAAACAGCCGCCGTAATACACCTTTTTGGGTGATTTGAATTAGAAATTTGGAATTTCTGTACGTAGAGTCTTATCACATCTGCTTGGATTTATACCAAATAGATCATGATCTACTAGCTTATATGATTTCAACGCACTTATAAAATCAAAAATAGAGGCAAAAGGAGTAAATTATTCAACAAAGGTGTTCTACAAAGTTTCCTTGGCTGTTAACAATATATGTATATATATATATATATATATATATATATATATATATATATATATATATATATATATATATATATATATATATATATATATATATCGTTGTAATGTTGATCAACATGAAGTGGTGCAAAGATTATCATACCATCGGAAAGTGTAGTTTTATATTCAAACTGAAAAATACACTGAACTTGTACTTGCGTTGGAAAAAACAGGCACCAAAACCAATGTTAAAACTATCTATGGTAAAGTATACATCAATCTTAAACCCCAGTCACTATCTGACAATGATATACCTTGTTGGAAATTAGTTGTTCCTGATGAGCTTCGACAAGATTTAATAAATTCCAGTCATTCACCTCCTACGTCTGCTCATTTAGGAATTCGGAAAACGATAGAATTTCTCAAACATTATTTCTATTGGCCCGGTCTAGCATTGGATGTCCAAAATTTTATTAATGCTTGTGAACTATGTAAAGCAAATAAGGCGATAAACTTTTGTAATCGGCCTCCTCTTGGAACTCTTCCTGCCACCTCGAGACCCTGGCAAAGAATTTACCTTGATTTCTTGGGACCCTACCCTAGAACTCGAAGTGGTAACACATATATATACTTATTGCTGTGGTACACTTTTCCAAATTTGTTTTTTTAATGTTTGGGGTTCCTGAGGTGGTCCTGACCGATAATGGGAAACAATTTGATTGTGTCCTAATGAATGATTTATGTGGAAAATATGGAGTACGACATCAGTTTACTGCTAAATACGCACCCCAGGCTAATGCTTCCGAGAGGGTAAATCGCACTCTTCTTGCCAGTCTTCGTTCATACATTGAATCTGACCAGAAAATATGGGACATCAATCTTCAAGCCGTCACAAATGCACTTAGGAACTCTAAGTGATTAGCATGGTTCCGTCTATAAACTTCTCAAATCTAGTCAAGAACTGACAGGAAATGAAATTTATATTGAAGAAAAACCCGATATGTTGCACCAAATTTATAAAAAAGTTGCACAACACCTCAAAACTGCCAATGAAAAATCTCAAGTAATCTACAACACACGAAGTCGACTACCGAACGTACGCGTAGGACAGACAGCTTTCGTACGAAATTTTGCACAAAGTAAAGCTTCCGAAAATTTTACAGCAAAGCTGGCACCAAAGTTTATTAAATGTATTGTGTCAAATTTGATCGGAAAAGTCTCTTGTGAACTAGATGATCTAAATGGACGATCTATGGGAGTCTACCATCTCAAAGGCATAAAAGTTTAGAACAGTTTTTATCTTCACCCTCCTTTCCTAACTACTAACTGGCATGAGACTCATCTCAGGTAAGGTCGTCCCCACGATTTGTGACGAGTAATTCGTTCCAAGGACGGGCGACTAGGTCATCCCTGACTTTGTTAAAATGATTTTAACTTCAATAATAAGAATATAAATTCAACAATAAAGCTGATCAACTTCAATAAAATACAGGTGCAGGCAAATAATTTCCTATTTTTTAAAATATTTGTTTAATTGTTTAAGAAATCAGTCTTATCAGATTTTATGTAAGCGAATATATGTAGGTGCGCGGTACATAATTAAATTATGAAAATGACTAAATGTATCCTGAAGCCAAATTTTTATCCTTTCCCAACTCTGTCGGTTGATGTAAACGAAGAGACGAATTTGTTATTTCTAATTGTTATTCTTTTCTCACGAGATGGACTATGTAATGTAATGGAATACTTTACGTATTCCATACCGCACAGTACCAAATATATAGTTTTAATCCTATTCGTACTCGCTTTTTGTAGGTCACTAACAAACTATGTAAGTTTGGTCAGAGATGGGTAAAGCATACTAAAGTTGTCCCAAAACTAAGATTAGTCGGTATGAATCATTGTGGTGTATGCCTATACCAGGACTGGCAAAAGCGTCGACCGTGGTCGACTGGTCGACCGATTAACTATCGACCGTCGCCCGCGAGCAATATGAGAAAATGCATACTTAAAAAACTATTTGACTGTTACGTAATCTCTTTATAAATTTATTCTTTATTTTCTCTTTTAATGCTGTTCCTATTTCTTTAGACTTTTTCATACAAATTTTCTACATGCGATTTTTTTAATTCAAATTGCAGTTAAATTTTTTAGTAAAAGGGGATTACCCATTTTATTTGAACATGTGTTTTTATTACGAACGCATCCATACACATGCAATTTTGAATGTGATTTATTTACGAGTCTTGATAATGTTTTAATTTTCATGTAACAAAAATAAACCACATAGCTGCAAAACCAAAAATTCCGTGAATGTTTCTAAATATAAAGTTTTAAGTTCAATAATTTTGTGTTAAAGAAAGCTTTTTTTTTATATTTTATTCTTTGCTTATATTTTGGGCTCAAGGCTCTCCCAGCTCTTTCGCGGTTCGCTTAGTTACGTCATACTTTACGCCTTAACGGCCAAATCGAGGACGTACGGCAATAGGTCCGATTTTCGAAGAACCATCTGAGCATTGCATAGCTCCATGCCAGCCTATAGTACTGACATGGAAGATGGGTCGGCCCATAAGTTCTGCACACCAACAGATTAAAGAAAGATCATAGATTAAAGAAAGTTATCCAAACGTTTTCATTATCTGAGTAGTGAATAAGATTAATTTTGATAAGGAATTTATTGTAACTTTAATTATTTTCATCTTTAAAAATAAAGTAAGTATAATAATCGCAATTTTTTGGGTTTTTTTGTTAGTTAATAATTCTAAATATATGTATTTTTTTTAGCCACAATGACACAATCGAACAAAAAAACTAAAACGTACCACTATCATGCTGAATGGGAACAGGAATTTTTTTTCATCATGATGAAAGATAAGTGTCTTTGTCTTATTTGTAATTCAAACGTAGCACTACCTAAAAAAGCTAACGTTGAACTACATTTTCGAACAGTGCACCATAATTATGAAATTGACTTTCCATTAAACTCTAAGGTACGGAAAGAGAAAGTGAAGCAGTTAAAGTCACCATTTGGTGCACAACAAACTATTTTTACTAAATTTAGCTCAAAGTCTGAAACAGCTACCGTAGCATCATTTAAGGTAGCTAATATTTTAATCAAACATAAAAAACCTTTTGGAGATGGCGAAATATGGAAAAAGGCATTTGTAAAAGCTGGTGCAGTGTTATTCAAAGATTTAAAAAATAAATCTGAAATTCTGGAATCTATTAGCAATATGTCATTGACGCGCAATACTATCATGCAAAGAACGGTGGATATAAAAAAAAATTTGAGAGATATTTTACAGCAAGATATTCAAAAATGCTGCGCTTTCTCTCTTTGCAATTTGATGAATCTACAGATATCACAGACACTGCACAACTCTGCATTTGCATTCGAATGGTTTTCGAAGATATATCTACCACAGAAGAATTATTGACTATTTTTCCAATGAAAGGACACAACAGAGGTCAAGACATTTACAATTTATTCGAATCATTTATAAGCCGCACTGATTTCCCGATTTACAAATTGGTATCAATTACCACCAGTGGAGCTCCGGCTATGATTGGAAAACCTGTGGGATTCGTAACTCTTTGCAAGAAAGATGAAACAATTCCGAGTTTTCCGAGAAAAATTGAAAATACCGAATTATTATTACATACGGATGTAAGATGGCTTAGTCGTGCAAAATTTTTAAAACGATTTAGAGATCTGTTGCCGGAAATAAAGCAGTTTTTGACTGGAAGAGAAGAATTATATCCCAAATTGGAGGATAAAAGTTGGCTGATGGTTCTTGCTTTTCTTTGCGATATGACAGAGCACTTAAATAAATTAAACTTATAGCTAGCTACAGGGAAAACATAAATCTATTCTCGATATGATAACGGCAGTAAAAACGTTTAAAGAAAAGCTGTCCATGTTTATTCGTCAACTAGAACTGGGTGATTTAAAACATTTCCAAAATATGGAAGAAGAATCCAATGATGAGCCAGGAATTCTTTACAACGCATATGCTAATCAAATCAGTACTCTTTTAAATGAATTTACCACACGATTTGCTGATTTTACTAAAATTGAAAATATTCTGGACTCAAATTCAGCTTGCTTAGAAGATGAGATAACCGCATTGAAATGCGACAAATTCATCAAATGAGTTTTGGAATCTTCTTTCAGAAGAAAAATATCCAATTTTGCGGAGAGTGGCTGGATATATGTCCGCATTTTTAGGATCCACCTTTCTTGGCGAATCAGCTTTTTTTTTTCAATGAATGACGTTTAGACAAAACATCGATCTTGTTCTTAAACTTTCTTATTTTGTCTTGAATTTAAACAAATAAATGAAATACAGTAAACAATTAAATACAGTTTCTCTGGTAGACCTCCAGATTTAATTTAGTCAAAAGTCGCCCGCAAGACTCGAAAGTATTGTAACCCCTGGCCTATACAATGATAAATGATCTGTTTTAGCACCACTTCGACATTATCAATTTTAACGAATTATATTTTAGATAAAATTTTACTTACATGTGTGCTATCGAATCTCATAATGGCGATGCCTTTGGTAAACAAAACAGGTAGAAACAGAACAAGAATTGTTTGTTCCAAAATGAGTTGGTTGTGTAGACGAGTTAAACTCGGGGCCCCATTCCACCATTTTATACTATACTGTCGAAATCGCGACACAACTATATATATTTAATAGAAAAGTAGAGATATTCATCCGCGGTACTAACAGAATACATATGTATACACAACATAAAACCAAGTTTAGGGTTAAAAAAAAAATTTCAACTTCATTAATTTACACAAAACGTAGCAAGAATTTGAATTTTATTTTATTTATATACAAACACAGAAAGAAACCAACTTTTGATTAATTATCTGTCGCGATAATATCTTTTAATTTATATCGAAGTTTTTAAAAAACGTAAAAACCACGTGCCAGATCTTTTTTTTTAGTCGTAAACTTTTCAAGACACTATATATACTAAGTAAGAAGAAAACAATATACAAAAATCTTTTACTTTGTTATTTTTATTATTAATTTAATTTAATTGAAATAGAGAGCCCAAAGATTAATGAAAAATGCCAATTTCCCATTGTACATCACAATCGATTGTTAAAATATGTATAATTAATGAGTATCAATCTTATTTTAATGATCATCCATATAATCAAGAGATCATCTTGTTTATAAAGTACATGCTCTACACATACACACACACACTTTTAAATGTAAATTGATTAATTGATTTCTATTTAAAGTGTATATTCATTAATTTATATTCATTAAAATTCAATAAAGTATATATTACGTTTGTAGATCACGAAATTATCTTAACAAAATTTTTGATCAATTGTCAATAAAAAAAAAAATATTTTGGTGAAGTGACTGATTGATATAACATATTTATGTATGTACTCTGCGTACACGGATATATGTGTGTGCAATAAATTATATGTATGAGTAACCCTTAATGTTAATGTAATTATTTTGATTAAAAAAAAAACGTTCAAATTGCCATAAATCTTATCTTCCAAATGGTTTTGTAAATAAATGCAGACAGATAATAGTTTGGAGGTATATCCGCACACACAAAGTACACAGGCATTGAGGTTAAGAGAAATTATCCTTAATTCGAAACACCCTTCGTCTTTTTATGTATGTATGTATATACTGAACACCTTTTTTTTTTTGATGTTTTGACTTAAATAAAATTTATTTCTTTATTTTGTGATTCCGCAAAAGGAATACCATCCCTCGTCTAACGAATTTTATTTTTTTATCTCTTGAAATCTAATATTGGGCAAAAATAAAATTTTTGTAAGGTGATCACACGAGAAAGTGATATCAAATTCCCTGCTGAGGATGGTTTTTGTGTATATAACGACTTAGAGTGTATATTCTTAACTCATAATCATCACCCATATTATATTCATTGTTTTCTTATTTAGTGAATTATTTGTAGATTTTCGAAACTATTGTTATAAGATTTAGGAATACTTGATAAGGGTGTGACAATTTTTTTAAATCTTTGCATTATCTGTTTTATATCAGTGTGTACAGGCAAACACCAAAAAAAATGTATTGTCTTTCATTTGCCGAAGACTTTCCAATTTTGTCTTAATTTGTTGGCTTAATTTTTTGGGAAACTGTGATACTTAAGTACTGAACAGACTTGATGGAGGAAGCAGTATTAATATAATGTATGGATAACCTTATGGGCCTAACTTATAAAACAACAAATAATACCATTAGAAAAAACTGATTTCGGCTTGAATTACATAGATTACAAGCGGAATGCTAGAATTTTCAATACTCCCAGAAAAATGCACTGCATGGTCTTTGGTACATGTCGGCATTCGTAAGGAGACGAACTTAAATTTTCCAAATATTAATAATACGATTCAGACGACATTCGGTTTCAAACAGACAGTCTAGGGGTTTATACTATTTTGCAAGAAATTAACCAGTTAGTTGGACTCCAGGAAATTAATGTGGTAAGACCACAAATCACAAAAAATACAAAGCTAGTTAGGTCATAAGCTTAACAAATATATTTTGTGGAGCTAGAAAACAGAAGTTGTAGACCTGAAAATCTACAATCTTCAATCTGGGTATCGGTCTCACTCAATGTTTCATGATTTTTTTCTAATAGTGACTGTTTTCTGCAATATGTACTGGACTATCAACGTATACAGTTTCCTTTACAAAAATGTAAATGGAACGAAATCTCATGACTTTTATTCGACCTTGTAGTCCAATTCAAATTTCCGTGGTTCGAAATTAAGCAATTCCTCGATATTTTCACGAATAGTATATGGTAAGTGGCTAAATCTTGTGAAAAATAGATGTCACGCAAAGGGATTTCATCAAGCTACGGTGAGAACAAGTCCTTTATCAAAATGTGCAATTTAAATCATCGAGACGTTGATTGTTTCGGATTTTCTCTCATACTAGGTTAGGTTAGGTCAGGTTGAGTGGCTGCTACAGCACACTTAGACCGGCAACGGTCCGTTGTAATACCACAGGATCTTACTCTCCTTTTACCCCTATGAGAACCAGTTAGAGCTGTTTACGTAGCGTAATAAGTCTCGCACATTACAGTTCTCGAGATTGGAAAGGCAGTCCATTAAAAATTTACCTAGATATTCATGTCTTTTGTGTGCCAAAGCCGGGCATGAGCATAGAAGGTGGACTAACGTCTCTTCCTCCTCCTCATCCCTACAGCTTCTGCAAAATTCATTTCTCGCATGTTCTCCAAGAAGGCAGTGTCCCGTGAGTATCCCCACGATCGTTTTAAGTTCACGTCTTCGCAGGGAGATAAGTGCCTTTGAGCGTTTCAAGTTCAGCTTTGGCCAGACTTGTCTTGCAACTCTACATGAGAAAGGTGTTCGTCCACCTATTGTTCGCAGAGGCTTCCGCCTCTTTTTTAAGCACAGTCCTTAGTGCGTTAATGGGTCTCCCCAACTTCGCCCTTTCCGGTAGCAGTTGGAGAGTTGTACCGTGCCTCGCTAGTTCGTCCGCCATGTAGTTTCCCATAACGTCTGAGTGGCCGGGGACCCAGACTACCTGGATGTTGAAATGCTCACTCATCTCATAAAGAGACGAGCGGCAATCCAACGTCACTGTAGACGTTAGAGAAACAGCACCCAGCGACTTGATTGCCGCCTGACTGTCCACATAAATTGCGATATCAGTCGAGGATACCACATTATGTTTCAACCAGTTCAGGACCTCTTCAATCGCTATCACTTCTGCCTGGTACACACTGCAGTGAGGCGAACTGCTATATCTACCTCTAGTTTATCACAGAAGTTTCCAGCTCCTACTTTACCGTCTAGCTTGGAGCCATCCGTAAAGAACTGCAATGCTCCCGTTTCAGCTGCCAACCGGCTCCTCCAGGATTCCCTTGAAGGACAGGTGGTTCCGAACCTTTTCTCGAAGCACAGAGTCGGTGTAACATAGTCAAGATTCTCCAGTTCTTTCCTCAGCGATCTGACTATCGTCGAGTGTCCTATTTGAAGACATTTCCACTGAGATATGGCTGATAGTCGAGTGGCCGTAATCGCCACCATCTGCTTACTATAAATGTCCACGGGGAGAAGGTGAAACAAGACCTCTAAGGCACTTGTAGGTGTTGTCCTCAGTGCACGCTTACCATAAATGTCCACGGGGAGAAGGTGAAACAAGACCGCTAAGGCACTTGTAGGTGTTGTCCTCAGTGCCCCGCTTATAAGCATGCAGGCCGTTCTTTGCACCTTCTCAATCCTTTTCCTGTATGTTATTTTATCAAGAGCTGGCCACCACACGCTCACCCCATACATAAGTACAGGTCTTACTACGGAAGTGTAAAGCCAGTGTACCAGCTCCGGCGTCAGGCCCCATCTCTTTCCGATGGCGTTCCTACACGAGTACAAAGCTATATTGGCCTTGTTTACTCTTTCCAGAATGTTGGGCTTCCAGCTTAGCTTACTGTCCAAGATTACGCCTAGAAATCTTGCCTTGTCCGTAAAAGCTAGTCTGTTACCATTTAGGAGAGGTGGATCTACTACAGGGATTTTATATTTCCTCGTAAATTGTACCAATTCAGTTTTAGACGCGCTAATTGCCAGTCCACATTTGGTGGCCCACCTCGTTATAATTAGGAGGGCATTTTGGATTACCTCCGCCACTGTGCTTATGTATTTCCCAGAGACAGCTATCGCTACATCATCTGCATAAGCAATCACTCCGATCCCTTCTCTCTCCAGCTTTAATAGCAGCTCATTGATTGCTATGTTCCAGAGCAGAGGATTGAGACAGAACACCTCCCTGTGGGGTTCCCCTAGTCACCCGTCTCCTGATGGTGGATTCCTCCAGCTCTGAGTTAATCATCCATCACCCAAGCATATGATTGATTAACCTACTTATAGGGTAATCCACACCTTGTAGTGACAATCCTTCCAGAATTGCCTTCTTCCTTACATTGTTAAAGGCGCCTTCAATGTCAAGAAACGCCACCATACAAAACTCTTGCGAGAATAATGATTTCTCAATTGTACTTACCAGGGCATGCAGAGCTGTGTCCACAGACTTCCCTTTACAGTAAGCGTGCTGAGTCTGAGCCCAGTCACTAGGTCTAATTTTTGAGCGTATGTAGATATCTATCAGCCTTTCCAAGGTTTTCAATAGAAAGAATGGTAGAGTTATTGGTCTTAAGTCTTTTGGGTAGCCCTGCGAGCATTTACCCGCTTTCGGAATAAAAATCACTCTGACCTCCATCCACTGCCGCGGAGTACAGACAAGTTTTAAACACCCTTTGAAGATTACCTCCAACCAGGGGAGCATAATCCTCGAGTTGTTCTGAAGCTCCGCGGGAATAATACGGTCAGGGCCCGCCGATTTATAGGGTTTGAACCCTTCAATTGCCCATAGGATCCGTTCTTTGGTTACGATATCTTCTATGCGCAGTACGTTTGCTTCTTGATGTTTACCCCTGTCGAGTCATCGAAGCTTCCTGGAAAGTGGGTTTCGATGAGAATTTCCAAGGATTCCTTACTAGAAGCAGTCCAGGATCCACCTGGTTTAATTAAATAACTGGGACTGGTAGTATTGGTAGACAAAATCTTTCTAAGACGAGAGGTCTTGGAGACTTCTTCTATTTTGTCACAGAAGAGTCTCCATGATTTCCTCTGTGCCTTCCTTAATTCTTTTTTGTATATCTTGAGGTCCTCCTTGTAGGAGTCCCAGTCCTGAGCCTCTCTCGTACTTTTGGCTCTATTAAATGCTTTCCTACACACCTTCCGGTAGGTCCCCAGTTCCTTGGACCACCATGCCGGTTTTTGCTTGCCCCTGGGTTTAACTATTGGGCAAGCAGCGTTGAAAGACCGATTGCAGGCAATTGTGAAAGTTTCCACTATGCTGTTCAGTTCCTTCACTGTCGCTGGTGACTCAGGGGTCATACTAAGTTTTGTAAGAGTTTGATGGTTGTTTGATTTCGACGGTTAAACTGTCTTTTTTATTCTTTCTCGGTTTTTGTAGTGCTCTTGAGTAATTACAATCGAATACTTTATAACGCTAAGTGGCTAATAATCAACTAACAACATGCCATGAACACTATAACTATACTATGGAAAGTGAACCACAAAATTTCGAAATGAATGGTGTGACGATGGATACCTTTCACCAGACAAGAGATCATACCAGACATGAGATCTTACAGGCAATTCTATTTCGTATAAAGAGAGATCAAGAGATCTTAAAAAGACAGCAGTTATGTCTTCGCTTTACAAAAAAGTATGAGATGTGACAGTAAATGTGAGGGTTAAGCCGCAAAGCTATCGTTTGCTAGGTAAATGAAGACAACGTTATCAGTTTTGATTACTGCAAGACAGACGGTATTAAGATCGGTGTCCAGTGATTGGTAGAACTATATAAATCGAACACATTGTCTTGGTGCAAGTAAACTGCACAGTTGTATTGAGAGGCTGTCAAAGTATTTTTATAAAGATGCATTATATATGAGTCAGCCTTAAACTGCCAATTTTTTCGATTCAATAAAAGTTCAATATCAATATTGGAGCTAAATTCGAATATGGTGCAGTTGATATTAAGATATATTGAGCTTCAATTGAACAGAGCACTGGAAACTTTTTTATATATAGTCTTGCAACAATAAATTGGTCCCAATTGAATCAATTACGAGACAATATTAAAAATGGCCATATATAAACCGAGTTACCTTATACCAAGTCGTTCCACTTGCACACTTCATATATACGCTTCATATATAACGATCTTAAACTGTACAGTAACAAATTGCTTTACAATCATATTATAAAATCTACAAAATAAATTACATTTTCATCTCATTTCCATTTTTCGTTGTTACAACGTAAAATAATTGTCTCTGTCATTTCATTTGATCGAAATCTTAATTTTTGTTTAAGGCATTTTGAAAATTGTTCCTTATAATTTTATAATAACATCATCATTATTATAAATTTATTTTTTTTTGTTATTTTGTGGCTGAATTGGCATCTTTTCAAAATGTATGTACCATGCATCATTAATATTTATTTTTATCTCTTAGTGCACATCATACACAAAACTCGATTTGCATATAATTTTTTAAGTAATTAAAATTATCAGAAGTGTTATACATGTATATTTGCATCAATGGTCGAGTGCACTTTGAGCAAATATTATCTAACATACAAAACGACAAAATACACAATTTGTTAAAACGATAAAATAATTAATTATATAATAATTAGATTGAAACGTGTGTACGATGCATGTACTTGAGCACACAATGGATTAACTGCCGATTAATTTTAGTCCAGTTACCTTTAAGAATTAATTCATAAATAATTAAAAAAATAATGTAAATTAACGAATAATTTAGACCATCAAAATTATCCATCTTGAACTATAAGTAAATAATACATGCACATACTCGTCTATATACGAGTACTTTCTTATGCACCAACCAATTATAACATATTAAATTATAAATTCATAAATTATGTTTCCATATGTTGTTGGTTTAATGTTAAATATTATAAATTCACCCCATAAAAAACGAATAAAATTTCTATTTTTTATAATGGCTTTTTGAAAATAGGTGAAAATGGGATGGAAAATTTGTTAAATAATTTTCCCAACATAACATAAGAATTAGTTGTTATCTATGTATAATAAATAAATAAACTGAATTAGGGTGGATTCCAATTACTTAACTTGAAAACAATTATCCCTCGCTGGTGGTAGGATAAAATATTCCTCCTTTTTTTCTAGCGTTTAAGATTATCAACACAACTTCATTAATTCAAATGATTTATGGACTTTTGGGGTTTTCAAGTTGTTTCTATATTTAAAAACATTACGAGTGTAATTGATTTTTAACTGTGGATCGGAAGAAGGCAATGTCGAGATGATGCTATATAGACTATATAGAACGATTCTCCTGAACTGGCATATAAAAGCAGGTCTCTAATAATTTGGATGTTACTTTCCACTCGATAGTAGACTAGTTGCAGACTAGAATAATCGATATTGGACAAATCTCTAAAGCGAAAACTGTTTTGCTTCGGACAAGATTTGTTTCTCCCATCACTCAGGCTCAATTGGATTATTGAGAGATCTCTTTTTAAACGTATAGCTCAGTCCCAATATTTGTTTGTACTCTTAATGGAATCCAATATATCCGGAATTTTCAAGGTCGTCAGTTAATCCTAAGAATGTTGATCTAACCAGTGGAATACATGGGAAGAGCTTGAATAAGAAGAGCACAAGAACAGGTTTTTCCTCTCCTTCTCTCCCTAAAACTGTACACATCTTCAAAGAAGATTTTCAAAGATGGTCAAAAAGAGTTGAAATTGGTGCAGAGCACCTATCACTTTGGTGATATCTCATTCAATAGATAATGACGCCACGCCTAGAGAGCCCTCGGTTGGAAGCTTCACCAAAGCAGGGTTATATCGGTCATAATTAAAAAATAACCTGGATTTTTGCCTGAATAGAAAAAACTATAATAGGTTATGATGGGATCGTCAACCGAAACAATAGGTTATGGGTGGGTTCTATACATAAATATGCACGCTTATTACCAAAACTATAAACAGAATTCAAAATCAAGTATCTACGTTCGAGTCCATCTTAAAGGTAAATAAGGAAACCACATTATTTTTCCTAACTATAGAATTTGAGATACAATGTGGACTGAGTCTCCTAAGCTAAGAATTACGACTGGTGAACCACATTTGAACTAGCATCATTAAAATGTTCACTTATTTTTGAAAAATAAATGCTAAACGCGACAAAGGTTCTATATAGATTCTATATATATATATATATATATATATATATATATATATATATATATATATATATATATATATATATATATATATATATTTTTTTTTTTTTTTGTATTATTTTTTTTTATGTCGAGGGGGAAACCCTCATGGGCGATGTGCCGGACTCCTACCGACTAAAACCCCATCCTCCGCTCCTATACACGACCGGGATCGCAAAATTTGCATAACTTCAGGCGTTGGATGTCCATGTTCTTATCAATGTATGTTGTTGGCTTCATGTTATGACATTTTTTGACGTAATATCATAATTGTCTGGTATTTATGGTGTCCCAATTTCGCTCCTCCGACAGCATCTTAGGGATAATGTTTTCCATTGTCAGCTGATCTACTTTATCAGTACACTCACGACGTTCCCGCTCCCACCGTTCACAGTGAAAAATAGTGTGTTCTGATGTATCTTCATCATCACAGTAAAAACAACACCTCTCTTTAATACGCATTTTAAAGAAATAACTGTTAAAACAGCCATGGCCAGAAAGGAATTGCGTTAAGTGAAAATTGATTTCACCATGCTTACGCTCTACCCACTCTTTAATTTTAGGGATCAGCTGTCTGGTCCACGACGCAGTGTCTGCGCTTTCCCATCGTTTCTGCCATTGTTCCAGCATTTCTTGTGTGGCGTCTTCCGTAGGAGTCCCACTGAGTACTGTGACTCTATGTTTGGCCATTAACGTCATAGGTGGCATGCTTGATAGTACGAAGGCTGCCTCTTTCGAGATTGTCCTATAAGCACTTCATACCCGGAGTGTAATAGTTCGTTGAACTCGTTCCAGTTGATCACGGGCCTTTGCAGTGTCCAATGCTCGGATTCATACAGGTACCCCATACAATATAACTGATTTGACTACAGAGGAGAGCAATTTCCTCTTACTTGCTGTTGGTACTATTTTTATTCCTCCTATGTTGAATTCCATAGGCGAAATCATCCGCCTACCTGCCATTACAACTGCCTCGGTCTTTTCCGGTGCCAACTGCAACCGGTGACTGCAGAGCCACTTGGAGATAGTTTCGACTGCGGCTTCTACTCGCTCCACAAGTTGTTGTTCATATCTCGCCGATACAATAAGTGCCAAGTCATCGGCATATCCCACTAGCTTGGAGTCCTCGGGCAACGGAATTCTGAGAATACCGTCATATAGAATATTCCAGAGCATATTAAAGCCTTTTCAGGATTAACCCCCAAGCTGCGCTGTTGAATGCATTCCGTACGTCTAGAGTAATTACCACTGGGATACGCCGTGTGTGTTTGGATCCGTCAGCTGCTATATCGACAAACCTCATGACTTCCGTTACAGCATCTACTGTAGAACAACCCGATCGAAAACCGAACTGGTTCTCTGCAAGTCCGCCAGTTCTGGTTATTTCGTCTATTAATCTGTGACGCAGTAGGTGCTCATATAGTATCCCAAAGGTCTCCACCAGGCAGAGTGGTCTATATGACGTAGGTACCCCATCCGGTTTCCCCTCCTTTTTAAGTAACACAAGTTTAGCTATCTTCCAGATGTGTGGAAACTCTCCATTCTTAAAAGCTTGGTTTATAACATCCAAGATTATTTTTGGGTGGACGTCAGATGCAATTCTAACCGCTTCTGGTGGGATTCCATCCGGTCCAGCACTTTTCTTCATCTTTAGCTATCTCCATGCAGTCTCTAGTTCTGCCCTAGTGAATGGTAGGAATGCTTGTAGTTGTATGGATTTATGGTTTGCTCGCTCGTGAAACGGAAAAAGCTCCTTAAATGGTGGTGACAGTTTCTGCAGTTATGGTGGGTACCATTACGCCAAACTTCTTGGTTACAATTTTATACGCATCTTCCCATGGATCTTCTTCTATCCTGCTGCAGAGGTTTTTCCAGCAATTCTTCTTTGATTTCAGTATAGCCATTCTCATGTTCTTCCTTGCACATATCAATTCCTGTTGGATAGATGTATCTATTTGACCACGGGTACGCCGGTTCTCTCGCAATAATTTTCTTCTAGTGTAGTTGCAACATCTGCGCAGTTCAGCAATTTCCGGTGTCCACCAGTACACGCCTAATATATATATATATATATATATATATATATATATATATATATATATATATATATATATATATATATATATATATATATATATATATATATATATATATAAATATATTCTAGTTTGGTTCATAAATGACTTGAGATGTTCCCCACAAACATGACGATTATGTGAATACTAAACCAGTATTGCATAATGTTGGGCATACTTTTTTTGGGCATGTTCAACATTTATTTTAGAAAATCGTAATATAGAGCATAAAATTCCGCTATATACATAAAATATATTAAGCAACATAAAAAATTCCAGTAACCAGAATAAAAACGTTAAAAAATGTAAACATAAAATTTAGTATTCAAAATAATTTTTTTAACATACTCGCTTCGATGAAAATTTATATAAAAAAAAACTTAAGAATAAATAATAATTTTCCAAATATATAAATAATATAAATAAAGTAAATAAAATATAAAACATAAATTTTTTTTTGTATATTTTCTTAAATGATGATTGATTGATTTATGGATTGATTGTATGTTATTTTTTGGTAAATGTTAATCAAAAATTTAAATCTCTATATTATCATTCTGTATGTAAGACACAATACTTATACTCGACGGAAAAAGTCGTCTTTCGCGATCTTGAAATATTCTTGCGACTTCTTTGTATGTTTGTGTGTGTTTACGATACCTGCATGTAGTTGCTTATATAAGACAAACAATTTTACAAGAAATTATAAATATTATCGTTAAATGAAGAATCAAAATAATAATAGTAAGTAAAATTAATGAATTAAGTTAAAAGTTATGACATAAAAATGAATTATTACCGTTTAAAAAAGCTCTGTGTTTTTTTAAGTGATTGATTGTAGGATTTATAAACCGTTTGTTTATTTAACTTAGCTTCGATACACCAGTTAATTTGTCATAATTGAAAGTGAGAGTATATCTACTGTACCACACTATATGTTCGAGTACTCTTGAAGTATTTTGTTTGGTTTATGATGTGAATCTGAAACCACCAAAAATTGTTGTGTTCGTCTTGGGTGTTCAAATATTTATGATTCATGAAACAAATATATAATCGCACTGCATGATTTTATGTATTTATACTTGTACAATGTACAAATTTATTTATTAATTTATTACACGAAAATAATTTTAGGTTTTGTTATAAATAATATTATTTGATTGAATGATATAACATTTAAATATTATCGCTTAAATAGTAATTTTTTGTTGCATATCTTCGGCTCGATATATATAAATGTACATACATATAAATTTAGCATATGTTTAGGAATGCACATGTTTAACGTTTGTATTACCATTTGGTATAGAAATAAATTACGTTACATTGTTTCGAGCGTTGACAATTCAACATAGAGGGGATGATCATAAACAAAAAATTGTCTTTAACATAAGGAGGCTGGATTAACTGCGATAATGTTGTACTTGGAATATAGAGTCTCGAAATGAGTAGTTTTCAACATTGGTATCGCTTCGCATGTCCTTTTAATCTTTAAATACTTTCAAAATGCCTTCTTCCTAGGAGCAAGACAAAATTCACCGATACTGGCTGTGGTCTAAATATGACAAACCTCAACCTAACAAATTCAATCACAAATTCAGTTTGAATATAGGGAGTATCAAAATTCGCGGCGAACAATAGATGGTCATTTTGATTATTTATATGCATTCTTGAACAAACGGTTTATCTGAGTTGCTTGGTTGGTCACCTGATCAGTTTTAAGACAACCTTCGTGCTTCAAAAGCACCATAATGTTACACTATAGAGTTGATCGACTATATACATGGTTGACATTCGCGGTTTTTGCTGAGGTCTCTGCCTTTTCTATTAGGTTTGTCTCATACTGCAACATAGGCCGTAAGAGGCAGTGAACTAAGAAATCAACTTAAAATCCCTTTTCGGGTGAAAATATTGTCGTTCACATCCAAAAACGAATTCATCGTTGTTCACAATAACAATGATCGTCCATATATAACCGTCGACTCACATTATCTAGAATTGCACAGTAGAACTATCAAATCCAGTTGTTTGATGCGATTCAATATTGATCTTTTCGAACAGGTGTAGTATTATGACGTCTACTGATCGGAACTAGCCTCGCAAATACTATACAACACAGATTAAATCAAAGCATCACGCCATTCCAAGTTTATTGTAACAGTCAGAAGCTTCCGGGTTATCATTTGTATGTGTAAGACGCTCTAAATTCAATGGGTTGCTTTTTTATCTATGCCAACTTCGATTTGTAACACTAATGTTAACGGTATTCAAATCGCAGCTATACACACTGTGAACATTTGGCCATTATTCGATCTCTCCAAATGGCATGTTGCGCCGTCCTGTTCAAATATAATGTCATGTGTGTCCTCGTCTTAAATTCGGGGTATAACAAAAACTCATTGATCATGGCTTGGTAATGCTTCAAAGTGTTTGTGACTGTGTGAAATCTATAATTTGGAGCGGTTTCGTTATTTGTGTTAAACGAGAGGACACTCTAAATAATCAATTAATAATGGGGAAATATTTTAACCACAAATATACTTACACATTTGGTAAAAGATACGTCATGATGGAATATTCTCTTAAGAAATACTCAACATCTAATAAAATAAATGCCATTGCAGCCGTGCCAACAAACGATATGCTCGGTTCGTTCAGCTCACTCATACTATCAAAAGTTATGTTGCCCCCAAAAATGTGTTTCTCAAACTGTAGGCATCACCTCACAAAGATTTCAGCCACTATCGGTAGCCAATCTCTCACGGTTTTAAGAAAATTTATTCACCTATACTCCGTTATCGCTTCTTTTTTGTCTCAAAGCAATTTCTTTTTTTAAGCCAATGTTCAGTGAGTATGGATGTAAACTCCAACACATTTTTAGAAAAGGAAAGAACAAGTCAGTTACCGACAATTTGCATAAATAAACAGAAAGAGGGTCGAGGATGTACTATCACGTATACGTATACCAAATACTCATGATGTGGGGTACGGGATATTCTCGTAGTATGTTAAGACTACTGTCATATAAAAGCTCAAATATGTACACAATTTGAGCTGTACGGCGACTCAATATCATCGTTAATTGGTGCACACTTGTTGATGTTCTCTCTGAGGTCAAGTACATCGATTGGAGTTAGCTGTCTATAAAATATACGAATTTAAGACATCACCGTCTATACGGATATTGTTCAATTTGTCTTCTCTTCACCCAATCCATATAATATATCTCAAGACGTAATAATAAAATCGTAAACAATCTTATCCTAAAACAATTTACAAATCAATAATATGTTAACTACGTATACCAAGCAGAGCAAATTCCGACTTATTAAATTCATAATCCCAGTCTAATCTTATATTTAAATTTTCCTAGACATATGCTAAACAATGTTATAAACCCATGACGGTTATACAATAACAAGAAAATTCGTATACTCATTCATTTGGGGTCTGTGTCCCATACGAAATAAAAAAAAACAAATATCTGAGAGCAATGTGATCTTATATATGTTTTGAAAGATTATATATTATTATTCATCTTATTTTTTTTTCAAGTTCACATACATTTAAATATGATGAATAGTCAATGATAAAATAAATTTTGCGGGTATGTAACCTCAATTGTACCGCGAACATTGTTTATTGTTGTATACGCAAAAAAAACCATTCTTGGACGATGCACCAAATTGGAGGATATTGAATAATTTTTTTTTCCGTTTGCGATTTTATTTATATGTTAATCGCGATTTATGTAAATCAAGTATACTGGATCATGTCTTTGAAACGATGTATAAATATATAGTATGACGAATATCAATTAATAATTAAAGGTTACGTTTATGTTTCACCTGTTCGCGGATACAAAATATATAATCGACACCATTATAGGGTTCAGCGATAAATAAAATGCGATATGTACCGATGATCGACTAACATTAAATTTATGATAAATAGATTCGGTTGTGAAGAACATAAACAAGACGAATAAAAACAATAACAATATATATAAGCGATCAGATTGATTATATTGTAAATATGTAAAAAAAGATATCATTCTTTGGGTTTTATTTAAATATTTGAGATCGGATACAAGATGAGACCAAACGTATGCGCGCACGGAGATCGGAAAGAGAACGCATGCAAAACGCGATCTGGCTACATTTCTTTATATATATATACTTTCACATCTTAGAATCGAATTAAAGTATCAACACTTTATTTGATATGTCACTGCTTTGAAAACCCGAAACATATGGCATAACATATATATATATATATATATATATATATATATATATATATATATATATATATATATATATATATATATCTGAATAAAGGGTGTCCCAAAAATAACAAAATAGAACATACAGTTTTTAGTGTTTAGCTTATAATTTTTCCATTGAATCATCAAGTACATTACTTGAGTACTCGATGATTTGATGTTTTGATGATTAGGTTGGGTTACTTATGGAACAAAACATCGGAAAAATAGCATCCAATTACATCAAGGTTAAAATGTGTTTCATTACTTAGGATGAATCTGAACTGGAAAATCAGCGTCCTAACAACTTTCTCATTTCTAATTTTCTCATTCAGCATTCAATTTCTTCTTGTAATGCACGAATGGTTGTAGACTTGTTAACATATAGGACTTTTACATTTAGAGGGCCAAATCCGAACACCGAAACGAGAGAGTATACACAATCAGGGAATAGCTCATGCAGCAATTGAATTGTTTTGCTCACTTTATGGTATGCGTCTAATGATGACTCCAGCCCAAAATCCCCACCAAACACTGACACGTTGTGAGTATATTGGTTTTTCATACAGTAATTTAGGCCATTTAGAGAGTCATTAAAGTGAAAATGTGCTTCATCGCTTATATAGGATAGTGTTACTTCGGAAAATCAGCATCCTTCAATATTATGAAAATAATTTGTGTATTGTATGTTGTATCTAAACCTAATCTATGGATTAGAGGCCGTAAACAGCCCTTACCGCGTCTCAACTGAGACCTTACGAATAGGGCATCCAAAAAACCGGGCAATTTTCAAAACCGGTTTTCGATTTCTTTAAGCAATCAAAATCGGATAAACCGATTAACCGCGGTATATACAAATTAAAAGAAAACGACCAAAAATAATAGAGGTTATAGGAATATTTATTTCTTCAACAAGTAGTATTTAAGAAACACTAACGCATCTAGAGTTCCATGTTTCATTGAACTTCTGACTTTGACGAAGGTTGAAAAAAGTTGAATAGAGTTGAGTGAATCGAGCAGGTGTTTCAAATTGTTTGTTCGAGTACCGGTCGCCTCAAACAATCGAAGCTCGTTTAAGCAATCAACTTCCAAGTCAGGATTGTAGTCTTTAGACAATGAAGAAATGGTCTTCTGCATTTCAACGACCAACCATTTTGACGGTGAAGCATATAAGCATATATTCTGAAGCTTCACAACATTGTTCCAAATTTGAACATATAATTTCTCTTTCCATAAAAAGTCTTGCCATTACATCTTTAGCAAATGTTAACGTATTTCCTTTCGTTGCCTATCATAATTCATCGATTTGATTTGATTTTGCTGGTATTGAAATGATCCGGTTTGAATATATTTATGGAGAAAAACTAGTATTTGATTTCTACATTCTAAAAATCTATTTTCTAGTGCATCATACATGTTTAGACTTAAATCGTTCTTAACTTTCTTTAACTTGACAAAAATAAATTTAAAAAAACAGCATCCGCTGTGAACAATGTTGCGGATTTTCTTAACTTAGCTCTTAAACAGCAAGCTGCCCCCGTTGAGCAAGCTCCCCCCAAGGAGCTTATCAATTGTTTCCAATGATTTGAAATCATTCTCGTGGTATAAATCCTCACGACCCGTTTCTTTCAAGGATATTTTAATGCAATTTTTAAGTTTAAGAAGGCGCTCTAGCATCGGAATCAAGACATTTCATCTTGTATATATTGACAATTTAATATATTGACAATTAACCGGTTAGCCGGTTTCGGTTTTAACCGGTTTGGATGCCCATCTTACGAACCAGAGTTCACGAATGGTGCACATTGTAGGTGGTCAGCCCAACGAATGTTTTTACACACAAACGCGTTTTTTTGTCATTCGGTTGCATGTTAATTTGGTCAACGGCGGGAATCGAACTCGAGACCGCGGCGTGATGAGAAACTCTCTTAACCATTAAGCTACATCCGGCAACCATTTTACTAATGAAAGTTTAGGTCTAAACCTAAACTTTCATTAGTAAACTTGTTTGTTTTTTCAGGGTTGCCAACACCTTACTGCAAAAATGTTGGGACACCCTTTATATATGAAGTGTGTCTTAAAATTATCACAAGGTTTTAACTAAACCGAAAACACAGGTTTTAGTGTTTAGATTGTTATTTTTCCATTGAATCATGAAGAATAGAGCAAATTGCCAACACTGCTTGGCTAGCATATATGCAGTCTTATGTCGACATTTTTCATACCTTTCTTCATAATTTACACAACATTTAATTTTCTCTTGTAATGCACGAATGGTTGTGGGTTTTTTATCACAAAACTTTGACAGCAAGTAATCCTATAAAAAGAAATTTAATGGAGTTCAATCTCACGATCAAAATTCTAATTCTGATCATCAGTATACGTGACGAGGAAATTTCTCATTCAGTAATTGAATTGTTTCACTGGATGTGATACCGTCCAGTCGAAATAACATATTGGCCAAATACATAGTATCCAATTTCGGAATATAGAACTGTGTTATCATGTGTCAATATCGAGCGCTAGAACAGATTAGCTGAACACGTTCGATAATCACATGTGGGTTCTCCAAAACCCAAACCCTGCCATATTGGCGATTAAGAATGTAATCAAGGTGAAAATGTTCTTAATCGCTTAGGAAGGTTTTTATCTTCAAAATAATGAAAACACTTGTGGTGTATTGTATGTTGTTCTCTAACCTTAAACTCTCAACTGTCAAATTATTTCTTTTTCAGGGTGGACAATATTTTACTGCAAAAAATTTGGGATACCCTTTATGTATATATATATATATATATATATATATATATATATATATATATATATATATATATATATATATATATATATATATATATATATATGTATAATCAGCTGATTGAAAACATTGACCCATATACATGTAACATGTTGACATATAAATTATATTTTTACGAAATTTTCTAAAATTTTGAATCTACCAGCCAAGTGCCTGATTGATATAAAAATAAAAGAAATTTATTTATATCGCGGAAGAATTCCGAAATTTTTCATGCGTCTTATTGTCTATCAATATTATCTTATATTTGACATTTTGTTTACATGACTGTTGTTTTGTATGTTCGTTTTATTTAATGTTTTTATTTCCATATATAATACACAAGAAAAAAAAATGTTAAGAATCCGGGAATAAGAATTCTTTTATGTATTATATAGGTTCTCATTCCAAAATTACAGATTTTCGAGAAAAGAAAAACAAACTCGTCAATCAACACCTCCGATGTACCAAAAACAAATTATAACCACACAAGTTCAACGTTTTCAACACATATTTTCCAGTGCGTTTGATTTTCTTCAATTTTATAACTCTTCGGTGTTTTGTTATACTAAAATGTTGGTTAATAGCGTGTAGTTTTATTTATAGTTGATATATTATTTAGACAATAATAGTACTATTTTTAGTACATTTTTATGGATATATACACACAAAGGTAGATATTTGATGTTTTCGTATATTTAGCAAAAAAGAATGAGATGAAAAATGTTCAGACGTTTAGTTTATCGTATCGAGCTGATGAAATATTTTCATTTTCAATGTTATAAATAAATAAAATAGATGTGTATTGCAAAATCGCGATTTGTTTAGTGTAAAGAGTGTTGCATTTTGAATCAAAGAAACACAACAAAATAGTTGGTTAACAATTTAGTATACAGGGTGCGCCATCTTTTGATTTGTTTTGGGACTGTCTGTTTTTTGGCGCTCATAGCTCTATGATGGTGTCAGATCAAACACCAGAAATCGTGTATTATATTATCTCCTGAATAACTTACTCATTGGTGACCGGTATCGTGTTATATTAAATGACTCTGTTCCTTTCGACTGAAGAGGAGAATTTGACTGATGTTTGGTTTCTGAAAAACTTTTTGTCCCAAGAACTTAATCAGTATACATGATGTGTTGAGTTTCGTTTGAATGTCTGAAACCAGTTTTTTTCAAGCGAAGCTTTTCTGAAGCACTGTTTACACTATCACTTTCTAGGACTAGATATTACTTTAAATATAATAAATTCTCCTGGACAGTTTACCTTTATAATAATCTAGACAAGTCACTGTCATTTGAAAAACTTTTAAAAATTATTGAGTCATAAAAACCAGATTTCTGGGGAATAACATACAGGTCATTAGAGCTGGTATATCGAGGCTAGCTATATGTAGATTCGTACAATTGTTATCACTTAAAAAGTATCAAATCAGTATATGATAGTGGGAGTTGCAATTAGACATAATGTGTCATAATTAATTATGCGTGGAGACTAGGACTCTTCTCTCGTGATTAGTGGTCTAGCCTCAAGACTTAGAAAGAGGAAAAAACAGTACAACACATTCTTTGCATCGGTCTTTAAATACTTGGATAAACTGCAAGCCCTGTAAAATACCACTTAACAGTCTTTATAGGGTATGGCATACAGGAAGGTAGAGCTGTGATGTGACACCCATTCATAATGAAGCATGGGGGTAGACTAGAGCAATACCACATTATTGCTGTTGAGGCAGCAGAATGAGGATCGTATTGCATTTGAGGCTCATAAAATTCAATATGATTGTTGAAAAGCCTCTTTATCGTCAACGTTTCACTGTTTCGCGCGGTTTTGGAGGTGGTGGTGTGATTGGACCCTACTTTTTTGAAAATGAGACTGGTGCAACTGTTACGGATAATGAATTATGACACCAACTCATATGGAAGCATGCGGGTAGACTAGAACTGTACTTGTTTAATTACTGATGAGGCAGCAGAATGAGGAGGCCGAAGAAACAGTATAGTACAGTGTAAATTAATTTGTAGTGTCTCCCCTGAAAAAAGAAACGACTAGAAGTTGGTTCGATGAGAATAAATTTTTATTTTTACCTCCTTAATCTTCCTTAATATAACCAAGGCATGCGTGACTATTGCTATAGTGCTATGTCTGACTTCAATGTTTACTTGACGGACCATTATGTTCACAACCTCACTTCAATGTTTTAGCTTATGTACAGCTGGTTTTAAATCCATTATCCATCATGAGTTCATCAAGAGTTCATGAGAGTCACTGGTTTTTCCAGTGTTCTCATTAGTTATACGACATAGGACGACATAATATTTTCTGGCATTTTAGATTCTGGCGAGGTGTTTAGGAGTTTTGATTGTATTCACTAATAGAACCATTTCCAAATTTGCCAAGGTTTCAGTCCTCGTCTATTTATAGTGATCTTCTCGGTTGTAATAACAGTGTAACGGTCATGTGAATACCAGTACACTGTGATTGAATTAAATATGATCACCAATTACTATTGGTTCAAAGCAAATTCTCAATTGAAATTGATCGGACCTGAAACGGTAAAAACATAGACACATTGAATCAAAGCCCTCTTGATCAATCAAGATCGCTTTGCATTGAATAGTGTTAAGATAGATATTTAAAACCGTGTTCATTACCGAGCAACGAACTGATGATTTCATGTACTTGTCGGAATGTCTTGGTGAACTTATCTAAGTTTCTAAATACATTCTGTCCTGGGGCTTGATCCAGAGTACTTGTCTTATAATTATCTTCAAAAAAGAAATGGCTTAATTGATTATGGCTATAGTTGTCCAGTCATTGATGTCATTTTTTTTACTTCACAGCCAATTGGTCTTTCCCATGGTTAAAGCTATTGCATATAGTTTGCCAGAGCAGCACAGCACATTTGCTCAGTGTTGATACGTGAGCATGCGAGAGTAATCTGTCTGTCAAAACTATGTCAGTTAATTATCTGTTTTTTAACTGTTCATTTCTGTTCATTAAGTCATGAAATAAATTGAATTTTTACAAAATTTGAAAATTCAATAAGATTGACAAGGCGAACTATATATTGGACTAGTCAGCGATTGAGGTGGTTTTTCTCAAATTACATGGAAATATTTGTCTTTGGAATATAAAGAGAAGATTCAATTTAAGTGTTGGTGTTCTGTATTTAATACTTCTGGAGGTATTTCAGCTTATGATGATCCGAGAAAGCTCATTAAATTTTAAGAAGTATAGGAAATTAAGTAGATTATGTCGAAAACCTGATATAAGTTTGGTTTTTTTATAATAAACTCAAACAATTGGTTTATTAATGCCATTTATCAAATTTGGTCTATATGATGGTCTAAAGTGACTGACTATCAAGAAAAGAAGAACAAGCCAAAATTATTGAATTTTGATCGATACCATAACGAAGCTGTCTAAACTTTTTACTGGCATTTTAACCCACACCTCCTTCTAGATATTTCTCCTTCCAATTTTCAAAACATTCGAAAACTTTTAAAGCACAGTCAAGAGCTTAAAGTAAAATTAAATTTCTGGAAAAGCTCAGATATACAACCGTGTACTATTTACATAAAATGACGTAGTCTTCAACGTGTTAAAATAAATTCAACAGATTTCTAAACAATAGACACTTAACAAATAACAGGTTAAACAGTTACTTAATTAATAAATATCAATAAAACACCGTTTCCAAACAACATGTCACCATATGTGTACAATAGACATTTCAATTAATTTTTAACGACAAACAACTGTGCTTTTAATGAAAATTAGCATCTATTTTATGCATTTTGCATTACATTTGATTAATTAATAATTTGTAAGGCTTAATTAATAATAAAATTAGTCAAGTTTTTTGTTTACTTAGAATGAAGTGCAATGACTTATCGATCACATATGTAAGTGTGTGTTAATAATTAATCAATTTCTTGTTGAATTTGATCATCGTTTAATTAAAATCATGCTCACATACGAATGGAAGTATAAAGTGTTTTCGAATAAGAGATTTCATTTTAAATGGACTTAACACCTTCTCGACCGACAATAATGAAACTGGTGGGAAAATTTGAACTGCTGGGACAAGTTAGTAATGTGAAGAATCGAAACCGTGTGCCTCGCTTAAGGACAACTGAGAGTATTGGGTTTGTCGATTTCTCGTCGGTATAGATATTCCACAAACGACATTACACCGTATTTTGCATAAAAACTAAGGTCTTAAGGCTTTTAAAGTTCAGTTTACACAAGAACTCAAGCCAGTCGATCACCATAAATCGTCGTACCTTCGCTGATTGAGTCCTTCAAATCATATTCAGCCCATTTTCTCCTCGAAGGGTACGTTAATATGCAGAATTTACGCATTTGGGGCTCATAAAATCTAAAAATGATTGTTGGAAAGCCTCTCCATCCCCAACATGCCGTTGGTTGATCTGGTTTTTTGGCCAGCTTGTGATTGAATCTTACTTTTTCCGAAAATGAGGCTAATACTACTCTTAAGTTAAAGGATTGCGTTAGCGAGCTATGATCAATGATTTTTATGGCCGAAATTGGAAGTTATTGATGTGGACGATGTTTACGTGTAAGAGAAGCTCTATGCCAATACTGCACAATTGATTCAAGACGTTCAAGTTGAAATTCGCGAAGTTATCAGGGACATACAGCCGCAAATGTGTGAATTGGTCTCTTAATGGAAACCCCATTACAAGAGTGTTGGTTTTGCATACACTCGCATTTACAACCATAAATCATCTCGATAAATATAATTAATTTCAACTTTTGAGACCTTTTCAAGTTTGCAATTTATTTATAACAATAAATAAATATATTTGTACTTTCAATAAGATTTGATAAAATTATTTCTAAATTTATTGGTTTTTTATTGTTTAATAAAACAATTAAATTTAATTAAATTAATTTTAAACATAGAAGAGTGATTTATAGTCGATATCGCGTCTATAAACTTGTGCCTATATACATTTCTTATTTAATAAGATTTAATTAAAATGCGTGTTATACAAAAAAAATCGCAACAAGTGTTATTATCTCGATCTGAGCTTATTAAATATTTAATTATTAATTCGAGTACATGCGTTTGTTTTTACCTACATATATATGTAATGAGTATGTAAATTATAGAAAGATGGCAGAACGTATTTCGTCGCTATATAAGGAGTGAGATAAAAATAAAATTGATGTACAAGAAAATCAAGTATATTGTTGTGCTGGAAAAGACGTCTTATCTTTTGGTCTTGAGATTTATAAAAATTGATTACACTCGAACTATATACATATACAGTGTTTTACATGTCCTCCTGCTTAATTTTTTTTTGTACCAAATATGTTAAATATAAATTTACATAATTGGTTTTGACAAAATAACATAACATTTCGTTGCATCCTACATAAAAAATAAATATTTTTTTTTATATAATTATGGCCAATCACTATAATAAAAAATTAATAATTTATGAATCGCGTACGAGAGAGTTTTGCAAAAAATTTAAATGCGGTAAAAATGTCACAATCCTTGAGGACATTTGGCGGAACAATCAGTGACAGCAACAAAATAGTATTGAGTTGTAAATTTAAGGTTGAATGTTTTGGTTTGATAATTATCACATTTCCAATTAATATAATTAAATATGTAATATATAAATGTATATAATTATTGTTATAAGGTATGCGAATATTTTTGACCCAACTAATTTCTCCTGGATACCATTAAATCTCAAATTTTGTCTGAAAGCTTTCTTTTTGCACTAGCCAATTTGTGAAGTTATTTTTTTATAACATATAAATTGAGGCGTCACTAGACCTCGAACTGAGTCGGTTTGGTCAATAGAGTACCTAGAACTGTGAGCAACCGCGCAGTTTAGCTTATGACTTGTGCATCAAAAAACGTAAAGCTCTACAAGATGAAAATATATAATCAATGTTAAGAATATGATCACTGTATATTGCATGAAAAGCTTCCTAGCAAACGTGTGGGTCTGGTTTGCTTTTTCAAAAGCTCTTATGATTTGGCAAAATATGTTTAAAATATTAGCAGTGTATAAACTCAATTTTTGGACTAACGTAGTAGTAAACGTATTTATTTCGATTCTTAATACAAAAGCTTTTCGATAAGCTGTCAGTATCTCAAAACAAAAACTGGTATCATCCTGCTGAAATCGGACACACGATGAATAAAGCCAAAACAGACATCAAAAGCTTACAAAGCTCGTGTTGACAGCCGAAGTTGACATCAAAAGCTTAAAAAGCTCATGGTGTTGAATAAGTCATGAAATAATCGGTGTCTTTCAACTGCAATTTCTTTAAATAAAAATATAAAAGCACAAAGATTGACATCTATACACCAAAACGAAATTAACGAAATTACACATACACTGGTTCTAAGAATAAAATAATTAAGCTTTAACATGACTATAGTTACTGGATAACGTTTTCTGACTTGGTCAATTTTTGATTTTCTCTACGTTAGTCAACTCAAAAAGGTTCATCCCATTCAGGTCTGGTTTCACAACATAGTTATTTTGATTTTTAATAAAAAAGCTTTCCAAAAAGTTTAAAGCACATCAAAACAAAAATTGGTATCATCCCACTTTTTTGACATTTTTATTACAAATGCGACCATTAAAGTCGGAAACATGACCAAAAAAGCTAAATTGGCAGTTAAAGCTTACAAAGCTTGTTTTGTTGAATTAGACAATTCTGTCAAACCATATGGCCAATTTTGCACTACGAAACAGTCTAATAAAAGTATCACTACACGATGTTAACTGGACCGGTAAAGGTTTAAGCAAAACGGTGGGTATGGAGTAAGACGCTTCCAAATTGAAGCGCCTCTAACGCTTTTTTGATATCTTTGGAAAAGTTGACTTACTGAAAAATTACTTTGTAATGTATTTTGGGCATATTTATAGTGTTTAAAATTCAATGTTGGGTTTAACTGCATCAAATGTTGTTGATTACGTTCTAAAGTGATAGGTTCGTTAGTACTGATCTCACCAAATGCACGGCACAAACTTCTTTTCATTATATTAGGTTTGATTAGAGAAGTTGATGACTGACCGTCACTATTCGAGTTACTCGAACGTGAAAATTTGTTCGACTTTTCGAAAATTTGACACTGTTTGCGATTGCTTGTTGATTCAAGTTTCAGCACGCTTCTGTTTAAAGGTTGTCATAATCTTGGATCAATAAAACCTTTTATTTAGTGACTCCAAACTACACTGGGCTCTTTTCACGTTCTTTGTCGTTAAGCAGCACAACTGACACATACTGATTTTTAGAGAGGAATAATGAAGCTTTAACGCCATCTTTTATGAATTTCGTAAACCTCATTTGTACTCCGAATATTTAAGTCTAAAAATGCTCAACTATAAAACTTTTAACTATCCATTCAATACTTATTGGAACTTAAAGTCACTGCTTGAATAAAGCTTTCAATAAAGCTCTTTGTAAACCAGCTAAGACCTTTCCAAAAATGTCAAAATAGTTTATTGGGCACTTTAGTCTGATTAAGTGAAAGCATGATCTCTATAGTGAAAGCTTGGCAGGTTAACTGGCCGCAATCAATATATAATATTTGCTTTATAAAGATGACTTTTGGGTTAAGTGTACACCATTTTGTATGGTTGGTTTGGACGACACTGTCTTGGGGAGACGGAAATTCCACAACAAACCAGTTTTAAAAACGACAGTGGATCGAAAATGGGCCAAAAGAAAAAAGCAAAAATATAAACTAGCGAGATTTAAACCAAATGAACCAGCGTCGTTTGGACCAAAATTCAATATTCATGGTTCGATGGTGAAATAGTTCACATATCATCGAAACGGTGTTACCTATTGTATGTTCTTAATTAATGGCGACGTTTAGAATCCTGACAAGAACTGTACTTAGTAGGATAGAACTACCGTACCTACCACACATTTTTTTGCAATTTAATGTGGTTTGTGTAGTTAGTCCTGGTTAAAGTGAACTAGAAGACTGAATTGTAAATAATTGTTCCTTCGGGGTACCCCCTTTTTGATTGAAAGGTCAGCGAAAGAGTAGCTTTTGATAGAGCATAAACATAGTACGATTTTTGTTATACTTCCATGATTTTGAAAATGTAAAGATCGTAAACGTTACTGACCAGACAATCTTTCAATCCTTAATATATTCGTTAATAGAGGTCCTAGAGTGATTCTGACAAAAATTTGTCATCACATCGAAATTTTGACTAAATTTTTTTATAAAATCATAAAATCCTTAATATCCCCGTAAATAGAGGTCCTAGAGTGATATTAGCAATAATTTGGAATCACAACGATTTTGACTAAATTTTCATAAAATTCTTAATATCCCCGTAAATAGAGGCTCTAGAGTGATTTTAGCAATAAATTGGAATCACATAGAAATTTAGACCAAATAAATCCATAAAAGCTCCGTAAATGGAGACCTTGAGTGATTTTAACAATAACACATCGAAACAAAGACCAAATCTTCAAAAGTATACAGCAGCGTATATAAGAATGAGTTCATGATTTTGACAGTTAAATGCTCGTACAGTAAAACACTGATTCATTATGATGAAATCAATTATTGAACAAACAACATATCATGTATACGATCAGAGTGAAACTCTCCTATATACATATATTCATACGTAATGCAGACATATAACAACACCAAACCGCGAAACGGTATACAGTAAAATCTCATAACAGACGGTTTTTCATTTCAGTCAGTTACGAGATAAAAAATGTTTTGACATAAACTTGATTGAATAAAAATGTTTTTCTTCTATCAATAATAATTATTTTAATTTTCCAAGTAATGTTGTTAACAAAAGTTGAACATTAAACGAAAAACTCATCTTCAAACCTCTCTCATCATTAAACAATTTTTTTTTTAATCTTCTTCTGTGTTGTTTATTTTTTCTTGATTGTGATTTTTTTTTTTTATCTTTTCTTAATTTTTTTTTTTAACTATTTGATTTTATTTTCTTATTTTATTTTTCGTGTATTTTGTAAACATTTTTATTAAGTGAGATTGAATGTGGTGATTGAAGAAGATTTATACACAAGACGTATATCTGATTTGTTTATTGGTTCGAACCAAAAAAAAAAATAAAATAAAATAAAACAAAAAATTGACTTACTTTGTCCTAAGTGAACACGTTTCATCCACGGATATATTTGCGGCGGTACTCCCTTTTTGCCTGAGCTATTCTGTCGCGGATTGCCATCCTCATTGCCACTGTCCGACGATGTATCCGATTCACCGCCCGGACTGTGCAATGGCAAATTTGTTGTATGATTATTTGTTGACGGATGCGTTGAATTTGTATTATTTGCTGGATTGCTCGATGTGACGGTGGTCGAGGTATTTTTATTGATTTGCCGCGACAAAACTGTTTCCGCCACTGTATTTGGTGATAGTTTTGGTGATATATCCCGTGCCGTTGTTAAATCCTGTGGACTTGATATTGAGGTATTGTTATTGCTTTGCGCTTGTCCGCCGACCGATGCTTCGGCCGCATATTTACAACTTTGCGCCGTTAGGGCACTCTGCTGCTGTTGCTGCTGCTGCTGTTGATTAAGTAACAGCCGTTGTGGTTGTAATTGTGTATAATCAACCATATCATTGGGATTTTGTTGGCCGCCTAAATTGTACGCCGATGCTGGATAGTGCGTTTGCGGTGTACCCGGATATAAGTTCGGTGTGTACGCAGAGGCGGGGAAATAATCGTTTGTCAATTGATTACCGGGTGGGCCGACATTTGGCCCGGTGCTATTACTAGTCGTATTACTATTTGTTTGATGTGTTTGTTGCTGATGTTGTGGATTTAGTTGTGCTTGCGGGTAGCACGATGCTAATGAATTTACAAATTGATAGGAAGACATTGCCAGCGAATCGGGATCCATCTTGTTGCACTATTATTGTAATTTTCTTTCCACTTATTTATAATTATATCTCAATTAAGATTACCAATATTTATAGTTTTTACTTCCTTCTAATTCGAAAAAAATCACTTAATCCATTTTAGACATTGACGAGTGACAATGTGTGGTGACCGGTCGCTGACTGAAAAAAGAAATATCATTATTTATAAATTTTCCAGCAAACATATAATTATACAACAAGCATAATCGAACATGTGCACAGTTATACATTGTGTACAGTGAACAATTATATTTAATTTTCACTCATTAATGCAAGTACTTTTGGTGTATAAGCAAATATATAATTATGACCAATCGATTTAGAGTAATTTCAAAAACAAACCAAAAGTAACCAAAAATTAATGTCTTATGTACCGGAGGTCGATGGAAATGGCGAAACAGCATAGTACCAAAAACGTAAAAACACTTTGAGATGATTATTTTATATGTTGCCTGTGTCCGATGCATCGATGGACTGGTTTTTTGGTTTGCAAATATGAAACGTATAGAATGCAGTATATACAACATACGTGTATACAATCTGATAAAACCTATAATTTTAAACCAATGGGTAATTTAACCCCTTAGCAATACATAACAGCAAACTGAAAAACAACTTAAAGATTTCTTCTTCGTTATTTGGGTTTCTTCAAATTTCACCAATATACATTTTGGAATCTTAATTTTTTTTTTATTTATAATTTTATACGTGAAAATATATAACATTGATTTAACAGTTTTATGTTGCTTTTCTGCTTTTTATTATGTATCGTCTTATATATATAGTATGCAGAAATGAGGAATCGAACTTGTTTTAATTTTCACTAAAAGCAAAAAAAAAATTGATAACGAAAAATGATTGCCTTGGCTTTATGCATATATATATATATATATATATATATATATATATATATATATATATATATATATATATACGCATATACTGTGTTCTTTCGGTATTTGGTTTCTTTTCGAACGATATACAGTTGAACCTGGCCACAACAACCACACTATATACAACAATAAATCATAAATTACTTGCGGACTCTTTCTTAAAAAGAAAACCATTGAGCTTAATTATTTCAAGTCGTTCACCTCTCGTCGAAAATTTTCATTTCACATACACACACCAAACCACAAGACGAGTAAGACACCGCAAGTTAAAATGAAACCAATTTAACGACGATGTTAAATTAATAAATAAATTATATGTTACGCGATCTCTCCCCCTTCCAAACTTTATACATACATTTGTTGCTTCCATAACTATATATAACACACCACAATATGTGTGGTTATGTATATAGAAGAAAGCCAAACGAACAATCAATTATATATACATCGTATATAAGGTTTCCATTTTCAATTGACCTTCATCTCAGCTGTTTCTCTCTATAACAATATATTTTCCCAATTCTTTGACAATAAAATCGATTTGAAAATTTTCATTAATCATAACTAGTTTGAATACCGTCCGCTAGATGAGGTACATAATGTAAAAGCTTTAAGGAGACACAAATCGGTGCACAAATAGATCAGAATAATTATATGTGATGTCCTGAAGCCAATAATCGACTTCTTTGACTCGACTACTGATTAAATTGTTTGTAGATAAATTATCGACTGATAACTATCTCAGATTTTGCTACTTTACAGACGTCAAATATTACCTTAGGTGTAAATCAAGTGTTTCGATTGTTGTTGCTGTTACAAACGTAAGAGTATAATTATGTGACGTTGATTAATTGGATTTTAATGTAAGGGTGTATGCAGGTGTGTCTGTGTGCTAAATAGATTTTAACTTTTCCTATACTTCTCAAAAATGCGAGTGTGTGTGATTTGATCATGTTTCCTTATCTATACATTACAGTAATGATAGTTTTGGGATTAAGCCAGATCTGTGTAGTTTAGCCTGACTTCATCTTTAGTCTATGAATTTCTTGATTACATTCACTACGCCTGAATAACAGATTAAAGTGAATCTAGTTCACTCTAAGGGCCGATTAAATGAATTTCTCCGTTAAGACCCCAAAGTGAATATTGGGGAAGAAACGATGAGGAAAAAACTTTTGCCTTTGCGGCTTATGTAAGAGACGTAGCGCCATCTCATCAAAGGGGAACAAAACCGTAGGGAAAAATTAATCATAGATATAATGTCGCAATTATAGGCATGCTTTCAACCATCTGAAAGCTTTTTCATAAAATGTTACAAGCCAAACATAAACCATCATTGGAAGAACGGAGGGATAAACCAGACCAACAATTCGGATTCCAACGTCAACATGGAACAGGGTTAGAGGATTCTTACACTATCAAATACTTTATGGAGGATAAAGAATATTATTCTGATCTCGTTCTGGATGTTGCACAGGAGTTTGACATTAAGGATTGATATAAAATAAAAATTTTCACTGAAAGCCTTCTTTTTTGAAGACCTTTAAATGATGAAAGTGCACGTGTCCCAAAAAGGAGGATTCTTACACCAATATTGCACCTAACATACATAACCGATTTAGATGGTGGTATTTTCACCAAACTCTCACACTGCTTCAAGAACTCACATTACAATCATTTTATATAAACTCAGGAAGGTATCACCAATGAAATCTAATGGCCTAACTCAACATCTGGTATATAGTTGTGGGAATTAACTAGCGCATCAAACAGAGTACTCCTGGAATGAACACAAGCGAAAATACTTTGTGGTATTAGGAGACTCCATGATAAATGTGAAACACCAACGCCGTACATTGTATGACGAAACCATGAGGGTCGTAGGCGGATCGTGATGCATTAGCTAGGGAATTATTTCCAATTTCTCTTTAAGCTTTTCAGTTTTTGAGCTTTTAGGTATGTTTTGTATCCCAAGAGGGTTACTCGGCGGGTTTAAGCAACAGTTTGCTCCAGATCCCTATGCGCACAAGTATTAAAGTTCTAAAATCTCTATTACCAGATAATTAGTTATGTGCATTGTCCGTACTGCTACTACATAAGATTATTTACGTCCTTACCTTACGCAATTACAGCCAAATCGAGGACGTACGGCTATAGGTCAGATTTACGTAGAACAATCTGCACATTGCATAGCTCCATGACAGCCTATAGTACTGACATGGAAGATGGGTTGGCTCATAAATTCTGCACTCCAACAGGGGGTCATAGATGTGTTCACACCACCAATCGTAATCGTATGGTGAAAACTCCCTTTACCATCCTGCCCCTATCGGGATTCGAACCCGGTACCTCCCGCTCCAACTGCCGCAGCTTTAACCACTGCGCCACCTGGGCGGTTTACTACTACTACATAAGATGGTGTATGGTAGTATTGTGCACGTTAATTACATTACATTATTAACACCGTTTTTTACACGTAAATAACTGTAAACTTTTTTATAAAATGAAAAGTCAAAAATGTAAAATATGTAAATATTATAGTGACATCTATGCGTAAAAACAGAAACACTTTGAAAATGTCCATCTTTTGATAAATTAAGTTATTATATTCTGAAATTTAGATTGAGCAGAAATGTTAAATATATTTAAGCTTTGGAATTTATATTTTAGGTTTACATTGATTTTGAAAGCAGCAACGTTGATATGCATGATATTTGTATGTTGCTGGCCAGAGCCGCGTTTTATCCAGTATGAAATGTTGATTTGGACCTTGTCGGAAGAATACGAGTTAGCTCCTGAATTTCAAAAGTAGCATCATATATATGCTAATCCTCACCTAATGACTCTTTCACGTTTCACGTATTTACGTCCTTTAGCCAAATATAGTCAAATCGAGGACTTACGACTGTAGCGTTTGATTAACGTTTAATTATCTGCATGGCATGGTCAGCCTATAAAACTGACACGGAATTCTGTACTCTACATGAAGATCATAGATGTATTCATTCATTCTTTCCTTATCTGTCTTTTTTCATTCTGTGCCTATCGAGATTCGTACTCAGTTCATTTTTACATGTTACAGTTTACCTTAATTTACGCCAATTATGTAAAAAATATTTGTTTACGTGTAAACGCGCAATATTTGTGTATGGATGACTGAACTATTCCGTCTAACATGTCCTACAGAAATAAATCATCTTGAATCGAGGCAATTGAGATGGACAATTATTTCGATCCTAAACTGGCCTGTATTTTGCTTAAAATATATCCAGTTTGTTTTGGCGTTCTATTTTGTGCCAGTTAAATCGAAATCTGAGCTTTAAAGCTCATTGCTATTGAGATTCGTTTAAGACCCCACAGACGATACATTTAAAGTGTTAATCCTTTATGAACCCTAACACATTATAAACCAGTAATCTGTTATTTGTTCAATTATACAAGTATATACACATAATGTAGATCGATCGTGTGTACATATATTTATAAGAGGTCACGCTGTTGATTATACATATCTATCGCTAACAGGCAAACACGATTATATTTTCATTATTCTCGATACTGCTTACTTATGCGATAAGCGACTTCATAATTTACTGTTTAATTCAACCTATTACGAGCTTATACGGAATATACAATTTGTACATCGCATCAAGCGCAAGTAAAATATTAAGTCTTAACATTAAGTAAGATCGTATTGTTGGTACACTGTTTAAATGTTTATAAATAATAGTTAATCGTTGATTGATTTAAAAAACAAAAGTTAACATTACGAATATTGTTAATAATAGGTATGATCAGTTTATTGAATTTATATACGAGTATATATACCCATAATTGGCGATTCTAACGATTAGTTTACGTTTTGATCATAAATAAATATAAGAAATCGATGTATATAGGTACAACATCCAGACGTATAACTTTAAATAAGAAGTAGTGAGTTGTAAAAATAGAATAGAGAATTTATAATCACCCGTATAAGAATATCATTAAAGTGTTAAATTGCCAGGTGATTAAGAAAATGATGAAAAAGTAAGATTGGAATTTGTATGGGTTTCTCCACGATTCTGTCGGTCGGTATAGATAAATTGTTTGAATATTTTATACTATATTTAGGTCAGTGGTGTTGTGTAGTGTACATAAAAGTAAACGAAATTATTAGGCCTTAATAAGCTATAACATGAAGCAGTGACGAGTAAGATAGGAACGAATCCGTATCGAAGCTAAGTATAGATCTATGTTTAACGAAGAGTGGATTTCTGGAATGCATAAACAATGCTCCCGAAATTTTAAGTGAAATTAAGTTTTTAAACCTCGATAGCTCTTGTCATAATCTCGATCCTATCAATGAGTCTTAATTAAAGGTTATCGTAGACATTTTTCCATCGTTTCGTTCTCAAGATTAATGCAAAATTAATCATGTCGAACATAATATTGACACAGGAAATGTCGCACTTACTATCTAATGGTAAAATCAGACTATGTCTGACTAAGACCCAAAGAAAATTATTCTGGTCTCGAAGAAAGATGCATATCCACTTCCTATTATTAACAGTTTATTTGAACGAATGCAAGAAAGATAATTTATGACTAGTCTAGATCTTATCGTTTTGGCCAATACATTTATCTAGTGCTTCGATAGAAATAACCGCTTTCCCGCAGATCCGGGCCGACCTCTTTTTCAGTTTTGCATCATGCTGTTTGTGTTATATAGCGCTCCACAAATCATGTACAGACTGATAGATCGCGTAATACAACATCAACTACGCGAGAATGTTTTCAGAAATTTTGATTTGAGACCGTTCTTAAACGGTTCACAATGAAAGGAACTAGCTTTCAAATAAGAAAACTCCCTCGTATGGATAAGATTGTATCTCAAGACCAAAAGGTAGGTCAGATGGTAAGAATTTGTGTTATGAAACCTGCTGAACAATAGTTTTCTGAATGAATGAGTTGATTAAGAGAGTTTCTCGGGTGGTCGCCGGTTGTTGCTTAATAGTTAATTTCTCATCACGCCGTGCTCTCGAGTTCGATTTTCGCTGTTGAACAGAAATTAACATGTACTTGACCATCTAAAATGTGCAGCAATATGTTGAAATGAATCGTCTAAGTTGAGACGCGGTAGGAGCCATAGATTATGATAAGCCATCGAGTTTGTTGAGGGATCTTTCAGCTAGTTTTAAAGCTAGCTGCAAACAGCTGCATAAGTATTGATATATATATTTTTTTCTAACTGATTGGTCAAAATTAACTAAACCAATAGATTGCCAAAATTTTCTTTATGGGTTGAGTCAACAGATGTTTAACAAATATGGGACCACTAAAGTACTTCCACTTCTTAGCCAAAACTTACTATGTCTCACCCCAAATTTTAATGATAAATAGTTTTAATACAGTAACTGACGACGGTTTGAAAGCCACTCGGATAACAAACATTGAACTTTACTGGCTTTTACATTACAGGTAAACAATAAACACAAATGTGAAGGCATTATCTTGGCGACATTTCTGATTAATATTATACTGATTCTTGTCGCCGGTCGTAGCTTAATGGTTAAGAGAGTTTCTCATCACGCCGCGGTCTCGAGTTCGATTCTCGCCGCTGACCAAAAATTAACATGCCACCGGATGACATAAAATGCGTTTGTGTGTAAAAACATTCGTTGGGTTGACCACCTACAATGTGCACCAATCGTTAAAATTGGTTCGTAAGGTCTCAGTTGAGACGCGGTAAGGGCCGTTTACGGCCTCTAAGCCATAGATTTTTTTATACTGATTCTTATACTAATTCGATCCTTGATGCTCACAACGAAAATCGCCAGTATTAATCAAAATATTGCAAACAGTTCAATGAAGAACAATTAAAACCATTTAGGAGGTATGGCCATGTACATGCACTCATTAACATTACCAAACCCACCTTTACAAAATACTTAGAAGAAATCAAGCTGCCTTAAAGAAATTAGGACACACTCAGTCGGAATATGGAATTTTATTTAGACTAACACCATTATTCCCATAGACTGATTTTGCGTCACTTAAATTTTGAATCAGTATCCCTAAGGTCCAGTATTTTATTCTTTTTCACCCTGCATTGTATCGCGTAAAAATTTTCACGACTATATATATCATCTCAGGTGATATAACTCTTTTTTAACGACTAGCAGAATAGCATGCTTGTCACCTCAATCGACGCGAGTCATTTCAATCATCTAAGGGAAAACATAACTGTCGTATGAAACGACAGACAACACGACTAAGGGAATACCGCATTATTCGTATTTCCTCAGCAGATCTAAAAGCTTTCAATGACAAATAGATTAGGGTAGTAAGACAAAAATCATTTTCAGATAGGCTTCACCGGTCAGTTTATATGATAACAAACAGCTTAAAAAATAGTTATCCGGATCACCTTTGAGCTTGGAAAGTTATTGATCATTCAAACTATGGTTGCGATCAGAAGCTTGAGTTACACAAAAATCGAGTACCAATAACAATATAACCCTCCAGCTAAAAAATGGATAGCATTTCGATTTTTATAATACACTATTATGCAAATAATAATGGCCAAATGGAGCTTCAAACTTAAATACGCCAGCTGGATCGAAAAAACCTAACCAATCTTTTTAACTTCCAGTAATCTATTATCCTCGTTTGATGGAGTTTCGGGTCAGTTTCGAAGGTAATAAAAAACCTACTAAACAGAAATTAATGCACTGTGTGGTGGTCCAAAAGAATTGCATTTCGTTAACAGAGACTGTCTTCGTTAACTAAAAGCAAGCTATTAGACACAAATCAGTAAAATGAAGGCCGAATTTGGCCTTGGTTCAATCTCGTTGCCGAGGAAGTAGCGTGCTTGCTCTGTTATTCGGCGGTCTCGGGTTTGATTCCCAGGGTGGTGGCCAAACATCATTCACAACTGGGTGTTTTTAAAATCTATTCCTAGAGCTCTGCATCACAATTCTAATCTTCTGATTAAATTATTTAATGCTTGTCATACTCTGTTTATCGAATTCGTTTGAATGGCTAATTTTTGTTCAGTGTAAACCATAATTGATGTTCATATGCAAGAACCAATCTAAAGTATTCAAACCCAACCCAAATAGATTATGTAAATAAGTCCTTTCCACGACCTGTTTCCAAGTGGGCTGCCATAACCTAAAACTTATAAATATCAAGTAGTATCACATTTTTCAAAATTAGCAAAATTCTGCACAAAAATAACTTTCGCGTACGAAATTTTTCATTATGTATTCGCGCGAAGAGCAAATAAATTACAAACATTTAATTAAAATAAATTAAGAAGCACACATCAAACGTATTTTTAATTTTATAATTTAATTTATGATTATGTGCATTTACCCAAAAACGAGCCACTATATGTGTAGGTCTCATTTATAGAATTTTAATTTTTTTATAATTATTATATCTTTTTAATTAAATTATATAAATTTCAATTAATTTTAATTTCACAAATAGAATTTTTTGCATTTAAAAAAAAAAATTTCGAATAAATCTCGAATTTCAAATCATTTTCACGTTCAACATGTGTTCCTTCTGTTACTATTTTTTATTTATGCTTTCTCGAAATAATAAGAGCAGACCTTTTTTGCAGCATCGGGGCATTGAGTAACATATTTAGGAACATAATTTTATTCAATTCATTAGATTTACTATATGTATGCACATACATATAAGTGAGTGATCTCGTAATTTTAAAAATTAAATATTGAAACGGATCACTTGTTTTGAATTAGTATTTTAAATGTTGCGGAACGTTCGTCCATCTAACAAATTTTTAATTTGTCTTACATACATTCACTCGGTCGTATATGTGCAATAATACAATGAACGTACAGTTACGATATACATATATAAACACTTTGTTGTGTATATAATCTTATTAAAATCCATTTGCCAATTTTCTTTTTAGTTTTCTTACGTATGTTACATATATAGGATATATGTGATTAAAATGCAACAGATTTTGCTACTTTACTTAATAAACAAGCTGAGATGTAATTATTTGATAAGATTTGTAATTATAAATTACAAGTAGGAGCGTACAACAAAAAACCGTATGTTATGTATGCGGCGGCGTGCTAAGTAGTCGACTACTGGTTTGCATTAGTTATGGGTATGTATGTACCCGGATATAAATCAATTTTTAACATATGGTTAGATCCATTCGAACGGAGCAAGGACACACAATATGCTTATTGTATTGTATAGGTTTTTGTGTTATTGACCCAGACTATATAATGGAGTTATAAAACTATACACTGTATTGTTTCAAAAATAATCAGAGTGCTACTGTAGATAAGTGGTTGTTCTACATCTCGTCTGATAGCGCATCTCGCAGTCCTGTCAATGCTTAACCTCATTTTTTGCCTATATATACCGTCGCTGATCAACGGATTTAATTGACGCTGCTTAAAACATAGGGCTTTGAGAAAAGTAAGATCAAGGCTGAACAATTCAGATCATCACTCTTCTTGAACGTAACCTAACATATAGAAACTGCAAAACTGTAAGAACAGTGGTGTCTTGTATTACATATAAAATAGGCAGTTATAGCCTCATATTGATAATTTTATTCCGATATAGAACAAGAATGAAATCTTTCAAAAATGTTCAAAATATGAAACCTATGAATACAATCTACTGATGCATTTGTTGCCTGATCTAGCCTCGCAATAAGTCTAACATCATAAACCATACTTATACAATTTAGATCTCAGTATAAAACAAGTTTGTTAATGGAATCATGAACTCGGCTTGGTGAAATTTGAGAACTATAGTGTTGCACCCAGCACCAATTTTGTTTCATATTGCACTCTTTTCTTATTGCCAGTACTCTAAACCTAGTTCGTAAGAAAGTGTTTGGGAAATGAGATTTGAAAGAGAAATTCAAGGTTTTCTTCCAGGAGAAGTGAAAGCTCTGAGAAACGTGAAAGCTCTGGGAGACGTGAAAGCTCTATTTTAAACTAAGAAGCTTTTACATTTTGCTGAATGGGAGCAGTGTTAATTAAGGTGTTTGAAAGCTTTAATTATATCTATAAAAGCTTTCAAAGGCCTGAATCAATACTTTTTCGATTTGAAACTTTTACCAATGGGTAAGGAAAGGATCACGAATTAACATGACAATCTGAAAAACGTATATTTGCGGAATCGTGCATTAGGCTAGATAAAGTTCCCGAGCATGTAGTACTTGAACCTATTTATTTCATAACAAAAAGACAAAAACCTATATGCTCACCTGAATGTTGGAAAAAATACAAAAAAGTCCTGTTGTACGTTAGAAATTACAGAGATAAAGAAGTGAAAGCTCTATTAGACAAAAAGAAACATTTATATGTTCAAAAAATTAATATGGAAATAGTGTTGATTCAGGCGTTTGAAAGCTTTTATAATATCCACAATCCTGAATATGCAAAAATGAAAAGCTTATTAATTTAGACTTTAGAGATATCTATAGTTCTAAGATCGCAGTTTCAATTGAGAATAACACGCATTTATATGTTAGTCTAGAACAAGTTTTTTACACGCAGAATTATGCACTCGGCTTGATAAAGTTCCAGAATGTGCAGTACTAGGGCTGATTAAATTTCATTACCAAAACTCATAAATCTAGATTTTCCACTGTATAGTAAAAAGAAAATAATATCTACTGTACTGAATATACAGAAACCAAAAGCTCATTTATTTAGAGGAATACCTCGTTCTTAGATCACAGTTTATTTCAACCGATGACTACATTTATAATTATTGTTGTATCTGATTGTAATTGAAGACAAATCTCGCCTTGACATGACAGTTTTGTTATGAAGGCCCAGAACGCGCAGTACTGGGGCCGAATAAAGAAGTAAAAGCTCTTTTAGCACTAAAAAGCTTTTATATTTTAATATTAAAAAAATAAAATCGAAGAAGTGTTGATTAAGACCTAGTTCTATAAGATCAAAGTTTCTTTCAACCAATGACTAAATTCATAATAATAAACGATACTTTTTGTCACCGATGGGTTTATATAGTGAAAGAGCATCACGCATTCACATGACACAATTAATCATAATTATAAAATTGAATCACAACGAAATATTTTGCTAAAATACTATTTTGTCTGTCGTTTATGCTATCACCACATTGACACAAGAAACAAACATATCTGTCACCATACTATTTAGTCTATATACACAGATCACAAGGAATTTTTTCACAATATATATAGATTTATGTACACACAACATTCCGCATACCGATATAAAAATATTTGAAATTCTTATTTATAGAGAATTTGAAAAACTTTAACCTTCGCGAGACCCCAGGTTAAGAAATGTTCATTCACCATTTATACATATATACAACGCCTCTCTATATATAAAACTATCCACTAGATATGAGTAATCTATATAAATGAGTACATAGACACCAGTTAATGTACAACATAATTTGGATTCAAAAAAAAAAAAGTCACATAAATCATTAAAACATCGTCTATTTAATTTATTTATTTGTAGTTTTCTAAATAAATAAATTAATTTTATTTTATCTAAGACTCTTTTATACATACATATGTATACACAAACACACAACATAAGATCTTAAACTCAAAAATAATAATATTGCATGGTTGAGCGGGTAAAAGAAACAAAACGAAAATAATAAAATACATTTCTAAGGTCTTTTCAGTCGGGTATAATTTATGTGTTTGGATATAAATTTTTTGTGGTGGCAAAAATAGGCTATTAAATGGTCGTAAAAATTTGTAGTCACCTCATAAAAATGGGTAACATGTTTGTACGTCTATTGAGTACTATATATTCTGAAGAGGGATGAATAATTTATGATTTATTAATTATTGCAGTTATGTATATAGAATATTTTCAAAACCATCTAATTTAAAGATGGACGATGTAGTTTTGGAATTAAGACAGCGCAAGAGTTAAAACACATAAGAAAAAAAAATTAAATATATATCACCTGGTTTATGTCATGACAGACGATGGCAGTTAGTTTTATGTTTATATAAGAAAGTTCACTTATAACTTTTTAAATATCACTCTTATACAATAAAATATATCACTTTGATTTTATTTATAACAACACTTGTATCAAACATAATTTTTGCACTGTGAAATTTTCTCACTACATAATATAATTTTCATCTGCATATCACATATATGTATATATTATTTTCCACCACACCATATGTATATATAAAAATCACTCAATGTTTTCACTATATGCGTGTTCCGAAACATACATATATATAAAAATTAATAATCGACGGAATTTATTGTATATGTATCCGATTTACTGAAAACTGTTTTGAAAATAAGAAAATTTTCCGAAAATTTATTATAAATATAATTATATATTTATTTTGTGTATATATATATATAATATCAAAAAATTGCCAACCAAATAAAAAATAAAAATAAAATTAAAACAAATATATAGACTGTACGTGCTTAAAGCGTCAATGTTTCACTTTGACTATTTTAATAAAAATTTCAAAAAAAAACGAGAAAAATTTTTTTTTCTGTTCACCAAAAAAAATTTCTTAGCATGATACCGAAAGTTGATTTGCTTTTTATTAGTCGATACACCGAAAGAAAATACACAAAGCAAAGCTGAGAACCAACAATAACAAATGAAAATCGAAACGGGCCAAATACATCGCCAACCATAAATCGAACAAAGACAGCATAATACATAAATATTGCAACAACTATATATAATCACTTGTGTGTAAACGAGACCACATATATTATACATGGGCGTGTACTAAGACACAACCCAAAATATAATTTGTAAAACCGAAACAATACTATAGATATATAATGACAACAATTATCTATTTCTTTTCATCACAAGCAGTACGTAATGATATAGTAATAATAAGTAAAGTAGTTTTATTATAAATAAAATTTACATATTTATTTATTAAATAATTCATAATTTTTTTTTTTTACACACGATCAAAAATTATTTAAATTTTATATGGATTAATAATATTATATAATGTATAAATCGTTATTCGATTGTGACAAAAGATTTCGTTTAATGGTTCAATAATTTTTATATAGTTTTGTGTGTATTCCGGATACCTAAAATAATATATTTTGTCGTATTCTTATGGTTAAATAAAATATAAGATTAATAGTGAGATGGTATATATTGTATCCCAGAGAAAGTGAGATTTTGGTTCAAATGTGTTTTTTTGTGGCCTGTTGCGTGCTGTGTCTCTCGATGTATGTCTATATAGCTTTAGAATGGATATTGATTTAATTAGGATCGAACTATTCTTAGTTTTCGACGAATTGTGTGTTGTGACTGTTTTGTGGACTATGTTATTCTGGGAAAGTGACCGTTTTACAAAATACGAGCGTTTAAATTACTTGAGTCGTGTATGCAATACGCGAATTTATAATAAATGGACGAGCTTAAATTCTATAATAAATCACCCAGTGACAGTTTAGAATGTGACTCGTTCTTTATTATTTGTGGTAATAATTTGGTTAGCTTCTCACAACGTTTTAAGTCATCATTAAAACAGTCATTGAAACAGTAACGTCCATGTCTACATGGCGTAATTGTACCATTACGCTATGTGGATATTGTGTAAGTAGGCAACCAAACTTATGGTTTAGACTATGCAATACGGCAGTTATATAGTCCTAATGAATCAGTTAAATAGTTTTCAAACATTTAAAAGGCTTGTTAAAGTATTCTTACAAACCTATATGGTTTAGTAAAAGTCTGGTTACCTTGTCAAATTAAATGTATTATCAGAAGTTAATAGTTTATATAACCGGCCAAGACAATTAATAACAGACAAGTATTATACAGCTTGGTAAACAACAGTTTTATACTAAATTGAATATTTTGGAGTGATTCCGTTAAGCACAACATATATATATATATATATATATATATATATATATATATATATATATATATATATATATATATATATATATATATATATATATATATATATATATATATATATATATATATATATAATATTTTCGAACTATTTATATATATATATAGTTTATGGAATATAGTTCGTGGAGAGTAACCGTTGTACAAAAACAAGGTGTTTGAATCTTTTGGCTCGCGAAAGATATACGCGAATATATACAGTTTGAGCTTAAATTTGGGACAATAAGCCTTAAGTGATAATTAGTATGAGGTTCGAAGAAAAATTATATTTAAACCATGTTGGTACAATTTAGCTAATAGAAACGAGAAGTTACAATCTATGTGTTCTTAATAAAAACCTGTAGAGTCTCAATTAGTTTTGGTGACATTTGGTTTCCTTTTTAGGATGTTCTTAATCATCATAATTTCATCAAAACTTAACTTTTAACTATACGCCATGTAGACTATTCTTCATGGCGTAATTTGGTAAAGTTTAAGTTGGCAACCAAACTAATTATGTAGACCATGCGATCCGGGAGTTATTAAGCATAATGAATGTGACAGTCATAATGTATCAATAAAAAAGCTTTTAGAAAGCTTAAAATTGTGAAAAGTTTGATATAGTATTCCATTGAAATACAACCCTATATGGTTTCCAACTTTAACATCATCAAATTAAAATTATAATGAGAAGTTCCGAAATTATTTTGAGAAGTGATTATTGTGATGCTCAAAATTGAAATTCACACATATGTATAAGGTTAATGCGATGAAATCTCGAGACTTCGGCACTGCATTCAGGAGATACATGATGTATATATTCATATATTACTAATTAGAATCAACTGAATAAAATATTAAAAATGCAGGTAGATTTCACTGATAAGTCTTTTACTAAAGCGTTGTTTGCAGCAGGCCATTCATACCGTTGCAAAAACCTCATGATCTAAACTTAATGTTAAGGTTTAGGTTCCAAAATACTTTAAAACCTGTTTTAGTTACAAAATGTTGTTTTCGCAATACCAAAGAACTGAATAAAGATGCAGTTTTAGCTTTCTTAAATTGCCAGACTTTGCCTTCAATTTTGAACATGTATACGATAAACTGGACCATGAATAAGAATTGGATTTGATTCATGAATACTCAGCAATGTTGAATATGTAAAAATATTTCTTGTATAATGAGTTTCATAATTTCAGTTGATCTGGCCTTTATAAAGGGCTGTTTGATTTATCTTATGGTTTTATCTTATATATAGTCTATCAAAAATTAACGAACAACTTCTGGGGTGCTACACAATGTTAAAAGCGATAAGAAGCTTTTTCATGCATGACTACTATATTGGGATAGTTAATTTGGTTTGGTTTTAACTCATAAAAAGTCATAAATTCGTATTAAAACGTTTTGTCTTTACTATCGATTAAAACTACCAGCCCAATATCAGAAACTCTGAAACTATAGTTTGAGAGTAAGTCTGAGAATATCATTTGCTAAGGGAATTATAGATATAAGAAAAAGCTCAGTAAGAAATTAAGAAGCTTTCACGTTTTGATATTAGAATAATCAAAATATAAAGAAGTGTGCATCTACTGCACTGAATATGCCAAAAAGAGAAGTTCATATACTTTGAAAGATATCTATATAGTTCTAAGATCAAAGCATCTTTCTACCCTTCCCGTTGAGTACATCCATGATTATTGCTAGCTAAGCTAATGTTTTGAAATACGGACAACACTTATCCTATATTTAAGAAATATACATAATTTATAAGTTGCTTAGATGAATTTTTAAAAATATTGTATTGGTTATGGTTCAATCAGGTCATATTACTTGTAGTTCATTCCTAGCGGGTTATAACAACTACAAACACAGTAGTTGTTTCCCGCTAAGAATGAACCGGCATTAGATTGTCCTAGACCTGAACCATGTTGTTAGTGTTACAATTGAATCAAATGTAAACCAAGCGTATTCCATAAATGAGTTAACCATACCATATGGAATGGTAACTTCAAAGTGTGACTTCATTGTTTGACGATGTTAAATCGTTCTTGTACAGAGATTTTTATCAAATATATTATTTAAAATAAAACATGGTCCATTAAAAGTGACCAAATAAAACTCGGAACAGTGAGTTTTCGACGACAAAGGATGTCATTGATTTCTTTACAGTGCCTGTGCTTTGAGCCCCTATTCAGTTATTTTTTTGTTGTGCCTCTCTTAAGATAAACTTAAGCTTAACGATCAGCTGTGGTTCAAATGTTACTCTTTTCCTGCTTACATACTTTATATTCTATAGCTCATGGACTTGAAACGCTCAAAAACACTAATCTCCCTACGAAAACGTGAACATAAACCATCGTGTGCATACTAACACGACATTGTCTTGGAGAACAAGCGAGGAGGCCTCTCCGAATGGACTGCCTCTCTGATCTCGAAAACTGTAAGGTGTGAGACTTATTATGCTATACGTCAGAAGCTCTAACTGGTTCTCATAAGGATAAAAGGGCAGTAAGATCCTGTGGTATGACAACGGACCGTCGCCGGTCTAAGTGTGCGGTAGCATCCACTCAACCTAACCTAACCTTCTCCACTTCAATAAGTACAGACAATATTCTGGAGATAAATGACAGCAAAGCAAATGTTTATAATCCTGGTAAGTTCGAATGACGAAGTTTAAATGGGCCAGTGTCGCTTCCGTTTCATAAACTTAAAAAAAAATATGTTGGTCTATCAAATCTCATCGGCAATCGAGTTTTTAAGTATTGTTTTTTTCTGGGTTGTATTGAAAACCAAAAAATTCTTTGAACTGACAGGACAGGTTCTTGATAAAATTTAGATATGAAAATCGGTAACAAATGCTCGTTGGCGATTGGTAGCACTAGAGGATATATATATATATATATATATATATATATATATATATATATATATATATATATATATATATATATATATATATATATATATATATATATATATATATACAGAAATTATATATTTTAGTGTGGCGTGGTTTTCACAATAGTTAAACCACTTTCATTAGTCAAAAACATTCAGACCACTTCAACCAAGGGTTTAAAAATCTGGGCACCTCGGGGTATATATTCGAAAAGCTCTAAAAACCATTGCATCATCAATTTATGAAGACTGTTTCGTTATTCATATCAACCCGGAAGGAGTTCTGTCATGTACGTTTTTTAAACAGTGACATACGATGAAAGCTCAACTTCAAATAATCTGAAAATCCAAATCACATAACAATCAAGAATGTCAAATCAAAGATCAAAATAGGAAAAGTCATTATTTGAAATCCTTATGAAGCATAATATATGTTCTACTATAAAATATATATTTTCATCATAATCATATCGTTATGTACATGAAATTAAAAGCCAAAATACAGTAGCAACCCCAAAATATAAGCAACCAAAAAAAATATATTTAATATAATTGTGTATATGGAAAAATCATATATCGCCAACTATTGACACGTACTGTATATGCTGTGTTGTGGAAAGTATGAAAAGCACATGGTGAAGGAGGAGTTTACAAACGATTGCGACGCCCTCGATTATTATTATTATACTATTTATGAATTGTATTATAATTTATCCCATATATAAATAGCCGCACTGTTGTTGTAGTTTTTCGTAATTTTTTGTTAATTTCCATAAATTCAATTAAAGAAAACCAAACCAGCGAACTGTTTTCTCGCATTTTGCTTCGTTCAAATTGCGCCCATTTGATATATCTGCGCATATCTTATGAATATCAATTGGTTTTTTCTTTCCATTAAATGTCTGGTGTTGTGGGTATAAATATAGATTTTTTGTTTATAATTAATTGTTATAAACAAACGAAAGGAAAAACGATTAAAAATCAATTATTTTGTATGTTTGAAAACGCGTTTTGACCAAGTTCAAAGTGAAAATCAACTAGATATTTACTCGAATTATTGAAACGATATTCATAATAAATTTTGATATTTAATTCTGAACATAAGGATGATGATGAATATAATACAAGCATACAGGGAATTTAAGAATAATGAAGCTTAATGGAAAATCTCGATACAAAATCGTTACTTTAGATGAGACGCTATAATGAAAGTTCGGACGCCATGAGACGCCAAATGAAAACCCTTTCACATTACAACTGACAGGAATTAGTCTTATTCTATTTGAAGTATATTTTTACATATCTAATAGAACCTTATAGATAATAGCTTAAACCAACTTAATTATTTTGACTCAGCCAATCACTTTAAGTCTTATTTTAACCAAACGATGTAAAAGATCTATCAGTATGTTGAAATCGATTCAAATCGTGCTTTTGGTTAATTGTATTTTCTCCCATTTGACCTAGGCAATTGAAGAGACTATTTAGTAATACTTTTAAATAGTTTTCACTACCTTCTATTGTTCCCAGACTCTTTCTAGCTCAAGTGTCATTGATAATGTGTAATTGCGAATCATTTACATAAAGATGATCAACCAATGGAAAAATGTAATTTCAAACTGTACTATATGCGGTATAATTGCTGGTATGGCACAGGTATACCCGACATTAATTTGCTTAGACAATAAATAATGCAAACCTTTTGAAATGATTCCTCTTGAGGTTAACTTTATGAATTTCAGATTTAACATGAATTGTATCGAATTGATTGATTTCTCCTTGTTGGTTTGACTTTCGGTTTGAGGTTTACGTAGAACCATCTATACCGTATTTCTACTGAGTGTTTTTTTTGCAGTATAGTTGAATTATTCTCATACATCTTCTTACTGAAGAATGAATACTGAAAGATATTGGGATTTTGTCCCAATTGGTATGAGGTTGTCCATATCTACTCGTGCAAACCATCAAAGTGATGCTCGATATCTCTTAAGAAATAATAAAGTCACTCCTATAGCGGGCTCAGGTTTGTCAAAATATTAAGATGCACGAAAACGTTCCAGTTTATCAGTCAATACAAATCAAAATTTAACTTATTCAAACTGACTGTATAGGCACGTACCATTTTCAAAACAATTTTCGATGAAACAGTATTCGAGTCAATCGCTTAAGACCAGCCTGACTGTCAGAAAGAGTTCTGATATAACGATTTTCTAATTCATCTGTTGCATAATTCAATTTGTTGCTCTCAAAATTGCTGCAATTTTGATAGAATTGCACTCTATGCTAAAGAGATGAATTTCAACCTACGAAAAACTATAGATAATTTCATTTCAGGATTTAGGATGCATAACCTTGCACTAGCCAGATAACAGCTTACTGCTCTGATTGAGATGTGACTGTTGAGATGTTATCGGTATATTTTAAGGTATTCGTGAAAGGGATTTTATGGTTTTGCTTGCAGTTTGTCAATATCGTTTCGTTTACTGTTAAGTCGAGTTAGTTGTCTAATGCTTAAAACTTACTCAAGTGGCTCATAGCTTTGATTTAGTATTAGTCTTCCAACCAGCAGCTGACACTTGTATTTCAATTGAGAACCGTTACGATATAATAAAAACGTTTGTAAGTCAATTAATCATTGTTAAGCTAGTAAAACTGATGACTGTGGTGTTTAAAATCCTGCTGATATTAGTGTTAAGACATTACAATGTGGCGAGGAATATAAAAATTGACAAACTCGCTCATCAAAGACTATCGCAGGATGCCTAGTGAAATACCACTAACTTCATGTTTAATTATATACGCTTTAGGAGAAACGCAAATAGCAATCTTATAAACCACAAGTCTAATAATTATGTATAGATCTGGCAAAGATTTAATAATGCTAGGCCCGTACATTTTTATCACAATCACAAATTTTTATCAAGTCAATACGGTTATGGAAGTATTCTATGGACATTGTCTCATGGGTAAACATCCGTGTACATGATCATTGTCCTAACTGTAAAAGTGAGGAGGAGAAAGTAACAGTATACTTAACTTGCATCTGCCATCGTCTGGCACAAAGTATACCTGAACCACCTAAAAGTTTTCAGTAAGATAGATGTCCAGAATATTCTACGATTCATGTACAGATGGAAGTTATAATGTGGTATGGATATCAACAAACCTCATATCGAATCTCCAATTAACGAACGTATCTAATATTGGTTCTGCTACAGACTATTTACTCGAATTTATATTCCATAAGCTTTTGACATTCTGCTTTTCACCAATACAGTGAATTGGTTAGTAGATATATGTGATTAGTCTCATGACTTGCGATTTACCAGTGTTGGGCTTGACAGTTATTTTATTTATCCACGATATTTTACTGCCATCAAAACCGTAAAGAATACTGGAGTATCCAAGAATATCGGTACTCCACATATATGTTAGATAAGGTATACTATAGTTCCCAAAGCTTTCCATAATAACAAACTCAAAAAATGCATTTAGTTCAAGGAAAAATGATATAGAATAGAGGTAAGTACAATATGCATCTGGAAATGCTGAAACATAGCTGAGTCACTTTTTAAGTCTTATGATTTTTTTTTTTTTTTTTTATATATTTTATTCTATATGCTATCTTTTTTGGGGCTCAAGGCTCTCCCAGCTCTTTCGCGGTTCGCTTATTTGCGTCCTACTTTACGCCTTAACGGCCAAATCAAGGACGTACGGCTATAGGTCCGATTTTCGTAGAACCATCTGCGCATTGCATAGCTCCATGCCAGCCTATAGTACTGACATGGAAGATGGGTCGGCCCATGAGTTCTGCACTCCAACAGGGGGTCATAGATGTGTTCATTAACATCACCGATCGTAATCAGATGGTGGAAAATCCCTTTTGCATCCTGCCCCTATCGGGATTCGAACCCGGTACCTCCCGCTCCAACTGCCACAGCTTTAACCACTGAGCCACCTGGGCGGTAAGTCTTATGATTGATTTATAGGAAATTCGTCCAAGAATGGTATCTAAAGTGTTTAAAATAGAAGCATCTCTCTTTAATTATGGTTCTTGTCGCATATGAGTTGCCTCTTTGAAAGCTTAACGTGTAGAACCTCCATTCTGGGGAAATTAAGATTCTATATACTGATGTCTTAGAGCAACAGCATCTAATTAATGATTCGTATCAAAATATCATTTGAAATTCTTTCAAGAGTTTATTTAAATCGTTTACCGGTGCCATACAGTGCTTTGAAGCTGATCGAGGAGCCAAAGTAAAACCAAATATGAAGGTCGGTGAATCACAGTATCAAGAGATATTTGATGTACCCTGTACTCATACTATAACATACAATACAATATAGAAGTATTTAAATAGAATTTATACTGAGATAAAAATCGATGAATTGCATCAAAAAAAAATACAAGATCAATCTGAGATATGTACAAGAAAAAAAAATTAACACCTAATTAAAGTCTCATAAACAAAAATAAAATTTATTTTTGCTCCATTCACCATAAGATCATAAGCTGGCGATATAATAAATGGAAAAATATGAAAAACAAATTTTCTTAATGGAAAATTTTTGTCATCATTTAATCGTCAATGTAATTAATATTATTTCGTTCGTTTTTTTCTCGATGTCAAAAATTTATAGAATGATGATGATGATGTGATTAATAAATCGCTATATACGATTTTGGGGCAACGCTAAAGGTTTGAGATAAATCTCGACAGTATATAAAAACTTTTAAACGTGACAAAAACCGATAGATGACCTACATATAGAACTTTGGCTGAATGTCTTGTATACTAGTCATAGAATCGTTAACTTGAGTATTTCAACGATGAAATAAACAAGAGATCCGATATTGTGAAGGTAGTCAGTTGATCCTCAAAAAAGAATCATGATCCTTAGCAGTGCAGTCTATGAAGAGTGTATTAGGTTTAGTAGCACAAGAAGTACGTAACAGTTTCTTCTTGTCTCATTCAGAACATGCGATTATTTCAGGAGCTATTTCCTGTGATAAAAAACTTGCAAAATCCTCAAAGTGCGTCTATCATAATTCAAGAAAGACTGAAATCATTGTCGATTTATTGCTCCAAAGAGGAGTTATGGTAGGCGACTAGAAATTTGGTTGTCCCATCTCTCTGGTGTTGTGGATCAAAGTTACAGTCGATCTGTCTTAAGAAACAATAACGTCACTCCTGGGTAGGCCGACAAAAAAGGAAGCTCGAAAGAAACGGACCAATTTATCAGCCAATACGTTTCAAAGTCTAACTTCTTTCAGACGGGCCTAGTCGATTCAAGGCAATTACCATTTCAAAAACAAGTTGAGCCAGTGCAGGTATACTTGTATTTGGTATAGTGAGCTTTAAAGTCACATGAAAGAACTCACGAGGATGGTCTGACACTTAGCACTTTATATTCTATCCGGCACAGTTATAAAATTTAATCTATAAGTTAATGTAAGCTGGTTGTGAAATTTGAGCAGTTGTGGTGTGTTATTTCTTATAACAGTACTAGTGAGGGATCCGTTCCAACTATTTTATTATACATTAAGCCTATTTGAAAAAAAAGAAATAAAATAAATCTAGTAGGAGGTTAAAACAAATATTGGTACATAAGCGTTTGTGAATCGTGAACGGAAGAGGAAAAACCAAACTCTCGCTGCAGTTTATGGCTAGAATACCTTCATGCTTTATATTTCCTCCATAACTATAGGATCGATTGAATTATTCTGACATAGGCTTTTTCTCCCAAACATACACCGTTAGTCCTGATATCTGGTTTTTATTCAAATCAAACCAAAGATAGCCGGTATCTTCAATGTTTTCAGTTGAGCCTCAAATAGGGATTGTGATCCAAAGCAATGTTGTCTACGAAGCGAGTATGAAAGACAGGGTGACACGTGGTGTTTGAAATTTTTATTCGGAACATTTGAGCAAGACTTTGAGGACCATAAAGGGATGAGGTTGTCTCGTGCAGACCATCAAAGTAATAGTTGATATCTCTCTTTAAAACTTCTAAAGTCACTTCTAGAGGGACCCCAGGTCTCACAAAAAAAGAAGCTGCCCTTAAACGGGCCAGGTTTCAACCAATACGTTTACGATCTCTGTAATTCAGCGCCTTGCATAGGGTGCTGATCTGAAAATTTCGCCTTACATACAGTAGCGTGAGATCGATAATTTTACCTCAGAATTTAGCCCAAACAAGTGCCACTTTTCATATAACAACATACTGATCGATCAGTAAAAATCATCATTCCTTCACGGGAGAGAAAGGATGAGACGTTGTAGTCACATTTGGGTTTTTCGGTCCCATTCTTACACACCATAGTGTCCGAGAGCATTTGGGCAGTTATGTGCCAGTTCTTCACGCTATTACATAGATTTCAACACACTCATTAAATAATTATGATATTACCAATGTTAGACTTACATCAATCGGATCGTAATCTAACTCGAGATGTTTTGGAGGTGTTCAAAGTCTCAAAACTACACTTATTAATATCGCATTGTGTTGTTCCAAATTTCCATTCGGAACATGTGATTATTCAAGAAAAAACGTCCTGTGGTAAGGGACAAAAGAGACTCATCTCTTGTGATGCAGACCATCAAAATGATAGTCGAAATCTCTCTTAAGAAATAATAAGGCTTCTTCAAGTGTGGGTTCATGTTTTATAAAAAAGAACCTGCACTCAATCGAGCCATTTTATCATCCAGTAAGTCTTACTTCATTCAAACTGCCTAGACGTTTCAAGGCAATTACCGTTCCCAAAACAAGTTTCAATGAAACAGTATTGAAACTAATTGCATTAGAGCAATCTGGCTGTCAAAATAATAGTAATTGTTTTTTGAGACAGTATACCGTATAGACCTATACCAAGTGTCACCAGCCAGTCTACGGCATACTGGTCCATCAGTTAACATCACCATGGGCTGTTGTAGTTTCATGTGTGCTATTCGCTTATAATTACACGTAATACTTTTGAATAACGTATTTCGACGTCATAGTATTCGAGGGGATGTGTGCAGTACTGTACCAGCCCTTTATATGGTATGGATTTCAGAGCATTAACCATCACAAAAAAATTCAGGATATCACCTTTCTTCAATCAAATCTCAAAACAGGTTAAATATTAAACCACTGAGTTGGTCATACCAACATTGGATCAACCTCATCACATTGGAGCAATCAATAGCTGTCAGAAAGCCTAGCCTAATTGTTTGCGTGAAAGACATTAACGTATCTATCAAGAGGGATAGATAGTTTTATCTCAAGATTAAGCATGTATGACTCTGCAAATTACGGTTATCTGATTCATTAGTTAAGATAGGCTGAATTTTTCAAAAACATTTTTCTACGCCATAGTGTCTGAGGGCATGTGCTCGTCCTTCATGCGATATGAGTTCCAACACATTAAATATCATTCAAAATTCATGATATCACCAAATGTTAGACATTTGTCAATCGGATCGCAACCCAATTCTAGAGGATTTGGAGGAGGTCAAAGTCTCAAAACGGATCAGATATGAAGCCGCCAAGTTAGTAAAGAGTCTTAAAACGAGAGTTTCAAGACTAAAAAATAAAGGTTTAAGACTTGAAACTATCGTGAAGGATTACTAAAGATAAATCCTTGAGAAACATTTTTCTGAATTTACTTAGATAACGTAACATATTTAAAAATATAATTTATAGGGTTTGTGAAAAAAGTTTTTAACAACAATACGATCACGTAAGACTTTACTGGAACCGCAAAGTACATTTAGATGAGCAGATGAACACTCAAAACTATCATTATTTAGATGTTGGTAATACTGTTGTTGGATTAGGCTAAGTACTTCCCAGTCTTAAGATAAAGCGTACCATTCGTCATCTATTAAAGATGAAAGCGACATTATAACAATAAGATGTACGGATTGAAAAATGAGAGCCGATCGACTAAATTAACAACTAAATTACTGTAAAAATTATATAATTAATCAAAATCAATAATTTCACCAAAACTAAACCTCATCAAATTACATTATACATACACAAACACGCGTTACATATCCATTATCAATCTTTAATCTGATATCAAAACCATAAAAAGAATTTAAATCTGACATCTTACTATATATATTGTGTATTATATTCTCAAAATATTTTAAAACCAAATAAATAAATAAATTATAATCATTTATTTATTTTTTATTGATCAATAAAATAAAAAATCATGATATCCAAACTATTAAATTAATTTCACTACAATAAAAATATCATTTTTCAATTCTCTATTACAAAACTTTTTTTTTGAAAATGAATACAACTTAATAAAAGCTTTTTATTTCAATTTATGACTTTACAATTTCAAAAAATAAAAAAAAAACAAACGAATGCGATTAATTGATTTTCGACTCATTCACGGTCTTTTATCATTCTGCTGAATACACAACAAACGTTTGTTAAGAATGTCTTAAAATCACAGTGTTAAGGTATCGTATAACACGGTTTAGTATGTACATAAATCAGAATACGTTTTTGTGTCTTGTGTATGTATGGATGTGTGTCCTCGAAACCGGTCTATGTATATAGGTAAAATGTCCTTTCTTAAAATTCGCCAAACAAACCAAACCTCAAAGGACACAATGTGCTGCTAAACCAATTGCAAAAATAATGCGTGCAAATCCTTTATGTACCATCCTTCTACACGACGCGTCTATACAAATAATAAAACACACTCAGACATATTCTAATCTACATTTCTTAGTTCTTACTCGTAAAATCTCTATTGTGTCTCCTTCCACAGTATACAACAAACATATATATGTACATACATACACAGGGAAACCAATAAAATCTTGCAAAATAAAATTAATAGTCTTGCCATTATTTTCATTTATTATAAGACCGAAAAGTATTATATTTTGTTGTTGTTGTTGTTGTTTAACAGGAAAAGGATTCTCGTTAGTAAGGTAATTTTAAAGTAAATTAAAGGTAATTTAAAATATAAAGTAACTCCTCTGGTTAATTTTATGCTCTATATGTGTACAGTTTTGCACATGGATATAAGATTTGCAAAATCGAAAGGGATAATAAGATCGTATTGTAAGATTAATAGTTGTATGTTGAAGCCTTGAAACGACCTTCAAATATATATGTATAATATCTTAAAGCATTTGAATGAATTTGGATACAGTCTTTAATTTTATTTGTGTTTTTAAAGGTTTTGATTGTCGGATTTGGGTATATCCCGAAACTGGTCTTAACAATCGATTTTAGGCATTTTATAGTTAAATAAATCGTTTGGGGTGTCTGAATTATGCTCGAATGATTCTTAAGATTGTTAAGATTCGATGTTTAATCTGGTGACGATTAGGAGGACGTTGCAGAGTATATAAAAGCTACAAAAAATTGGTCTGGTTTCATTCAACTATAGTATAAAGAGTGTTCAGTATCAAGCCAGGGACTTAGGTGAGCTAAAACTCCATAAGTCCTAAACGTTCATTCCAATCACTGTATTAGTAAGAGACTAAGCCAGTTTCAGAGAGAATAACAAAATGAGATTTGTCGCCCTTATCTACGTTTTAATCTTTAACGCTTACTAAGAATTTTAATCATGCAGCAACATTTACTTGACTGGATGTGAACGTTTGATGGAACATCCAAAACGTGAATTGTTCTATTTAATTTTGAGGTCAGCAATTTTATAAAAAATAAGAGATGAGAGGGCACACATACTCACTTTTATTCTCTTTGTTGATATGAAGTGTATATTGTGGTGATATGTTCACGTCGAGACATCGTTTTAAAGTTGAACGATCTTTCAGTATTATGTTGCTATTGTAAATATTAACAACTCGCAGCTTTGTTCAATCTTCTCTAGGACAACTTTCAGTAAGGCTTGGACTGGTGTAAAAAATTGATTTAATGATTGAATTTCGGAGAGTTTAAAGTGAACCGCTTTAGCTTAAAAAATGTTTTGTGTTAATGTTGAACAATTTAAAAGTTTCATGAAGCCAGCCGAAAGTTGTATTTTTTCATCCTCAACCTATCTTACGTACTCGCGCAAATATATTATCATGTGGTCGGGATTTATAATCTCAGACGTCAAATTTATTTTTGAAGCATGATCTTTTAGCAAGAAACCATATCGGCCAAGCCGGAAAACGAACCCGAGACGACCGAATTATAGAGCAAGCACACTACTTTTTCGGCCACGAGAGTGTCGTTTATTACTTAACCATTTAATCTTTAGCGTGTTGACTATACCAGATACAGTTTACCAATACCCAAGAAACGATTTATCAAAGTGAAAAGTAACCCAACATGTGATCTATTTAAAAAATGCCATTACGTCATGTACTCGTGTTGAAGCGCTATTTGGTAGAGATCGGGCGTGAAACATATACTTATGGTTGCGCTAATTAGGGAGGTTGCGGCTCGAGTCTTAAAAGTAAGATTCAATCTTCTCCCTATGGACATGTTTGCCAAAATAGAAGTCGACTTATACGGCCATGAGGCTGAAACATATTATTAAGTCGCTAAGTTAACAACTGGCGAATCTTAATTTTACGCTACATCTGTTAAGCTTTTATAAGAGTTAAAGAACTGTTTGCTGCTCAGAGAATACTGAAAGGGGAGAATGATCAGAGACGAGGATGTCTATTAATCTCGTTTGAAAGCGCTTGTAAAGATTCAAGCTTTAGAAATCTAGTTCTATCTTCTCCTTATGGAAATCTTTGCCAAACCAACGTCGATCCATACGGGATATAAGTTGTAAGGGTAGAATGGCAACGACAACAAAAAGATGAGAATGTATATTTGTCCCTTTAATAACTGGCTCGTGTATAATGTTGATGTGAGAGCAATTTCAGTGTTGAGGTAGTATAGAGATATTGCAATCTATGATGACTCACTCATCTCTTTACAAGATTAACAATACAATTTAGGAAGTGGAACGATATCTGAAAATCACAAAATTAATTAAAAAAGTTCATGAAATATTTAAAGACGAGGTGGAGGTTACTGCAGAATCACATCATTTGAACAAAAGTTTATTTTGAAATTGGCTTACATAAGTAATATTAGTGACTGCTTGCAATTCCAACACTAGAATTTTCTTTTATCTGTTTAATATTACTGACAACATCAATATCTGAGTAACTTGATGTATATAGGCTTGAGAGATATTGTCTCCACGTTTAGCTCGATAAGTTTCATAGATAGCACTGATTCCCAAAGACAATATTTTATCTTATTCAATTAACTATATGTTTGCTTGCAAAAATATTTACAAAACATGCACGCACTCACCATACAGATCCAGCGGAAAATATATAGAAAGAATGACGTACTCTACGAACCCTCATGAAGTCAAAGTGGCCAGTTTATTTATTTCCCCCACAAGAACATCTGGGAAATATAGACACATCCTGAAATTAAATTAATCATATATTTTAAGTTCAAACGAGCGGGCTCGGGTTGTCCAAGTCATTAGATTGTGCTGATCTTCAACAAAAAACGATTATTATGTAACCATTACCTAATGGTAGCGAAACTGCGATATAAACTCTCATACAAGTCAAAGAAGGATTACATCGTCGTTTTCAAGTCTATACGAAACCCATTTATCTCGCTGTTTCCTTTCAAAACTTATGTCCTTTCGATAACTGTAACATTCTAATATGATATAATATAGAAAAGCTTACAGAATATTGTTAATTTGAAAAACGAAAGTCCGATTATACTCTTCTTATTGCAAAAATCATATAAGATGCAGATATTTCACAGTATTGCAAAATTATTTTTCCTACTGAATCATAGATGTCACTATATTATCCTTCTGTGTGAAAAGCACGCATTTCGACATCATAGATAAGTATTGACAGGTAAGACATATATAACTAATCATCGATCGCCTTATTAGACGAAACGTGATTAAAACCAAACAAAAGACTGTTTTTTTGGGTTAATTTTCATTTAAACACTGTTGTTGTATCGCTTTAAGGGTGATTCCTGTTTAAGTGAAATTAAAAAAAGGAAAACAGACGAACACGAAAAAAAAAATCTATTAAAATGTGGTTCGAAAATTCGTTTATATTTGTTCGTATATTATACAATTTTTATATTTTTACTGTTTTTTTTTTTTCATTCATAAAGATCATTTGTCATTCTGTCTCCATGCACGACAGCTTACAGCTGAGTAGACAAATAAAATAACAAAAAAAAATTAAAAATAAATAAGCCAATTTTCAATGTTATTTGAAATGAATGAATGAATGAACTCAAAAGTAAAATGTGTGTATAGATACGTATGTATATGTGTAGTTATGTGTATGTTGAAAATTTTTCCTTCAAAGGAAAATTATATATTTTCTTCCCTTTTCACACCGAGCATCATAAAGTGTAAAAGTTTGTGTTTACTTTTTTTTTTTTTTTTTATTAAATAAGTTAAAATTCCTTAAAATGTATGCTTTCGTCAATTTTATGTTTGACAGATGAGTGAAAAGTGTTTAAAATTTCATTTATTTCACAACAAATTGTGAAAATATTTACATTTTTGTTTTGTTATTGTTTTCGCATTTTCTTCCCTTGAATTGTTTAGTTTGCCGAATTGTTGTATATTTTATTATTGAATTTTAATAAATGAAAAATGGATATAAGTTAAATTGATTTCCCGAACTTGAATTTTATGTTTATTCTGGCAACATATACCCCACACATACACACACAGTTTGTGTATGTTTTAATGAAATTCACGTACGTTAACAATATATCTTGGGTTGACTAGAGATGGGCCTATACATAGTAAGATTTAAATAATTATTATTTATTGGAAATAGTTTGGGCGCATAGTGGAAATTTAAGAATTAATAGTTGCTTGATGTACAGGGTGTACAATATTTTTCCCGTACAAAAAAGTTCATAGTCAACCATATCAGCATTTGATGAACTTAGATGAACAAGTATGTATTATAATTAAAAATATATGAAGCTCAAAAAAGACTGAACCCTAGTACCTCATGCATGAAAACATTTCTCCTCTCTTCTTTCGATGGCTTTGCTCGGTTTGCGTTTAAATGACCATCGCGATTTTGATGGGAAGAATTGCTTATCTATAGATTGTTTATGTATATGTATGTGTCAAACATTGGGACTGAAGATTTAACTGTCCACAATTGACAATGCCTTCAACTATAAGGGCCAAATTTATCATGGATAAAATTGACTAAAATATATAATTGTTGACGAATACACGCATGTTCTTAAGCTTTGAAATTTGACAGATTTTGTCAACGCGAAATCACATGTTGTAAACTGGGAGATGAAGTTTACATAAATTGAGCAAACATGGATTAAGTCGAATGCATAGAAAATCTTTTATTTTTACAAATATATTGAAAATGTAAAAAGCACAGAAACGCTCAAATATCATATAACTCCCTCTGCACTTAAATAATTCTAACACCATGTTCCGTGGATTGTAAGTGAGGCTTTGTTTTTTGTAACCAACTTTTAACCATCGAGAATCAAACCAGCTGTTGATGGAGAGGGCTGAGTGCATTATTTTTGACGAGAAAATACTTTGAGTTCTTGGTTGTTTTGACCTCATATTTTAGATAATATGGAAATCCCACTTTTCAATGCTGAGTAGTCAATTTTTCGTTTGATTAACATACTCTATGAAATTCTATCACTAGATAGCGTTACTAATGCGTTACTTAGTGTATACTTTGAATCTGCATTCAATTCACTGATTTGCTATAATTAAAATTCTGGTAGACTTTTGGTGTTCGTTTCAGTAAATATTTTGCCTGAAGTATAACTTCGTTCAATATTTTTGAAAAAACGTGCTGACATACACGTGGTATAAATGAGTACTATGAAATAATGTAAGTGATTGTTACCATAAAACCCTTTCAAGTTATCAGAACTTTTTGATGATTACCTTTTTGGTTAGATCATAATCGATATTATAACCCTCGAAGTTAGAAGGTAATATGATGGAAGTAGATCCAACTCATTTTGTGAATCAAACGACAAAAGTATATAATAATATAAAGACTATATGCATATAGAAAAAACACGCATACGGACATCCTTTATCCTTAAATACCCAAATGTTTCAAAATTATATTCATTTATTCAGAATATCGATCATCCATATAATCAATCTTTATTCAATAAAAAAAAAACAAGACGAAGAAAGTCACAAGCTTTTAATAAATTTGGTCCTGGAAAAGGTACTGATAAAATCACTATAGAATACATATCCATTTCACGTTATTTAGCTGTTCCTAAACGCTTTGTCCCTGGAAATTCTACTACTATTAATTAATGAAATGAGGTTGATTAAAGTAATCAACGACCACAATCAAATTTAGGATACAGTGATTTCAGCATAGCTATTTCTCAATCGACTAATAATTCAAAGTTTGTCCAAATTTGGACCAAAATTACCTTTCTCAAATAGATCCAATATCTTACTTATACCGGGTGTTTCTTTTAAACTGAGACGATCAAATATCTCGAAAAATAGCCAATCTACAGAAAAAATGTACCCCACCTATAATACGCTTTATAGGTGGGGCGGGGGTAACTTTTAAACTAAGATAGGAAGCCATATTTTTTATTGCAGATATGGATTCTACGACTAAAAGTACGTATGATTTGAATGAAATATTTTGTTCGGTTCCTGATAGATGGCGTTGTAATCGACGAAATTCAATATTTTCAATTTCTTCTTCTTAGAAGACACGCATTCGATTCTGCAATACGTTTGAAATATAATACATCACGTTTTCATTGGAAATACTTGAAATTCGTCATTAAAATAATTTATTAATGTGAATAAAATAATTTTAGCTAAAAATAATTGTTCAAAATGATGGCCTGCGACTTTAATGAACTTATTAATATACGCATTTCAAATGATTGTACATTTCTGATTCGCTCAATTATGTTCACACGTGTTGTTGGTTCTTGTTTGTAAAGTTTGTTTTTGAGATAGCCCCACAAACAGAAATCTGGCGCAGTAAGATCTGGTGGTCTAGCGGGCCAATTTATCGGACCAGCTCTGCCGATCCAGCGACCATTGAAATCACGATCAAGTATTTCACGTGCCACCACCAAATAGTGTGCAGGACAACCATTATGTTGAAACCACATGTTCCACTTTTTTTTCCACAAATGTATTTCCCCCGTGGTATGATTAAATTTTGATTATGGACTTTTTTCTGTATATTGGCTATTTTTCGAGATATTTGATCGTTTCAGTTTAAAAGAAACACCCGGTATATGCAATAGATAATACCATATCGCAATGGATGATAGAAAATCTAGCCACTCATCTTAGGCGTTTGATTTTCATCTTCTACGTAATGGGGCATCTGAATTTCAGAAGATATTAACAGAAGGTACAAGTTGGTACGCATCAAAAAGATGCGCGAAGTTTCATTATAAAAAAAACAAGGCTAGACAATTTGAACCAAAACTTATATGAACAATAATGGATTATAATTCAAAATGTGAGAAGCTCAAAAAAAGCTCAAAATATTTTTTCTGCTGTTGGCTTTATTTGAATTAAGAAATCGGTTGTAAAACGCTCAAAGTTTCTATGATTAAATCTCCCCTTTCTTCTTTGTATGGTATGGATCAGGATGTGGATTGGCAGAATCTGGTCATAAACGATAGAGTGAATCTATCAAATGTGTATATTCGAATATATCTGAAAAATTGACCATATTGTGATTTTGTGTGTCTTACCTAAAGTTCCTAATAGATAACAGTTAACGAGTAAGTTTGGTTGGGAAATCTCATGTATGAAAACTACACAAGGGACACTGAAACGATTGAACGATGGACTGTTGTCGATGTTTTACAGAAAATTAGTTTATTGGTAATGAATATGAACCAAGTAAAAGAACCTCTTTTAACTTATGGTCAGAATCTTAAGCACTAGCTCATATAATTCAGAAAAAATAAGCTTTGTAATCACAACTTCAAAGCTTCAGAGTCCGCTGTAAACTCTTTTCACTTATGCGGAGATATCATGTTTTCAATGAGCATTTGAACTAAGTCATAATCAAAAGAGTTTTTATTTAACCTTTTTATGAACATTAGCGGATTATCTATATGACATTTGGAAAACGAAGAATATTAAGAGATAACTTACTCACTAAATACATTTGAAAAGCTCAGAAAGCTCATTACACTATTATGAGTTATAAACAATTAACGAAACTTTTTTGCCATGGTCTGAACTTTACAATTTGGTGGCCGGAAAATAAAATTTGAATATGATGAAAGGTAATTTTAAATACTACGATACAAAGTTTTTCAGTTATAATGTCCTTTTTCCCATTCAAATGTCTTAGTTGTTTCCATAAGTGTGCAGATGAGCGACCATAATGAAAAGAAAAATTAAATGAATCTGGAAATGATAAATTCAAATAAGGATAACCAGCGTCTGAATATATGGTCCCAGGTGATGTGTTAATGTAAAAGATTCGATCAGTTTGATATATCGAAGTACCATGAAGTTTCCTACTTTTTCGGTTTATCTGTCTAGTAATAAACTTTATAGTGACATAAGCCATTTCAAACTGGAATGGTCGGTGAAAATGATAAAGGGAAGCTCTTCAAAATATGCCCGAATTTGTTTATACTTTAGACGACAGTCATTTAAATTCTGTAATAGAATTATTTCGGTGGGATGTATCATCTTTTTGAAATAAGACACTTATATGTTGTACTTGCGTCGCACTGCACAAAAATTAAATTGAGTAAGGATTAACAAGAACTAGATCTGATATTATAGCTGCTTTTGAGGAATTAGGAATTAATTAGCATATGCTTGCTCCAATAATGCACGTTTTTAATTTCATCTATAAATCGGTAAACCGAGCATTTAATGTTTCATTATTGTTGATAAATATTTTGTACCAGCATTATAAGCCAAATAGTTCGAATCTTTTCAGAATTTGTACTATCGTGTCTTCACTTATGATTCAGTTGTTCCAGCATACCTGATTTTTTTTATAAATATATGAAGTAACCGATAGATCGTATTAAGTACACAAAGATGCGTTATGTAATCCAAATGGCATGACCAAATACTGTACAAGGCTCGACCAAGCATGGCACATATGGTTCCATAGTTGAATCTGCCAGAACGGCTTTTTGAAACCACAAGTTCAATTCCAGAAATTTGTACTTTTCCATATATATGGTCCGAATGGCTCTTATGATTCTTTCAGATGGAAAAGGGCGATTAATTTACTTTTTGTGTTGTTATGGATCTGAGTATTGCCTAAATTTTTTACACAGATAGCACTTGAATAGGCCATAATCATGAGCTAAACTTTTTACCTATAGGAAAGCTTAGGCTTATTAAATAAACTTCTTATTGGCTTGGAACAAATGTACTAATTTTATTTAATTTCTTCAAATTAATTTAAAAGCGGTTTTTACAGAACATTGTTTCAAAAAATGTGTCAATAGTCTAACGCCATCGTTTTCCATCACGTGTTTACTGCGTTCATATTGATGTAAACAACAAGATTATTGCTTCAATTTTGGTCGCAATTTGTTTTATTTATCAAATGTAAAAAGCCATCACTTTTACTTATCCGTCGAGACTCAACGAATTTACTATAAAGTATTTGATCAACACTCTGAACAATATCAGCTTTTACGCATTTGTAAGATATTAAAGTTTCCTTCCTGGTCCCGAATGACAGTTGACTGAGATCTTGTATTCTTAAGATCCTAGCATGTCCTACATTCACGTTTCTTCGGCCTTCAAATGCGGTTTGCTATTCTCCTAACAAGAACCGATTTATATTTCGTTGCTCAACAACAAGACGACGCTTCCCATTTTCCACTGTAAATTCTTAAATCAGTATTTTTTAGAGTTAAAATGTTATTTAGTGTTACGCATTGATGTTGCGCATATTTATGCTTCAGAAACCACATATGCGTAAATACTATACGTCTCGATATATATTCTGTTATTTGAATTCTTTAATCAAGTTTGTCTTCTTGTTTTGGTATATAACAGTCGCATATACTCGTAAGTATATAAATTTTACATAATCATCGAAATCATTAGAAATTAAAAGTAGTTTAAAAAAAACAGCCAAAAACCTTAGAAAAAAAAACTTATATACAAAAATAGAAAATTATAAACCTGAATTATGAACTGAAACAACAACAAACATCACATAAATTCAAAAATTCTCATATAAATTAGATTTTAAGTCAAAAAACGTAAACTCATAAAGCATTTTTATGTTGTTAAATGTTAAATTTATTCGATTGAGGAACAGAATGAACAAAAAAGAAAAACAATAAATCGTTCAAATTGTCTTGGTATTATCAGTTCGGTTTATATAGTATATGGGTACAGTTGAGGTTCGATAATCGAATAGTTTGTTGTGTATAGGAGTTTTTGTCCCATTGTACATTCGTATATAGTCCACTGTCGCACTCTCGATGCGTTTATCCAGAGTACAAATAAAATTAATGTATTTATAGATCGATTACATAAATTAAATTTGTATTATCGCCTTTTAACTATTATCTATTAACAATAAATTAAAAAAATATTTATTAACGTTTTGTGTTGTTTTTCATAATATCTATAATATACGAACGAATGGAATCAAACATGTATTATAAATTAGCATAAAATCACCATAATTTCATGTTTTATGATATACGTAAGGATTAATTAGTTCTCGAGATCATAAATTTTAAAATCAAATGAAATCCAAATTTAATTGAAAATTAACGTTCGCTCGAGCTTTTTGTCATTTGATTTATAAAACGGTATTTATATAATTAGTAAGTATATAGAAGAGTTGGATAACGGGTGTCGGGGCTGATTTATCAGGTAGATCTGGCATTGGTGATCGACTACATAACATTGGGCCACTATCAAATTAACGTCAGAAGTGTAATCCAATTATATTTCGTTATTGGATTTCAAAACAGTTCTTCACTCATAGCATTTCCAACAAGTATCTTCTTGTAACAGGAATTTTGGATGACTTACGATAAGCAATTCTCAAGAGACAAAATTATATCAATACACTGTCACGAACTGTCTTGATTGAAAAAAAAGAGCTTAATGAATAGATATCAAAACTATAGAAATACCAAAGGTGTACATCGCGAGATGTAACATATCACATGGAAAGTATCATCAGTAGTGTAAGATCTTGATAAGTGACTACTTGATACTATTCGACGGATTCCTCATTGGTTGGTCACATATAATTGCGTACGCCAGAAGGGTAATACTTCCCATTTAGTTCGATTTAACTGCTACAAAGATTGACCAGCTCTCTGAAAAACCTAACAGAACAAATGAAATGAAACAAATAAATCTGTAGTAGTCTCTTTACAATCAAGAGTAAGTTGTTAGAGATGTCTAGTAGCATGAATGTCTCAATACAATGAGAGTCGAGTGTACCAGTGAAAAACAAGAGGAGAACAGTTTGTTTCTAATACGTCAAGCAACATTAGCCCGGGTACGTGCAAATATGGGTGACTGCCATCCAAGATTAGGAATATCATAGAAGAGTAAAGAAACTACGGTCAAATTCCAAAATCTCTATCCGCCATAGTCAGTATGTCGTATGCAGAATTCTTGGAAACTAGATTGGATAGACCTTTCATTTATTAATACAAATCAAATATCGACTGTTAGCTATCGTACCTGGACATGAATTGGAAACTGGAACATTAGAACTCTAACAGAAAGAACCTCACGCTTTAAACACAAGTTGAGAAAGAATTGAAACAATAGAACATTGCGATATTAGCTCTCTGTGAAACAGAGGAATCTATCTAATGTCCTCTGGTCATACCGAGACACACAAAGATATATACTGTGACTTCGCCTAACAGCAGAACCAAGAATTAAACTGATCATTTACTAGTTACCAAGACCTAAACTTATAACCTCCCAACAAGATGTCAGTACAGTGAGAGGATCAGATGTGCACAGCGACCATCAACTGGTATAATACATTCAAAACTGAAAGAGTTGCTGCAAAACTATATAAATGAACTCGAGACGAATGTTTGCTGAAAATACACAGAAGATGACCAAGACTGCTGATGAAGCGGGTGCAAGGAGAGAATGCGCACACTACAAAAAGCTCAATGGAAAAAAACCTTTCATCTTCAAAGGATATGACCGATCAAATCCTAACCACACGTGAGCAACAACTAAATAGATGGAAAGATTACTTTCCAGATGGCAACTCTAACAAAATTATAAACATCCACCAACCAACCGGGTGAAAATAAAGAATTGTCATCCAGAAGCTGAAAAATAATAAGGCCACTGTAGTAAAGATAATATACCAGCTAAATCAAAAGTGACGCACGTATAGGAAGTATTATACCACTGTTATAGTTGAAGATCACATATTACACGTATTTCATCATAGAACAATCAATCAAATGGATTTGGTCGCTGTACCTATACTCTTCGTAGTCTTTAAACGTTCATTTGTCTCAATCAGTCGAAACGCAATCTGGAACACCTTTTGGAAAACAAAGAGAAAAATTCATCAATTCGCAAGAAGTTAGGCCAATTGAAGAATATCCGCTACTATTCCTAATAACGCTTGAAATCACCATACTCAAACTCGACATCACACTCCCAAATGATATTCATGGGGACCACTAATGTGACCCACTGATATGAACAACGCAGATGTCTTTTGCTTGCTAACACATAGACATGTGCCATAACAGCCGCAGAAAATACAGAAGCCTAACACCACTCAAGTTTACCAAGGAAATTGGTCTCAAAATTAATATCTTGGCTGTATTCTTGCAAAATAGGTGAAAAGCCATAAAAACGTTCAACAAGCTTTACAAGGCTTAGGATGCATTCATCTTGTCGAGAAAAACAATGCTACGATTGTTCAATGGGTGTGTCATTTCAGTTCCACTGTATCGGAGTGAGTCGTGGAAACACACACAGAGATCGCAAAAACTGAAGGTGTTGGTATAAACAAATGCCTGAGAAAAAGAATATAATACAGGTCAAGATCAAAAATGAAGTAATTTTGCAATAAACAAGTCAAACAGACACTCAAACCGAAAACAGAAAGCACAAGTGAAGTTGGGTCGGCCACACACTGAGACCTCGAATTATATATAATACAAATATTGAAACGGAATAAACAAGGAAAGCGGAAAGTCAAAAGGCCATTAATCACCTAGAAAAGCACATCCAGTTTAGTGCAATACAACTCAACATCATCATCATGCACTGGACATATTTCAATGTATTTTGGCTCCACGTGTAAAATTTTTAGTGAGATTAAACTTGCGGACCTGTGGAGACTTCGTTCCACGTTACCACAAATTTGAGGCATCCGGTGCAAAATAATACCTTATTCTACAGTACCATAAAATTACCAAACACTTGACATTGTTTTGTTTTAAGCCATTATCAACCTACCTCTTATCGGTAGTGAAATTTCTTCCTTGTAAACATGCCTTCTTAATTCAATATACTACAATCACAATCTTTTCGGAGGCCTTCTCTTCGTTCACCAGTAAAAGCTTTACCATGCAGTAGGATAAGAGTTTGATGTATCGCACCTCCTGAAAATGTTAATATCTAATTTTACAAAAGGTACATACGGTGGAGCAAGAGTCAGTTTTGAGTTCTTTTGAGGCAGTATCGTCTACTTCACCTACATAATGTTGAAGTAAGTAACCTGTTGGCCTTTCGTAGTACGGTTTATTTTTCGAGGTCTCCTAAAACATCTTCAAAATTAATATCTTGGCTGTATTCTTGCAAAATAGGTGAAAAGCCATAAAAACGTTCAACAAGCTTTACAAGGCTTAGGATGCATTCATCTTGTCGAGAAAAACAATGCTACGATTGTTCAATGGGTGTGTCATTTCAGTCTGTAAAATAAAAACTGGTTTGGCCAAAGATGCCTGTTCATCCCCATTAAAGACAAAAAACTTCCCAACTGTTAAATAATACAAATTTATTATTATGTTCGGTAAATGCTCCGATGAACTACATTTAATATCGATAAAAGTACAATCCAACTACCTAGTTATGAGTTATACAATTATTGTAATCGTTTCGAAATTTATTTAACATTTCCCTTTCACCAACGTATACACAACGCAACAAAGTTTTATCAATCAATAAAACTACAAACAAATGTTGTAGCTAAGTCTTTTGTGCTATTGTTGTAAAACTCAAGTCTATATATATGATATCGTTTCAAATGTATACAAATAAGAAGGAGCTCCTCAATTGTATGTACGTACAAACAAGCGACAGTAATTAATGGTTTGAGGATTTTACATTTATACCAACAAACCCAATACCAAAAAGGAAATGCACGCAAATTCTATACAAAAAAAAAATCAATTTGAGAAAAGTGTACAGTAGTTTCTTTGATACACTATATATAGGTCGGTATATAAGTTTGTGGTTTTGATGGATTTTAATTTAATTAACGATTGCTCTCTATATAGTTTTTTTTCGGTATTTGATGTTATCTATCGAAAATCATCAATCATTTGTAAATTTTTTAATTCAAATTGAAATTTAACTCGAACGTTTTTATTATTTCTGGTCGAGATAATTGAAAGATTAATGATATATGTATGTGTATATAGTGGCCGCTTGAGGGTTATTATTGGTTATGAGGTATTAAGACAAGATGTGTGATAATTAAATGAAACGTGTGTTTTGTATTTAAGTAGTTTGCTATCTTAAATCTATTAAGTCGCCGATTTTTGCATTTTAGTCGCTTTAAGATAACCTTGAAGATTGCTGTATTGATATTGTTTTGAGCAAAACTCTAAGAATGGTTTTGTTCATTTAGTATAAGTATATCAACATCATACATTCTAAAACATGCAGTGCATATAGCATTCAAAATATCTCTATTTATATATATATATATATATATATATATATATATATATATATATATATATATATATATATATATATATATATATGTATATATATAATATATTTATATATATATATATATATATATATATATATATATATATATATATATATATATATATATATATATGTATATATATATATATATATATATATATATATATATATATATATATATATATATATATATATATATATATATATATATATATATATATATATATATTAATCGTAACGTGAGATGAATACGTCTACCGACTACTAAAAAGACAAATAGTGGAATGAGCACGCATGTTTATATGATGGCAGTTTGATTATGGTATTTACACCATCAAACGATATCATCGGTAAGGCCTTATATTTCTCCTCACCGATCTTCAACACTGCACTATCACCATTAAGGTTTGTTTGTCTACTTATTTATTTTTTTTAAAAAAGATTTGTATCCTCATGCTTTGAGTGATCCTTCATCATATATTTTCTTCTAATCTATTCGCCGAAAACCTCTTTTTTCATCTAACTTGAACTAGTAGTAATTTTACTCATGTCCCATGGATAGTTAATCGATTCTACGAATAAATGCACTGTTATATAGTAGTCTTTAGTAAAATATGGTTAATTCGAATATTACTCTTTGATCGTGGACTAAATTAAATGTGGAAGTTCTGAATCCTAGAAAGAACAAGCCAAATACGAGTCCTAAGTCGTATCGTGTACAATGTTACCAATATATATAGAGTTTGAATTTGTATGTGTTTAATCCGATACATAGCGCTATTGGATATCGAATGATCAGAGGCACTGAACGATCGAAATTGTTAGCTCAGAATTTTAGCTATCGTTTATCTGGTTACAAATATTGGATTAACTCCTTCAGAGTTAAACGATAAACGGCTGGAAGTGGTAACTTCGCTTAATTCCAATTTGAGTACAATATTTGAGTGGGGAGTTAAAAATCAGGTCAAATTTAACCGAAAACCCTTTTATGGTAAAAGACCACGTTCTCGTGGGTTGTGACTTAATTCGACTACTTGGTTTTGAAATAAGTAACAATTTGAAATGGAATGAACACACTATCGCATTGACCAAATCAGCTTCACGTAAACTCGAGTTCCTCAATAAATCGAACGGTTTTTTAAATCGCATCAAGTTCTCCAGATATATAAAACCTTTATTAGACCGTGTATAGAATATTGGTTTACGGTGGAGCATATGGCACTGCTCTCCAGTTGCTGGATAGAGTTCAGCGGCGTGCCATACGAATAATACAAAACCCCAGACTTACGAAAGATCTAGACAGTCTACAACATCGCATAAATGTTGCAGAGCTCTGCGTTTTCTATAGATAGATAAATGGTAAATGTTCTGCAGAATTCACGGAGAAAATACCACCATTAGTTACACCAGAACGGGTAACACGAGGAACGGTCAATGCGCATAGGTTTACGGTGAAGCTGCCGAAACCTCGAACTGAAGGTACAAAGCGCGAATTCATTCATCGAACATCTAGGAAGTAGAATTAGTTATCCGATTTTCAGTTTCCGTTGGAGTATAAAATGCACAAGTTTAAGGCAGCTATCAACCTTTACTTGAAGGACCGTGCGTTTGGTGCAGGAGCTCTGACAGTTACAAGGAACTAGGACTGTCTTAAAGTCCGCTATACATATAAAATTAAAAAAAAAAAAGTTGTGTAATATCAGTATATGCACTAAGCTCAAATTGCAGGACACCAACCACAAAATGTATGTTCATCAATGAACTCACTACTTTTGATTTTCATTATGGTTGTATTTGGACATCCTTTTTCAGAAACTATAAAAGATCAGTTCAAAGTATGGGTAACTTTGTATACAAGATACGATTTATAACTCATATGTAACTTGTTTTTTCTAGTATTTTACATCTCCAAGGAAAGAACGTGAGATATCATATCAAGAACATAATCAAATTACTCAGACAGAAACCTAAAAAACCAGGCAAACGTTCCAGCCGAAAAAGGAAGACATCTGTAACAAACCTATTCGTGGACTGAATATCTATTGGTCAAGTGCAAAGGCGAGAGATTTGGTTGTGGAGTTTTATTATGAATTTTAAAGGTTTCCTAACACCACTCATATTATTGCTCTAAATTTATATCCAAATGAACATAAACGGACGCAGGTAATATTTGAAACTAAACTTCAGATATTAAGTATTCCTGTCCAGGTCGAAAATTACTATTGTCACACTGATCCAGTTTGAACTAACGCTAGATTTAACATACTGTTACGACTTTTTCGGATCGTATCCAGATTATGGACAAGTCAAACGCAGATCAAAATTAAAATGACCAGAATTTAATCAAAGTTACACTGGTTCGGGTAATGTCTCTAATCGTGTGCACACAATTTATAACACTGCTACACTCATTTATAGTGGTATAAATTTCGAGATATTTCCATGCGTTACTGTAGTAGTGTCTGCAACTGGTTTCTGCTACTAACTTTACTCTCATGATGTTGATTCATCGATTATCACTTCTCACACTAAAATCGAATATCAATACCTCTTGAACCGTTGAAGAGATGACATCTCTGACAAGTATGTACTGCAGTCTTCTTTTGTATGCGAACCGGCTTCTATTTTGACTCCAACTACGTATACCGCATGTATACGATAATCACTCAACCAGTGACTGATGTGATGCTGACTGCGTTGATACATCCATATTGTTGATTAGATCCAGAAACAAAAGTACTCAACAAGTTGTGGATGTACTCAAAAATACCAAATGAATGGAAGGAGTATATAGAGTGGTCCCTATATCTTAATGGGATAGAGATCAAAATAAGGCAACCAATAATGGAGGAATATGTATGTTGAACGTATTTGTTAATATTAGGATGAATCCGAATAAGTGTGCCATTTTGAGTTTTAAAGTGAATAATAGAGAACCTGAAATCAGAATTAATAACCGGCAAATTGAGCAGGTAAATGTGCTTAGGTATTTGGGTTGATTGGGTGATAAAAGGGTGAGTAAACCTAAATATGTTGAGAAAGGCATTGGTATCCTCCAAAAACGTATGGAATTAGAGTATTTAGTAATGGAGCGAAAAGAGCTCCATATAATGCGGGTTGAGAATGCATGAGCAAGGGTGGTATGGATGCGTTAAATGCAACCCCAATACACACCCTATATTCTGATATGGGTAATCTACCTCTTCATTTTAAGAGAGAACCGATTACAACGAAATAAGTTAAAGTTGTTATATGAATGGTGCTTAGAAAGAATGATCTTTCTAATCACCATTTGAAAGATCATTGACCTATAGTCAAGACATATATGATCCGAGTGAAATGAAAAGTATAGATTACAAAGAGATGATGTGTATAAACCGAATTGGAGGATTATCCCAAGGAAATGAATGAAATTGTGATTAGACAGACATTTGAAAAAACAATATTACGAATATAAAACCGTCTTTATACAGATGCTAGCGTAACTGATAATAGAGTGAGCATTGGAATATATGTTGATAGAACGAATGTTGGAAAATCTTTTCAACCCAATGGAGGCATCTGTATAATGTACGCTGGATTGACTGCAATGTATGAAGACATTAAGTTGGGTATGCGAATGAAGGGAGGAGGGAAATAATTATATCTACTTTCAGAGCAGAGACGGCAAGGTATACGTGAATTCAATTTTTAAATGGATTCGATATTTTAATGTCGATATAATCATTCGATGGATTCCATCACATAAAAATATCGAAGAGAATGAAAAAGCCGATATACTTGCGAAAGAGTTACTTGAATGTGAAAGTATTAAAAAGTGAAGATGGATGCAAAAGATGTACTTCGTAAGTTTCAAGAGAATGTTTGGAATAAATCGATAAATTAATATGAGAGCTTGAACAGAGTTATAAAAAGAAGTACAGTGAATTATGAGGTACTCTCCGAAAAACGACTTTTTATACGGAGCTTCAAGGGAGTACCAGAATGTTAAGGACGATTGAAAGAATCAGAATGAATCATGGTCATTAAAAGGAGTGTAAACGTCATTTGACTGAAAATAATGAATGAGAAATGTGCGGGGTAACTGATGATAGCTTAAACTGTACCAAATACAACAGGAGTAGAGCAGATTTGAATCGGGCACGAATCTGACCGATTGGATATGAAGGCAGGTGGATGGGCATACAAGGAATTGCATGAATATATATTAATCAATCGAGTGGAAGTATGAATGGTGTTTTAGAATAATAAAGTAAATAAGCTTCAATTATAACTTCAACGTCGTTTTCGGGCTAAGTTCCATTTTTTTCAAAATATTCTAATTTTTAAAATATTATTTTGTTAAATATGTATGCATTATAGTTGGCTTAATGACTCCTAAATAAAGGAGTTTATCCTTTGAAGTACAATAAAAACAAAATCCAGAAATTGTGTCGTGCCAAAACTAACATCAAGTTCACCACCTGATTCTGATTTTCCAATCCTGTGGTTACCATATACATGTTTAGATAAACTATGACAAAAATATGTATCTATATAGTATAATACTTTACTCTTTTTCTGGAAAACAAAAGGTGTACCAAATTTCGAAATGGCCTAGTAACAACGAAACATCATGGACTCATCTCATTCCTATTGACGTGCTTCTTATACCACTTAGTCAACTTAGCGATACAAACGGCAGTCCGAATTGATATATCTTTTGACAATTGGTGGCTATAACCATCTTCATGTTTCCCCAAGACAATTATAGCTTTCGGAATAAAATTTTACCCCTTCTCTAGACCGAGTCATTTCATGTTTCACTGTAAACCTCAGTAAATATCATAAATCCGGATTAAATGAGTTTTAATGGGACACCCCTTATCAAGAATCTATTTTCTCTTATCCATCATTATAAATATTTTCTTGAATCGCTACCGGATTTATTAATTATGCAAATCTCATTAATTTTAATGAATCAAATATTTTTAAAAGAACTTGAATTTAACTTAACAAGAATAATTCCATGAATTAAATAATTAATTCCCTTTTCTCAAAATGTATGCCTCCTTCGAATACAAAACTACACAGAACGAGTATATAAACTGAAAATGGCGCGATGTTAAGTTTTTTTTTATAAAACTTAAATTCTTTATACCATCTCCAGTGTTCCCATTCATTTCGATATATAAACACACAGAATATGTATTCCAAAGTTCCAACTTGTCACGATACCATTATTAATTAATTAATTCATCGTTGGTTCAATTCGATGAACAAAACAAACAAATGAATAAAAAAAAATTCCGTTTTCCCAAACAAAATTAAATTTCCAAACCTAATCAATTTTATTCAAGACACAACAAATAAAAAATATTTCATTGGCTCTATCATCGCGAGCATTGAATCATTGAATGTGTGTGTGTGATGTTAAATTTAAATAATGTGAAATACATGTTAAATCCAAAAACAACATTTTAAACATTTTGTGTTATTGGTGATCTTATATATTATAAGAAAGTACAAAACGTAAGAAGAACCAACCAAACATTTCTCGAGATTTATTTAAATTTGAACAAGTTGGAAATTGGAAGGACACAAAGGCTGAACGATTTTATTAATCGATAAATATCATGAAACACGCAGTCAATCACCCGCCACGATGGAATTGTTCGACCAATCGATAAGATATTTTTGTGGTATTAGCTCTGCATATATAGGTATATGTGTTTGAGATGGGATTAAGCAATTCTTTTTGTAAGCGCCAATGTCATTTGATATTGTGCGGAAATATTAACGAAATGAAATAAAGTTTTGTTTCAGATTTTATGATTAGTCATTTTGCTATTTCCGTTTACACAATACCTGTTTCAATATCACAATAATCTTTTATTAATTTGATATTGATGTATGTATAGTGACTTGAGTGTTCGGTTTACAAAGTCGGGGGCCTTCATCTTCCAATATATGTGAGATTCATTTTACTACAACTCTTGAACTATAAAGCTCTTGAAGCTCTTGATGCTCTTGAAGGAACTAAATGTGGCAACCGTGTTATACACCAAATATTGAAACAGTGAAGATGACCACGGAAATCTGGAATTCTTATTTCTAACTAGGCCACCAGTTAAAGAAGCTCGATTCAAACTTTCTTAGTAGTCATACTATTAAAAAGTTTGAGTAGTCTCAAAACGTTGACACGTCTCATCGTATCGATTTACAACAGTAGATCAGAAAGTTGATGTAAATTCCTGATAGCTAGCATGTAGTTATAAGAAGAGGTTGGCTTGGACACGTTTGCTTACAACAATGGATGAAAAATTCGTGTTATGGAAAAAAATCAGCTCCAACCGTAAGTGAAGAAAATTACAACTATAATGAGACTCGGACAGATTATGGAATGAACACAAAATGAGCTAATCGAGTTAAACGAGTTATTGTTCCAAGATTCTTGTAAATGTTTCTTTTTGGAGTTCAAGGCTCCTCCAACCCTTTCGCGGTTCTCTTATTTACTCCAACTTCAACGCTATTACAGAGGCTAAATCGGGGACTTTACAGCTATATGCCAGCCTATAATACTGATATAGGGAATGGGTTGGCCCATGTCTTCTGCACTCTAACAGGAGGTCATAGATGCGTTAATTCGCCATATTACGGTGTATTATTCTCCATTTTGCATCCCTTATTAAGACAACAATTTTGAATCGTCAGCAGTAGAAGCATGATATACGAAAAATTAGACACAAATGTCAAGATGATCGACCATATATACAATTAATGAGTACACTATACCTACGTTTCGGGTGACAGTGAACAGGCAGTCTAATCGAATTGGAGTTGAGTACGTGAACCTATTTCAATTGCTTCAAAAACCGGGATAGGCCAGGATAGGCCAAAATATATATAATATATAGGCATACTTTCGTGCTTGTATGTTCATGATGGCTCCAGTATTTTATTTGACTTTAGATGTTTTTTTGGTAGAATTAAAACGATTAAGTCCTTAAACAGGACAAATTAATTATGATAATGGAACAAATTTCGTTGGAGCTGCTCCAAAAATAACCGACGGATCAAATTTAGCGTTCGAGGAGATAATGGCATTAACGGCAATTGTGCAAAAATAAGTCAGATAAACCAAGTAACGTATAGACATATTTCTAACAGAACTTCCAAAACCCACCGATGGGAGTATTCGATGGGAGATATACCGACTATACTCTTTAACAACAAAGCAAATGGCAAACACTATATAGACCGCATCCCAAAACTATTAAGGATTCTATTAAAGAATTATTAATGACAAGGCATGTGGGTCCAAGACACGTCCCAACATAGGGCAGTAATGCTATAGTAATTAAAGATGTATGTTGTTGGGAGAATCAATTGAATATACGACTAATAGTATGGTTTGGTTCAGTATAGACCCTGTTTCTACTAGGAATCGTAGTTACAATTCATGCTAACGAAATGATGGGCTAAACGAATTATCAAAACCAAATTTATCAATGGGCTTCTCTTACGAAGATATTACGAACTTAAATTTTTTGAATCCTGATTTTGGTGAATACGGTGTTGCCCGAGTAGGGAGTCGATTACAAATCACCAATGTCACAGAAATCATCACATTGATTTGTGATTTCATCATTAACTGTTGAGTTGATAAATGGCTTACCCGAGGCATGGGTGGACACCATAAGCAAAATCGAAACCAATTTATATAAATGGACGTATATATACTCAAAGATGTCCATCACTTATATTGACGCCCAGACACAGTCGAAACTTATGCTTCTCTCATACTCCGACTCCTTCCACTCTGGGGCATCTATTCCAGCTTTTATCGAATCGTTGCTTGTCAACGCAACATATTTGTTTTTCTTCAATCGAATGTTTCAGCGAGTCAACCCATTTATGACGACATAACTTTCATGTTGCATTACCATACGTTAATTTTGATAGTTTAAGATTATGCACTTTAAATAAATGAGACGCCACCATACACCAATTAAGAAGAGACGCGAATAAACCTTGATATTTTATATCTCTAATCCATTAATCACTTGACAATATTTTTGTTGTAATTTTATTTTTTGGTTGAAAGATTTATATCCCTAAGCATTTTCGGTTGTTGCGTGAATATAAGATGGTACAGATTTTAAAACATTATCAGGTGGCTTTATATGGTATATAGGTCTGTCCTACTAAATATTAAGAATCCAACTGTTTTGTTTCTTATATTTTTTGATCAAAATCATCACGACTGCAATCAAGATTAGCCGAAATACTATAAATGAAGAACGCATATAAGATACATGGTACATAAGAACAATTATTCACAGTGGTGCGCGTTTGTTAATTTATGTTGTGGGATTGAATATCATATGTTCGAGCAACAACAACAAAAACAAATCCAAAATAACTTTAACAACATATAAGAACAAACATTTTTAAGAGCTACCGACCAGTTATTCAATTTAAGTCTGATACACGTATATGAACAACAACAAAACGACCAAAGTCATGAGAAATTTAAATAAAACATTTTATTTTTTAAATAAAGTTATAAATTATAAATAAAATAATTTTTATATAAATATATATTTGTGGTATAAAAGTCGAAATTATTTTTTATATAATTTTGGGATTTTGATTTTCGTTTCGATAAAATTTATTGATAGGAAGTCATCGTGAATTCAAACGTTCGACTGGTTTCTTAAAAGATTATTATAAAAATAATTTATATTAATTTAAAAATAATTAATGATTACACTTGTTGATATAATGTTTTATTAATAAATTAAATTAATTTAATAACATTTATCACAAAACGATACCTGAGCAACGGAAATAATACAAAACTATATTGAACGAGTTTAGAAATCGCATCTTGGCCGATGACAGTGTTAAATGATTTATGGCGTCCATGAACCTGGTCCACCTACCTATATATATACTGTCGTTTACCCACATTTTGTTTATGACGAGTCGGTGTACATACAAAGAGCGCTTTATACTGTTTGACTCTATTCAACGATTGTTTAAGTTTAAACTGGGGCTCGATCGAAAATTAATTTGATTTGGTATATAAACTATAAAAAAATTATAATTAATTCCCCATGACAATTTCTAATGTTTTTGAATTAATAAACAGTTACATAGATGTCTTATATGCTCATTGCAGGCAATTAATTATACTTAATAGAGATCTAAGTATCTGTCAAAGTTAAACATGTAAACAATACATAAAATGGTATTGCGGTTACCGCCACACTAGTACTGAGTCTCCAACGTAACAATGAGATGGGAAGGAGATTAATGATTAACACGTGGAAAGCTTAGTCAATTAAGAAACTTGGCGGTGGCAAAGTGACGTTCCTGTACTTCGGATACATAATTATTTGCACTGTCGATGATTTAAGTATATGAATTGTAGTTTACATACCGTTGAACATAACTTTCCTATAAAGTCCCCCACAAATCTCTCAAATTCAAGCTTTACAAAGAGAAATTTTCACATTGTTGCCACAATATTGGATATTCAATAATAAGAATCGAAATTCTGATGATCACACTCTTATATTGCATAATGATTCGTCGCTTCTTTGCATATAATCAGAAAAAGTGATTGATAGCATTTTTTATGCTGAGTTTTTGAGGAGCACATGGAGAAACTTGTCAATGTTAGCTTTAGTCAATGTTAATGAAGCTTTAAGTTTTAACTCTCCCAAATATAGATTTTCCAGGATTTATTGTAAAGACTCCTTTCATAAACATATGTTTCAGGAGATAAGGGTGGGCGTCACTATTCTGACCCAAAGAGGAAAATTTGGATTAGGTTTAGTCCCATTATGGTGGAAGCGATGGGTTCCGTTTTAACCACGAGTGTCGTGAGGGATACTAGTCATGAGGGAGCTCGATGGGAAAGAAAAGGTAACCTTAGTGCAACAACGAGTAATAAAGAAAGCCAACCGACAAAATGATTCTAATCATTATTATCTTAAAAGCAATATCCGGTTGCTTCAGAATAAAATAATTTGCAATCTTCAAGCACAAGACTTTGGCAGTGCAAATATAGATTGTTAAAGAGTACACACCCTGGGGAGATTCAAGAATGAATCATGTTAAAGTATCAGCTAACTGTCTGAAGATTCACACTGGCATTATGCAAGAGGTATTGTTAAACTTATAACCTTTTTCCTATCTGATTACCATCCTTGGCCAATAATTTATTGGTCCTGGCTATCATTACTCTATTTTTTGTATTTGAATGTACGCTCGATCCTATACTGGCAAAATTTTGACTGATTTGTGTTTGTAATAGGAGCAGAATATTTGAACTAATCTTTCTGGGGCCTGACCCTATTCGTAAAATATTACTTGCAGCATTCGTCGATAGTTGGAAGCTAATCGTCAATATCGAGCAAGCTGGATTCATTATCTTCATTCGAGTGTTTACCTACCAATAAAAAGATTTAATAACTGTCGAAAACTGGTATCGTTTAAGTGAAAAATCGATACGTGTAAAATTTTCCATTTTCCAAATTTAGAAAACTTTAGCATTTTAACATTTTTTTGTAAATCGAGCTTTTGTTGATCTACACTAACCTAAGGACCTTCGTTCCTCTATATATACGCTAATCGTCCAGTCTATAGATATAAGGTTTATAATGAAACTGAAGATGTTTCTAGTCGGTGTTGACATCAATTCTTTTTTAGGATATATTTTATCTGTCTTCAAGATAATGATACATGATACGTGAAACAAATTCCGCTACCATTTTTGATGGTGTTATATCAAGGTAATGTAGCCCCCGATGAAGTCAGCGGTTTTCATCAACTCAGTGTTACGATTGTTTTAAGCTAATAACGGAAATGCTTATCTTTAAGATTCTTTTAACTCATGAACGTTGAAATAATGCAGTGTTCCACCTTCGGTCTGCGTTGTGTTTCGAAAATCCCGGTTGCCTGTTGATTGACCTGAATTTCTTTCATGTTTCCGATAATATATACACTATTGCATTTCTGTTTGAAAAACGATAGTGTTCAACACCAGGAACTATCGTACACAAAATACCTCAATCCATTTATTATAAAGGCTGTTGTTGAGGCACTTCCCATTTTCGTAAATACTTGCACCTCATATACTAAGCAAACTATTGTTTTATTATAAAGGTGGGGGCAAGTGGACGTTTAGAACTGTGCTACATATATTCTCTAAAGGCTATAGGTAGCACAGTTTTTGATGCGATTTTTTGATGCTAATATGTACTCAACTAACTCAAAATATTTAAGAACAACTTATAGATGTCCAGCTGATGTGATATACGCATTAAAAGAAATATATCTGGGCATTTGTACCACTAACATTGTTTCTAACACCATTCGTTTCACCATTATTAAATCAATTACTGACATTCCAATATCGCCGAATACATAATATTTGACGTTCGCGAAGACTGATAAATGGGAATTAACTAACAAATGTAAACTGCCGGAGTCAAGGAAAGTTCTACTTATCACATGAATTTTGCTTCTGCTTACCACATGCAATAGTAGCATTAAGCAGACACACACTCACATTTCAATACTTTTCTCAAGCAGAAGGTGACCAACTTCATAAGTTGCTAAATAAAGCTATCCATGCAAATGAACAGAATCTACACGAAATCACGCATAAACCTGATGACAAATCACTAAGTCCAAGTAATAGAGCCTTGAAAGCCAACGCACTGAGGAAAACAAAACTTACATTTTATTTTCAAAATGTAAATAAAATGTCGTCGAAAGCTGCCATGTTTCATAATTTCGTTTTAAAAACATTATTTCCCGTATATATAATTTGTGAGACGTCATTCAACAAAGAGATCCTGAGTTCTGAATATTTTTCCCAGCCAGTATGTTGTCTACAGATGTGATCGTTCATCAGAAACCTGTACTAAAAAATCTGGTGGTGGAGTATTAATAGCTATTGACACTTCTGTATCCTGTGAGCTCGTTGAATTAAAAAGCGTGTCTATTGAACAATTATGCGTAAAAATATCGATTAACAAAACGACATTATACATCTACGTTGTATATATTCCACCTGACGCATCGATATTATCATATACTTCATGCTGCGACTCAATTGTACAAATCAACAATATGGCTAATCAATCTGACATTATCTTAATCACGGGTGACTTCAATTTTCCTTCTATTAATTGGACCTTAGACGAGGAATTGGATGCAATTTTACCAATGAATATTACGTCAGATGAGTAACATTTGTTCACAGACACTATATACGACTCAAACCTGAGCCAAATTTGACAAATACAAAATGGCTTAGATAGAACTCTTGACTTAATATTTACAATTGAACGAAGTGCATTTGAGGTAAATCAATCAGCAACGCCTTTTGTTGTTAATGATGTTCACCATAAATTAATTGAAATCATATTGGAAATCGAGAACATTAACAAAAAATTCAATCACAAAAGCTCGAGGCCTTTCTACAACTTCAGGAAAGCAGACACTATTAATCTCCATCATTACATTGAACGTGTCGACTGGATGAAAGAACTAAACAGCAGCAATAAAGAAGAAAATGTTGACAAATTTTATAAAATCATATATCAAGGTATAGAAGTATATGTCCCTTTCACTGCGGTAAAACTTGATAAATATCCACCATGGAAGGATAAAGCTTTTAAAAAACATTAAAACAATATTCCGAGGCTAGTAAGCTTAAATATGCAGAATGTAACCAACATTTCGAAAACTATTTTGAGACTAAATACAAAACTTACATAACTTGTATTAAAGACAAAATTAAAAATGATCCAAAGCACTTTTGGAGCTTTTTTAAGAAAAAACGTGAAATCAACGGTTTTCCGGCATATATGACATTCAAAGAAGGGAAATCATCGGACCCGTAAGTCATATGCAACATGTTCGCTGAGTTTTTTCAATCTGTATTTAGACCAAAAGACGTTAATAAATACGAAAATCCCCACCATGCTAGCGTAGGGAACCTGTCCATTGAAATACCACATATTACAATAGAAGATATAAACAAGGCTCCTACAACATTCGGCGATGGTTGCGGTCCTGACCAAATACCAGCTTCTTGTTTGAAAGATTACACCAGTTTGGAACTACTTTTTTGCATGCTGTTCAATCAGTCGCTGAGATTGGGAGAGTTTCCTAAAAAATGGAAGATAACCAGAATAACCCCATTATTTAAAACTGGGGATAGAAGTGATGTATCGTGTTATAGAGGTATAACGTCGATTTCATCTATATACCCAAATTATTTGAACTAGTAATATGTAATTCTTTCAAAGAAGTGGTGCCTCGACATGTTTTACCGTACATGCTTTAGAGATCAACATCTACAAATCTTATTGAATTCACCAGCAGCACAATCAAAGTTATTGAAAGCCACAAGCAAGTTGACGTGGTGTACACAGACTTCGCCAAGGCGTTTGACTCCATTAGCCATTGTATAGCACTAGAACGTTTATACTCGTTTGGATTCTCAAACAACTATATGGCTTGGTTAAAATCTTACCTAAGCAACCGCATCCAATACATCGACATTGGTAACAGCAGGTCCAAGCCAATTCAAGCTACATCGGGTTTTCCACAAGGTTCTCATCTTGGCCCTTGGATTTCTACCATTTTCATCGACGCAATCACTGAAGTCATTCTGCACTATAAAATTTTAATGTTTGCTGATGAACGCAAAATATACAGAACTGTCGATAACTTAACCGATGCCGAGAAACTTCAAGAGGACATTGACAATCTAGCGATATGGTGTGAGTCAAATCTGCTTAGTCTGAACATATAAGTGTAAGACTTTACCAGTTTTTCGTGGAAAATATGAGCAGTAACAACCATATAGAACAATGTGTTGCTAAATCTAATTCTATGTGGGGTTTTATTAAACGATGGACGGGAGATATTCATGACCTGGAGACAATTAAGATTCTGTATTTCATAGTAGACGTAGTAGATGTTTCACAGCTGCATTATTTAAGGTGGTATATTAGGGCCATTTAACCCAGATGGAATACAGGTTGCTTCATCGAGATTTAAAAGTTACAAAATATATGACCTAAAAATAGTTTATCGAAACTCCTTTAAATGGCTATCTGATAGAGTAAATGTACATCCTAGCACTATTTAGGTTCCCAAATGAATCGTGGTTACGTTTAATAATTATTTGTCGTGGTATAGAGCATATTGAGTTGCACAAACAACGAGACACTAATTATAAAATTAAAATTCTTAATTATAAAATGTTTATAAAAAAAATATCCAAACCTAAGAAGTTAATTAAAACTATTGCAATTAAAATATACGATTTAAAAATATTTATGAACAAACAACCAGCAAAACTATATAGCTATGCCTATACACCATTTCAACCTGTAGGGTTAAATTCGTGTTAAATAGAAAATATATGTATACATTTCTCGAAGTAATTAAAAATGTTATAGACACAAACGAAATTAATAATAAAAATATGTAGATATATGTATGTACATAAAACATAAAATTAACCGTCTTTTAAGTTATTTGGTTTTTGTGTGCCTCTTATCGAGCATACATCAAAAAATTCCGTACAGTACAATGTATACAATGTAAATCCTTTTATATATGCAAAAAGCTCACGATTTTCCTAAAACCCAACAACGACCATATACACAACAATTCAAAAGGATTTCGTTTCAAACAAACATTAAAAACAAAAACAAGAAAATGTAAAATTGAAATACTTTAGGAAAAACTTAAATTTTCCATTTGTTTTTCCCCAGTTTTCTTTCGCTCCAACTTTGTGTGTTTTATCTTTTTAGCTATGTATACACATTCGTATACATAAACATATTATTTAGTTTAAAATGGTCGAATTGTTGGGAAAAACTTTAAAAAAAAATGTTGGCAGACACACACACACACATACATATATACAAAATACAGAAACTAATTAAGATAAAATAATGACTTCTTTGTTGCTTCGCGGCGGAATTTAATTAAAAAAATTATTTTTTGTTGTTGTTGTTTTTGTTATGGCTTTAAACTGCTGGTTTTTTTACTAAGTAATGCGATTTATTAGTTTTGTAATGGTTTAGGTTTGGTTTTTTTTTAAACTTTTCGCAAAGATTTTTTTTGCTGGTTCTATTTGGAAGCACAGTAACAGTTCATGTCGATTTTGACAAATCCGTTGGCATATGATAAATATAAGTTGCCAAGCAATTTAAATTTGACTATACATGATGGCACAAAACTATGTTTCACCCGAATGGTGCAGTGAGGGGTACGAAAATTTATATAAACTCATCGGACTGCTTTACCATAGAATTTCAGGCGGTCAACTCAATTTGTCAGAGTATTTTTAATTGTATGGCTCCTATCTCATCAACAGTCACTAGTCCAGGAGAAAATGAGCTTCAAATGAGCCCCTTTCATAAAGTTTGGGTTTGGATGACTCATCATACATTTTTAATATTTCCCAATTTAACACGTAACACGTATACCGTATATAAGTATTACCACACGCTGAAATTGAATTGAACTGAAATTGGAATCATCCAATAAGCAACTTCTTCAATATGCGGATTAAAATTGCCGTGCATTGTTGGTCCGTCTTAATTTGTCAATTATTGATAAACGTTATTGAAATTCTTTTTTAGAGCCTACACGGTTTTTCAGAAGCATAGAGAAGCATATAACATGTGGAACATCAACCATCGTATTGTGGAAAGTTTGGACGATTCATGGTTGGTGATTTGAACGGAATCATGAATATACGCACTTTAAATGATTTTAAAGCAAGGGTATTCGATTCGATAGCTTTGTATACAGAGACGTTGATCGATAAATTTTCACTTGTGATCTAAAAAGAGACATGGTGGAAAAAGGTTCAGCAACTATACCGCGACATGACAAAGTGCTGCTTCCAAACTAATTGTGTAATCAAAATGCTAAAATGACTGTCTTTCGCTTTCGAGACTTTCCCGACATCGTAGTTACTGATGAAGCTCAACAATAGTTTTAAGGTGACAGTTAAGTCAATGTGAAGTTTTCAAATTGTTTTTAAGTATAACTTCTCGCTTTGTCAGAAAAACGATGAACCGCAGTATCGTACACGGAAAAAAATATTTTGATTAACATCATTATTGTAGTTTGGTAACTAGATTTTTGTGATGTTCATGAAATTTTTACTGATTTTAACTTCTTTTTGAGTGATATTGATTTAGTGAATTTATTGAATTTTTATTGACCATTGATATTCATAAAGAACGTTTTCTGAAATTCACTGTATACATTTTTGAAAAGTTTAGTACGTCAAAAATTTTATTCATATCAGTAAAATTTGGATTGATTTTCACAATAATTCTGTAAACATTAAAAAATTTTGGTATTTATCAAATACGTTTGAACTTTACTGTCATATTGACATGCTTTTTTTTTTAAATCGAAAATAGTTCGAGTAAACATTGGTAATAATTTGTAATAGTTTCCTCCTACTCTCCGTCTTTACTGGGTTTCCAGTGATCATGCTATAAAAGAGTAGGAATGCTTCCTATTTGCCAATGAAATAGACATTTTGCTCATCTCACGTCGTTGTTTAAATTTACGCGATTGTGTCTTGTAATTTCAGATAGTTGTGTCATTCTCATACTGCATGAAATACTTGAAAGGTGCCTTTTGAGTTTTACCTAGATATCAACTATAACCGTGGCCAGGGAGGAAGAAAAAGATGTTTACTGTGAAAAAGCTTAGAACACCTGGATTCTGTTGCTGAAACATTTCTAAAGGAATGAAATGAAAGATAATCGTTAGTACTTGGGTGGAAGAACTCTTCAGTGCACCTTATTGAAAGAGATCAAACCAAACAATAATACTGTTTGATGTCATAATTTTCTATATAATCAACAAAAATTTAACATCACAAACTTATTGTAAAGTGAAGAAATGCTAACACGCACATCTCAAAATCGATTCGTAAAACATAAAAATACATAATCGGCTGTTAAGAGCCCCTACTAAAACCCTTTATATATATATATATATATATATATATATATATATATATATATATATATATATATATATATATATATATATATATATATATATGTATATATATGTATGTATATATGTATATTTATATATATATATATATATATATATATATATATATATATATATATATATATATATATATATATATATATATATATATATATATATATATATATATATATATATATATTACATGTTATTCATTTGTTTTAATCGGCCATAATAAAAAAATTTTCTATCAAAATAAATACTGATTTTTACTTGGTTTTCAATGAAATTCATTAATGATTTAATGCTCGTAGTTATTAATTTATTTTATGACGTCACAAATATTCAATATGAATATTTAGTGAATATCATTTACCAGGTTTGTAATATTCACTACAGAAAAAAAATCACTAAAGCAGTTTAATTTTAATCACCATTGGATCGACTGGAGCAGTTTTTAATGATTATTATACTGTTTTTTGGTGATTCTCAGCCTAAATTTTTTTTCCGTGTATATAAGAACTATAATTTCCTAACATTAACATCTGTGTTTGTAAATGTTTTCCTGCAACCGCATATTCATTGTTTTGTACCTGGAACTTACCTAGTATGATTACTTCGAGATTTTTGCCATCTGGTTTAACAACTCTTTCATATATTTTGTCAGATCGAGACTAATTTTCATTCGTCACCATCGGTGTATAAACAAAAGTGCATTTTGTTCTGTCCACTGTTTCGAACTGTCCTCGCGAAGATGTTTTTTCATCGACAAAGACTGTGATAAAACAAATCGTATCATCACACGTATCAATCTTGCACAGTGAACATAAATATAATTTCAGTATCAAGTTCAATTGTATGCTTCACTCACGATTATTTTATAGGCCTGCTAATGATTTTATAAATTTAATTACCTTTGTGCTATGTCTGTTGCACACGACAAGATGAAGGCCAGAACGACCCATTTGATCCGCAAGTAATTCCAAAATCATTGTGCTTAACAAAAAAGCGGTAGCCTAAGCGAAAGACACTTGAACGAACATCCTCTCGTGTAGTGTAACAAGGCTAGTCTGGCCAAAGATGGATGTGAAACGCTGAAAACCACTGATCTCTAGACTTGACTGAAACTATTGACTTGCAGAAGCTGTATGGACGACGAGGAGGAAGAGACCATCTCATATGGCCATGCTAGGCTTTGGCACACAAACGACATGAAGCCCCTAATGGTTTGCCTCTCTGATCTTGAAAACTGTAGGTGCGAGATTTGTAAGTAGCTGAAACAGGTTCTCATAAAGGTAAAGTTAGAAGGATCCTGTGGTATTACACCGGACCGTCGCCGGTCTAAGTGTACGGTAGCAGTCACTCAACCTAACCCATCCTAATTCCAAAATCATTCATATCGTAAAATATCGCACTATATACTGACCAAAATATTATCATCCAGTCCATTGCTATTTGTAAGCACCCTTAGCTATTAAGCTTGATTAATGCTTCTCAATAGGTCAGTCAACTGGTTACATTTGCATGCTATAGCTTAATACTTTTCCGGCAGTTCTACCAATTCCCATGTACGAATTTATACAAGTTTGACTGACTATCTCAATTTTTCGGAATCTGGATTAGGTAAAGTAAAGCAATGGATCTGTTACTAGTATTAAATCATCATTTTCTATGATGCTAGCATATTCCTTACTTGCTTTCGTATTTGAGTTCATTTAAGACAGGATTGCTCCAAACCACTTCAGTAAACATACGGGTAGCAAATAATTTGTTATATACCTTAAGAGCTTTATTGGATTCAGGAAGTATACATTTTTTTATTATGAAAGCTTGTGTCCAGAACTTAGGTCTTCCACAAACCAATCAACAGTTATGTGTAGAACGTCTGCCAAAAGGAACAACCAAGGGAAAGGTATAGAGTTAGAGGTGTTTTCTCGAACTAGACCAGACATTTTGTGCTATGTACAACCCATGTACCAATTAAAAAGCCATGTCCAAGGGGTGAAAACCAACCTAATAGCACAAGAAACAGTTCTAGGCTGGATAATTGCAGGGAGATTGCATAACATGGAACCTCCAAAAATACAAACATTTTGAACGAGCATTAATATTGATCAGGTTTTAACTCAATTCTGGGAAATGGAAAATATTAAAAAAACACACCAACTCAATCTTCCACAGAAATTTATTGTTAAAACCATTTTATAAATAATTTTTCTAGAAATTATGGGGGCAGATATATCGTTACACCACTTGGAGGGTCCTTATAAGAAGACCAGCACTTCTACCAAATTTCGTATATGATGACAGCTGACCTGGAAAAATGTTCAGGCAGGTATTAGTTAAACCACAGCATACTGACTGAGAGAATCACCAAGTGATCAAATTCGGGAATATTGATTGCTTACAGTCACGTATGGCTCTGCTTCGGACTCAGCACCATTTTTGTGTCAACCCATGTGTTAAAACAAATTGCGGACAATAATCATCACACATTTTCAAATGCAGCTGCAAGTATCGGGAGAGATTTTTATGTTGACAATCTCATGGCTGGTGCCGAAACAACTGAGCCACTCATCATCGTCAAACATGAAATTCAATCGATAATGAGGGTATCCGGCTTTAATCTTTCTAAGTGGTTCTCCAATTGTTAACCTACCGTCGAACAGTCAACCGATATAAATAAACTAATTGAGACTGATACAATTGGCGATGATAGCATTCAATTGGCGGGAAACGATCGGGAACGATCTGTATATATTTGGAGTGATTCGACAATCGTTTTTGCATTGCTAGCAATAGCACCACGTTCTCTTGGTGTGTTTCTGGGAAATGGTATCTCAAATTATAACTAATTACCCGAAAAAAACTGGCATTACTTTAACACAAAGTGTTGGCATATTGTATACCACAAACTATATACGACCACAGTTCTTAGTGTTTCAAAATGGCTATCATTTGCCTTTTCCAACCTTAAAATAGATAAATATATTCATTCCAACAATACTTACTGATACTGCTCGACACTCAGTGGTGCCAAAAAACGGAAAGTATTCCAGAACTCAATGTTACAAAGTGCCCACGGTTCAAACTCACATATACTTCACATTAAAAATACCCAACCCAGAACAATCAAGGTTTCAAATCTTCGGACACTCCAATATTATGACAAAACATACACAAATAAAGGGTTATTTGGTTCATATTCGGACTATTATATCGTAAATCGTGGCTTCTTTAATGTATATAAATCTTGATATCAAACACCAGATGGTTTAAAGAATTTTAAGTGGAATTTAATTCTTTTTGGTACGAATAATCTGGGCACAATTAACTCAAAACTTAAGAAAATATAATCATGTTATAATACCTTTACAAAACGGGACGATTATGGGGGAAAAGACTAACTTTTTTATGGTTTGAGAACCACCATCGCGTTCAAACCAACCACAGCAAATATACCTAGATCAACCCTATACATAAAGATGTGATTGGTGACTTTAATGCTAGAGCTGGCAGAAATCAGACCGACTTATGTAATAACATAGGTCCGTACTCCCGACACGAAACTGCGACCGAAAATGGGGAAAGGATGATGGAGGATTTCTCTGATTTACTTAATGTTCCACATGTATCACAAGCTGTATTTGAATACCCTCAAATACAGGCCGCAGAGATGTTCATTGAGGATCCATCCTATGAGGAATTCACAATGGCCATACAGAGATTCAAGAAAAATCGTTCACCAGGGGTTGATTGCATTAATTCAGAGCCCTTGACATTCGGAGGGCTAACTTTGTGGAACTGTCTTTTCGACCTTGTTCGATTGGTATGGCGAAATGAAATTAGGCCTGATGAATGGAAAGTGGCCGCGTTATGCCCAATATTCAAAAATGGTGATCGCTTGAAATGCGAGAACTATGGCGGTATAGCTCTCCTTTGCACAGCAAACAAGTTACTGTCATAAATTATCTTGGGAAGAATTACTCCTCTTGCTGAGGAAATTGTCGGTGACTACCAAGGAGGATTCCATCCAAATCGGTCAGTCACTGATCAAGTTTTTTCGCTACGGATGATTCTTTCCAAGTACTACGAAACATCTCGCGATGTACACCGATCAATCGAGAGAGGCTATGGTATGCGCTTGAATATTTAGGAATACCGAAAAAATATGAACATCTCTGTAAAATGACAGTAACGCAGTCACAATGCTGTGTTAAAGTTGAGAACAGGCTATCGAGAACTTTTGCAATCAATTCCGGTGTTCGACAAGGAGATGCGCTGTCCCTGATACTTTTTAATCTCATGTTGGAATACATCCTTCGTAAAAGTGAAACACCTCAGGACAATATCTTATTCCGACAATCCTATCAACTTCTTGCTTATGCAGATGATATCTGTGTGAAAGAGATACTTGATCTACTGGAACAGTTTTCAGCTTCCGTTGGTCTCAAAATCAACGAGTCCAAAACCAAATATCTAATCTCTGGTTTTCGAGACCAAGACGCAATTGATTTCAGTAGTGGAAACCACACGTTTGAAGGAATAATGAGATTCAAGTATCTTGGATCTTTCATTACTCACGATAATAGTGTGGGAGGGGATATCAAGGTTCGTCTTGCCGCTGGCAATCGGGCTTTGTATCCTCTACGTCCACTGCTGAAATCAAAATATCTTGCAAATACGGATAAGCTGAAACTGTACAGAGCGTTGATCAGATCCGTTGTCATGTATGGATGTGAGAGTTGGACCTTGACGGATGAATACGAAAGATGGCTTCTAACATTCGAGAGAAGAATCATGCGTGTGATATATGGCCCAAAACGTGAAGTCGATGGCACTTACCGAGTTCTTTTCAATCACGAGATCAGGAATTTAATGCAAATTCCTGATATCGTGCATAAAATTAAAGGACAGCGAATACGCTGGCTCGGTCACATTCTGCGTGCTGATCCGAAACGAATGATACAGCGAACCTTTAAGGGAGAACCGCCTTTCGGTAGGCGAAGAGGTCGCTGTCGGCGACGATGGCACCATGGCGTAGAAAGCGATCTGGCATCTTCCAACTGCTTGCAACAGTATAAAGATATGACACGTGATCGAAACCGTTGGAGTCAGATTGTTGACACGGTACGGGCCAATAATGGCCAGTAAAAACCGACAAAAAAAAATACATCAGGATGCAAATTTAAAACTCTCAACTCCTCGCGGCTCTTGGCTTTACTAACTAACAGATTACCATTGAATATCATGTCAACATATAGCGATTCCTACTAGCGATTCAAATCTTACTTGACTCTTAATCCATATCTAACCAACTGTATAAAAACTGTAACGAGATAAATATTCTGGATTTGCAATCATTATTTCAAGCTTTTCTGCAGAGTGCAAAAATAAGGCTAACACTTGGTTTAGCACCTCCTGGATTCAGAATTCATATTTATCGTTCTAATTGGTCCTTTAGCACCAAACTGTATTCTGTTTCCCGTGACGTCACGAGCTTATAATTCATACCACGTTTATATTTCGATATCTCCGAGCTGATAGAAACTTGTGCTAGTTAACGTTGCTCCACCATCCATAGATGTATTTATCGACTCAATAGGACCACTGATTGTGCCCATTCATTTCTTTTCTCTTGTCTGATCCACTTTCCTTACTTCTTCATTACGATCAGGAGGTTATGTTATCATGGTTATATACTCTAAGTATAGGCTCAGGACACATCAGCAAATTAATGCTGACTATCCAATAAACCTCTAAGGTCTTAAACATCGCATCAAATATTTGTTTGGACCTCACTGCTGTTATTTCGTTCTCTGCTGAAATTTTCTATTCAACTGATTCTCTCAAAAACACTGGGACATTGTTATGTAAGACGGTGCTTTCAACAAAGTGAATTATGTTGGCTTACTACTTCTCCCAATTTCATTATACCTGTTAATAGTTTTGGACTATGACAATTACAGCATCTGTTCGAGTTGCGAGATTTATTTTGTAGTTCTTCAAATTCAAGCCAACTATAGTATTGAGTTGTCGGGCTTAACCGGATACACATTTATCATTTCGCGACTCCCAACTATATTCACAGAGTTACGACAATTAAAACGGCGGTAATTGTCCAAACCAAGTAAAAGTTTATTCAAACGTAACATGCTCGCGTACCACAAAATTAATAAACGGAAATCAGTTTCTATATAATCGTTAATCGCGATTTAGGTTAATTATATCCGTATACAGTATATTGAAACAATAGTTGTTTGTATGTCGAAAAGATTTATTGCTTTATTATTTGGTAATTTGAGTTTTTCGACGGTAATTTATAACCAAGTACTTTATAGAGTGGATTTTTCGATTGTCGACACATTCGAATGAGATTTAGAAAAGTGTTTCGAAACCAAATCAGTTAATTATATTGCGATTTACATAAACACACTCATTATTTTTGAGTTAATCCGTTTCGCCTTAACTCGATTCCGTTTCTTAATCCTTCCAAAATATTATTAAAATTCGACCTTTAATCCGTAAACACTGGTTGAAAATATTGTGATCTCCTTGAAACGTTTGTATATATAGTTTAACGGATTATCCTCATAAAATATGTCAACAAAAACTGCAAGGGTTCAAAGGATTAGAAACTGTAACCGATCTTCTACTTTAAATGACCTTCACACGAAGAAAAGAGTTAATCTTATTTTATTACTTCTCAGTAGTTAAGACTGTATATATACTCGATATATAATTAAGGTTACCTGGTTGCACCTTGTTGGTGAAAGGAAAAGGAATTTACTATTTAGTCCTTATATACACCTAAGCGAGTTCGTTTGTACAGCGACATCATTAATCAAAATTCTCGGTTCGTTCATCAACTCGGAATCATTATCACCTCAAACACTATTTTAATGTTAGTTTATAGTTCCGATATATTGTGTATCACTCACATACATGATCCCTCAAAGCCATTTTAGCTGTCAATCAAATTACGCTGCTCAACAAAAAAAATTCATTCGAAAATTGAAAAAACCAACAACATTTTCACAACATTTTACCCCATTTTAAAAAGAATTCCCGAGCACAATAAGGAGGTGCAGATGTTTACGTTCCGAATTCGATTTAGGGTTGATTGTACAAACAGTGAGTCTCTCTATATATTTGCTTATTGACTTTTTGCACAAAATACACAGTCCCGATGCTGTTTGTTTTTGGATGATCGAGTGGATTTAGATTATATATGCAGTTGGATTTGGGATAAGGGATGGCGTCCATCAATGTCGTGCACGCCGATTGGTCGACAATAAAACAGATTAGAGTATGTTCAAAAATATAATATATGTAGTGAATTTATGTAAAATAAATTATTTGCTATTTACAGAATATATAGGCGTCTTAACACTAGTATCATCTATATCTTAACTCCTTAATCTTAATCTTAACACTATATATATAGGAACTCTTAATACTCGTAAATTTTGATTGATCTCAACTTAATCCTAAACACTAAATCCTAATTACATGTTTTCATAACAGTGGTTGACTCTTTGGTTGACAAAACAAAAACTGTCTCGTTTATCACTGACCGTAGGACGCCGGTAAAGGTATATTGTTCCCATCTATCCTCATCCCATTGTTGTTTTGATGCACGTTGTGTTGACTCATGGTATGATGTTGATGATAAAGTACACCCGGTTGATTCAACGACGGTGGGACCATTTGTTGCGGCGAATGTTGTGTATTGTAATTGGTGTAGGGCGCATAAACGCCGGTCGTTTCGTCGGCGAAATTCAAATCGGGACTCATCGAGACGCGATGATCTTTTTTCGCTTTCATACGACGATTTTGAAACCATATTTTTATTTGACGTTCCGACAGGCTCAACGTTTGCGATATTTCGATGCGGCGCCGGCGGGTTAGATATCGATTGAAGTGGAATTCTTTTTCGAGCTCGAGTGTTTGGTAGCGGGTATATGTTTGTCGTGTTCGCTTCGACGAGAGCGATGGGGATGAATCTTTTGAATTATCTATAGATAAACAAATAAATAATCGGGATTAGTACAGTAATTATATCGATATAGATAATCTTTATATAACTTACCCAAATTACAGTTTTGCATCCAACCATAGTTGTGCAGGGATGATTCAGCACTTTTCTCGATTCCATTTATCGTCGAACCAATCACATTCGGCGATTGTGGTGGTGTACTCAACTCATCAAAAATATCCTTATTCGGTGTCGATGTCGAACCAATAATGTTGGTTGTAGTCAAATTGTCCTGAGTCACGATTTGGGATGGTGTTGTATTCGATATGGCTGATGTTGGTATAAACGGTTTTTCGTTCGAATTTTTTTTAGTAAAATCTGTCGAGTCATCGAACCAATCGTCGTAAAACGTATTGCTACCAAATAAATGGTTGGTTGCGGCTTGATTGTTCGATGGCGGCGATTGTGGTGTGATTGGATTACCATAGTTGTCGGAAAAATCGGATTTTACCGATGGGGATAATTCGGCCGTATTTTTGACCAGCGTTGATTTCCAGTTCAATTTCTGATAGAAATGAATTGGGTCGTACTTGATTTTCTGCCTTGGATGCGTCAGTAAGGCCCGTAATGCAGGCGAATCATTTTCACTTTCACTTTCCAATTTACGTTTTTTGCTTACTGTATTCACCTTTTCGTCACCTTGTTCGTTACTCTCATTTAACTTTTCACTATTATTATTATTGTTATTATTACACTGATATCCATATTGTTGGTTATGCTGGTGATAGTTAGCATACGAATATTGTTCTTCACTAATAGTTTGCTGATGGCCACCACCACCATATTGCTGCTGATAGCTTTGATAGTAATTCATACTGTTCGAGTTTCCATAACTATAATTCCCATTATACTGTTGATAGTAGCTGTTGTAATAGTTTTGCACATAATCAGGATACTGATGGGTTTGCGTTGCCATTTTCCACCTCACTATAATATAAACTTAACACGACTATTTCACTATGCGACCGACTTAGAACTGCATGTCCTTACTCAACAAAATATTATTGATAAATGATAAAGTAAATATTTGGCACACGACCGATGCATTCGCCTCATCCCTTGTCGCATCGACAAAAGAGGGAAACAAAATACAAACACTATTGTTATTATTTACGGTCTCGCTCTTTCGCACGTCGAGTCCTTAATGCAAGGTCTAAATTGACAAAAGTAATAATAAAAACGAAAAAAAAAAATTTTTATTCCCTTTGACAGAATTATAAAAATGCGATTTTACAATCACAAAAAGGACAATACGATTCGTAAATCTAGGCAGAAACGTGCCGCACGACTTTCGTCTTTCCACCAGGCAAACGAATATTTTTTTGATTGCGGATCGGTCGATCATAAAATATATTATATGATTTTATATCCTTTCGCATCGTAAAAAATTATAGCGGGTCCTTTACGATCGCCTACTTTGTTTTTGGTTCGTTGGTTGGTTCTCGTATTTGATCAGTGTTGCCGTTCTTGCTCTATATATAAATATAGATCTCACATTGTTGTGAAAATAGGAGCATATTGTTTTGCATCTGTCAAATTTTTCATATATTATGTGTGTTAGGCTTTTTAGGGATTTTTGATGTTTTCATTGTAATCCACCCCCTCTATACGAAAAGTATTACATGATTTTTATTTATCGGATTCAATAAATTGAATAAATAAAGACACAATTGTATATGGTGTGTGTGTTCACATATTATTAGGGTGAGGTGAACTATTTTTCTAACACAGTGAATTATGTCTGCAAAAACCGAAAATCATAAAAATGGATAACATTATTAGAGATGCAGGGTGATGTACAAGGCAATAAATTATTTCTCGATCGAACGACTTTTGACACAACTTTGGAAGAACGTGCGATAATGGCATAGCTCCGACTACTGATTTGCTTCTTATTTTTGTCGATTCCTGTTATTGAAAATAACATTTCAGTAGATCATCTTAGTGAAATGTTTTGGTTAATCTAAATTGACAATCTTATAGTGTTAAGTGACTGCACTGGTTTTCAATGGGTCGTATATAAAATGGGAAATTATACGAAAAATGCAAGTCTTAGATTTTCCTAGTAAGGTAATAAGTGATGAAGTGAACTCTGGAAAATGTTAAATACCACGGTTGTCGATGCTGCCTAGTAGACTCTCCCATCAGGTATAGTGAAGACTAAACCCTTTAATTATTGGTTTGGTGAAGAAGGTCGTTTTTCTGTTAACCTATTAATGTTTCACATGCGTCACAAGCTGTAATTGAATACAGACAGCAAAGAGTTCATTGTGGATTCACAATTTCAGGAGTCTCGTTCCTGAATGACCTATCTTTTATAAATCGCTTACATAACTGCTTGCCTTACTTTGAAAAAATTGACATTCTAGTGGTATAAATTATAACAGAGAACTGACTTCTAACGAGAATTTGGACTAAATCAGGCAGTCACTTATCAAGTTCTCGAGTCTTGATGTCCAACAGGTTTTTTTTGGTATCCGTAGATTTCAAAATAGCTCAGAAAGTGATCAATTGATCAAATTTTCGAGATAAAGAGGATATGAAGGTTAGTCTTACTGCTGACAATTGGACTTTATATCCTGTACACCTTTTCTAAAATCGATATACTTTGAGAATTGAGATAAGCTGACATTGTACATTATGTTGATCAAACACGTTGTCATAAATATATTGATGAGTACAAGACACGACTTTTACTATTCAAGAGAAGAGTTATGACAATATACCGAGTTCTTTTCAATCAGAAATTTAATAAAATTAATGGACAACGAGTACACTGGCTTATCACGTTTTGCGTCCTAATTCGGAGCGAAGTGATCTCTATCGGTGATGATGATTTCACGGCATACAAATCGATCTGGTATATTGTGGCAATTTATAAAAATAAAATCTATCGCTTATGCTTGAGGCACTTATCGAGCCTCAACTAAGACCTTACGCACCATTTATATACGTATTGGTGCATATTGTAGATGGTCAACCCGACAAATGATTTTTCATTCACACAATCGTTGTTTATTTCACCCAGAGCGTGTTTTGATCAACATCCTGTTAACGCACGATTCACTCGCCAATTCATATTGTTCTGAAATGTCGATGTGGGAGACCGGAGGGTTGTCCTAAGCGAGAAATCGAATAGACTTTCAACTAAATAAACGTGGGCAATCTGTTTGTATATCTGTTCAAAATTTTGGTAAGGAAGGATAAAGTGAGCTCTGTTTCGTAAAGTTTTGTAAGTTACGGTTATCGATGCCACACATATCAGACCCTATAGGACATATATCAGACCCTATAGGGCATATTATGAAGCATGTGTGGTCTTGCTTCTAAACAATATTAATATAAGAAAGACATCTTAATGAATTCGTAGATTTAATCTTATGATGATGGAGAGGATATCAGGTCTGTATGCAGGTAAAAAAAATTAAAAAAGGCGGAAATTATTCCAGAACTCAATGCCACTAGGGCACAAGGTTACACTTACAGATTAAAAACACCTAATCGTGATTGATGTTTGGTCTCCACCCCGAGACCCCCGAATGACAGAGGAAGTACACTACTTTCTCTGCCACGGGAGCGAAATTTTATGAATTTTGAAAGTCCGTTCTAAAGATGGCTTCTAACATACCGAGCCTTTGTAATAACTAGATCAGAAATTATAATCCAGGTTACTGATATTGTGAATGGATTTAAAGGACCATGAATATGCTAAATCGGTCAAGCTATGGTTGGTGATCCAGAGCGTATGGTATTGGAGGTCAAAGATTTCACTGTTGATTAAAAAGACTTTAAATTAAAAAGACTAAAAAAGACCATTTTTCATCTTCTAGCTGTTGAAATCAGTGCTTATGTTATTAATCGTAATCAATCGAGATGGATACTGTAGGGTCGAACGAGCAGTCGAGCCCTCATTATTGATTTAAGTGAGCATAGATGGATATATGTTCAAATACCACTATTAGTTTGCCATACTGACATTCTGGAAAACATTTTCATTTATATTCCACACGGTTCACAAATGTACTGGTTTGACATTACTATAAACCACAGTGGGTTTCATTAATCTATTAGGATTGGTTCAAAATTAACTGCGGTAGTAGTTTTTCTGTATGTTGCATGTATATCAGTTATATGATCACATGGAGGTATGCTTCTGATGATTTTTGAAGTCCAGGCTCTTTGAATTGAAATCTTTTCGCGGATTAATGACATCACCTCAGATTATAACGTTTTTCAATTGGTGTCTAATCCGTGTTTTTAGGCATGATCTACAAAAGTTCAGTACTACCCTGGCAAAAAACAAGGTATAACAATAATTTGAGTCTAAGATTTTGACATAATTCTTCCATATCTTCATCCGCACACATACCCGTGTGGTGTTGCTTCAATCACATTTAATCTAATTTTGACATTTCCGATATAATTTTGAATTTAGTCTCATTCTGAAATGCCGGTTGGGTATCAATACAAGTCTTCATTTTAAATAACCAACCGAATCTTACAGTAAACTTCACAGCCACCCTGTGTTATTATAAAATCAAAATTTTTGACACAGTATATATACGATATTCCGATTACCCCCTCTAAAACTTTAGCAAACAGATATAAAATACCCATAAATCTTAGCCATTCAGCAAAGGACCTTACTGGTTGACACGTACGGACTGTGTACGCATATATGTATACGGTGTTCAAAAGTTCACCCACCCTAATAATAAATATATACAGTTTATTCAATTTGCTTGTAACATATCTATTATTGGCCAAAAAAATTGTTTTCGGTCATTATATTGCGTTAAATAAATTTATGAATAGATTTTCTAACCCATTAGGTAATCCACTATAGCGAATATGATTTTCTAATAACATGCTACCGATTTGATTAAACCACTCCACGTAAAACGAATTACTGTGCATAATAGAACTTAATTAACTTTATTATTAAAGTTTAATTCCCTCCTTGATTATGCATTCGGTGTGTGTGTGTGTTTGTGTGGGTCCCTTTCGAAAAACAAAAACTGAAGTAGGAAAATTTATATCCACACCTATTTAACTGTATTTTAATCAGTTGTGTGAAAAGTCGAATAAAACAGTTTTTCCTCTCTACTGTGTGCGGGAATCGACTAGCCTTATCTACGAAATTAATTCGTTTTATCAAAATGTTTTTGTTTTTGGAATTTCCTTGTATAGCATATGGTTAGCAATAATATATACCCAGAGTACCCCAACTATATATACAGGCTTGCTACTATACCAGTCAGTATTTTCATTAATTTCACATATATCCAGATTCCACCCTCCATAACCAAAAAAAAAATGTTTTTCACCTTCTGCCTGCAAATAAAATTTACAAATGGAAATGAATTTTGACGAACACTCCTCTAAAAATTTGTAGATCGACAATTTTTATATGTGGAATGTGCTCGTACGTATATGGCATGAAAAATGACCCCAAATTGATTTCAATTCAAGAGCGCATATAATTAATGATCACGCAATGCAAAATTTATAGACGTGAGCTTATATACGGATTCGAAACATACAAAACCGATATTATTAATGGAGATAAAAATAGATTTTATGTTGTAGTTGGTTACGGTAGTGAATACTATACTACTATATGGTAGAGAAGTTCAAGGACAAATTTCTTATAAACTATACGTTGTATAGATGATTATGTCATAGAAGTTGTTTCTTTAGGTTAATGGCACTAAATTTATTTAATCGTCTGACTCAAGACATACATTCAACTCATTGGGTCAAACTACGAAGTCAGGGTTAGTTGATGAGAATATAGCGATAAAAGCTCAACCAGGCTGACTATAGGCCAACCGCTTAACGATATCTGTACCTACTCGAGGAAGAAATGAATTGCACAAATCAGCTTTAAGATCCTAGTTCGATTGACAAAAGTACTGTTTACTGGGCTGTTTTTTGATCTGGGTGATGTTAATAGCAACATTGGTCTAGGATTGTCCAGCATGGAATTTAATAAAAACTCAATCAAGCTGATTGTATTAAATCGCTTAACATGCTCTATACCCACACAAAAAGTGTTGTTTGGATAATTGTGATGTGTATATTCTTTCTAATTATAAGCTTTAAGATCCTAGCTCAAAGAACAAAACATTTTGTTGAGATGAGTGATGTTGATATTAACTATATGTTCTATATATAGGATCGTCGACCAACGTTTTGGTTGTGGTATCCAGAAATGCCATATCCGATGGAATTTTTATAAAAACTCAACCAGACAGATAATGTCCAATCGCTTAACGATGCTCTGTGCCTACTCGAAGAAGAACGGAGTTGGTAGGATGTGTGAAAACGCAGAAACCTTTCAACAGATAAGCTTTGACATCATATCTTGATTGACTGACTATAGTTTAGTCATATTCATACATCATTTTTGGATCGGCCAAGATTGACGTTTCATAAAGCGTAATGGATGAGAACAAAAAACCAAGTTGTTATACTTCTCGAATTTTAAATCACTATAAACATGGATGTTCGCCAATGTTCAGATATACTGGTTTATTGACTTTTCTGCTAAGTATCGTTGGCCATTTTATTGACTAAGGTTAGACATGTTGAATCTATTATTTCAATTTTGGACTGTTCGTATCCAGTGCCAAAGCCATATTAGCATCAAAACCAGATATTCCATGTATTTTCAACCTTCTCCAGTACCAAGTGTTAAAAATACGAGTATGTCCTGATCGCATTAACGTTTTGAATAATTATGTGTCTTCTCCAATGTGAAAGTCTTTTGAATCTAGCCTGCTCTCCAAGTTAAGAGAGTTTGCCCGCGGTTTGACTCTCTCCGTATAGATCAAAAATTAATAAGCTTCCAAAAATTATGTGTGGAAAGCATTTATTGGCTTGGCTGACTACCTTTTAAGTGCACTAAAACAGTTCGTATACTGTTTAAGATAAGACGTGATACGGGCCGCTTACGGCCCTTAAACACAGATAAAAAATATGATGTTAAAGATAACCCTGGCCATTTTATAACGTTTCCAACTTCATCACATAAAACGAATTATAATTTGAAAACCATCAACTCAATGGTCTGCTGTGAAGCTACCTGACAGAAGATAGTTGGCATAATCCGTCAGTTTCATATGTTGGCGGTTATACAAGAGTTTATGTTACCTCTTCATGATGGCGGTTAGGACAATTTACCTCACTACGTTAATCGACGAGTCTTGCTCAAATACAGGGCTAAACAACTAGGCCAAGTTAAGCTGTCATGTTCGCCTAGCCTTATCTCTGTAATATGGGCCTCTGGACTAATCTTTGAGGCTATACTGTATGAATCACTCAGTTATAATATAGAAATGAAGGGACACAATAGTGCAGACAGACTTTACAATTTGTATGTGCTATCAATTTCTCTACAATTTCTCGACGAATCATGGAGAGTTTTAAGAGCAAACACCAGTTAACAAACACTTTTCAAGAAGAACTATACATCAGACATGACTCGCCGTAGTAAGACAAGTAGACGATAGCACAATGTCTAAACCTAAGTTTAAAGTTATGACTCAACCAGAATGAAGGCACTCGTCTCTGTGAAGAGTTCTGTGTTAAATTTCATGTCAGATGGCAGTCAAGCAAGAATCCTTATATATACCAAAAAATCAAGAATTTAGAATTCAATGTCTTGGTCAGGTATGAAACTACCTGAGGGCAGATTGTGGCACTATCGGTCAGTTTCGTATGTTGGCGTAACAAGTATTTGTGTAATCTCTCTATGATGATGTTTAAGCCGTATCTCACTGCCTTATCGATGACTCTGGCTTAAATACGGAGCTTCACAACTAGGCCAAGTTTACCTGTCAACCTCTTGTCAATATTTCTGGGGTTATATTACAATGAACCAAGCAGTAATTACTTATAAATAGAGGAACAAAATAGGGCAGTCAGGCTTTACAATTTGGGTATATGCTATACATTTTTTACAATTCAAGTTCTGATGGAATCATAGAAATCTTTAAGAATAATTAGGGGTAAATATCTCTTCTTAACAAAAGAAGAGATATAAAGCAGCTCTAAGGATAAAATCCTTTCCAAGAAGAAATATGTTAGATATGATCACTACGTATTTATGCAACCGAGCCATAAGATATAGACTATCCTCTAACTTAAAGTGATTGCCAACAGGAATGAAGACCCTCATCTCTCTGAACAGTTCTCTATGGAAAGATGGAGGTCACTATTAAAAAGTTTAATGAAATCAGATAGGATTCAAACAATAACCCTTATAGACGTACATATCAAAAAGGTATACTGATGTTAACTCATTTTCCAGAAATTGAGGCCAAAAACATAATAAATAAAAGTGATATAAGATCAGATTCGATATTCCCTGGTTTTTAGGATCCGTATTCTCGTATTCCATGGACCTATTCAATGGGTTATAAAAAAAGTAAACGTGTTGACTTTTTATTCCTCATCAGTTCCTCTCTTCAGAATGCATTACTTTGGATCGTGGTCCTGATTTGAAAATTAACTATAGAAACTTGGAAGTTATTCGATATCAACTGGCCTTCATTCGGAGAAACAAACTTCGCGATGTATAACGGTCGTTCGGAAAGGGATGCCTGGCCTAAAAACTAGAGAGGCCGGGTTAAACAAAATAAGAAATATTGTGCAGGATGTGATGTGCCAATATATATGTGTCTTACCAGATGCGGTTTGATTTGTGAATTGGCAATTTTGCTTATAACTAGTTTCAGATTAATTTAGTTGTTTCCTATATTCATCTGTCAATAATGCCAATCATTATTAATCAACTCACGTAAATATTCAACACACAAATCAAACGTGTATTGTTACTAGTTGTACGAATTATGCAAAATTCATAAATCAATAAAATTTCAACATTTTACACACGGAAGTCCAAATATACATACTTTATATTAGGAGAACCAAAAACCCGAAATTATTGTCCCGATGGTCAACCCCCATTAGATAATAATATTCTTTCAAAAATGCACACATTTCTTTCCTGCGGAGGATAATTAATCATTTTGGTCCCTTTTATATTCAACATTCGGTTAAAACCATTAATTTTTGTGCCGTGATCTTGTTTGAATTTCGACATATATAAGTACAAACGTAAACCCTCTATATGTACGGTTGGTGATCCGATTTTGCAACAATAAAACATTGATCGCAGTCGAAAGGAGTCTTATTTTTTATGATAACAATTTTATGTTTTTCCAAAATTTGGGAATTTATTTTTTATGTGACGGTTAAAAAATCCTTTTCCCTTAACTGTCAACCGATCTGTACTGTATGCTTGAATTTATTTAAGGGTTGGTCCGTAAAATTTGTTTACAGCTTCACAGACATAAAAAATGTTACTTAACATTAACCAGTATACAGTTGTAAGCCCTCGTGAATCAATAAAAAATGGTTAAGAATGTATTTGACATTTTAAGACATTGTCGCAACTATTATGTCTGTTACTGTGCGCACAGTGCATGTACATTGTACATTCACTCTGACAAATCAATTTAAAGCATATAAGAATATAGATTTTAATGTTCGCCTCAGGTGGTTGATTCTAGAATACATATATGTCCTTCGATTACACATAGACTTTGAACTTTTACCCATGACGTATGTTTATGCGTACACACCTAAAATATGGGTCAACTGAAACCGAAAACAAACACTTTGGGTCTGTATACATACATAAACATAGGCATGACTAATTTCATTGTGTACCAAAACTATTTTGTGTATCACTTAACAATCAGTCTTGGGTGGACTTAGATCGCGATAGAAGTATATAGTGTAGATCATTGAGTAGTAGTGCCTTCGAAATATTATTGTGTGGTCCAAAATCTCCGATTGATCTTGAAATATGTAGAATAAATTATATCCATCACATTAACATCTTTTGCACATGAGCTGCGTGTGTGTATATTATTTTGAAATGTCAATAAAATGATAAATCTGTTCAAATCACATTTTTGACATAAGCGTACAAACGATTGTAATGTGATTAGAGCACACAAAATATGATTAATTATTATTGATCGAGTTGATCATTTATTTTATCGCGTGGATTATTTATGTACATATAACGTCAAGAAAGTATATGAAGAGAACGGTTCGATAACCGGAATTACTGGTTGGACCAAAATTACATAAGAAACGATCGATTAAACATGATACGTATATGTGTGTTTATACATTTCAATCACATCCGAACCATAATTAATAAACACATAACACTTCAAATTATAATATTTACAATTAGATGGCATCCATCATGCGTGTGCTACGTTAACTAATCATATTTTCAACATTCGATTTGTATCAATACACCAGACCTACTATTTTGCCCCTTAAGGTATGGAAGCATAAGATTAACGAACATATGTATAGTCAATTTGACTTACCTAAGAATAGATTTTGTATCTGATTAAACGGTGTTGTAGTTAAAGATCCGTCAGTTGGAGTGGAATGTACCAGACTCGGATCTTTTTACAATGACTCCCCGCTTATCTCTAATCCCACGATTTCTAATTGGTGATTGGTGACTTTAATGCTAGAGCTGGCAGAAATGACCGACTTATGTGGTAATATAAAGGTTCGTACTCCCGACACGAGACTACGACCGAAAATAGGGTAAGAATGATGTACTTTGCGATCGCTCATGATCTCAAAGTGGCTAGTACATTCTTTCGTCATAGAAACATCCTTTCAAAACATGGACACGTAAAACATCCCGAAGCCCAATTGACCATGTGTTGATTTCTAAAGGTCGAGTTGTCGAAGATGTGAGATCTTATCGGTCGTCAACAACAATTCGTAGGCATTGACCATTATCTGGTCATCGCAAAGCTACGATGCAAATTTTCGTACAAGTCAGAGAGTACAGGGGAATATACAGCGCGATTCTCCTGTGAAGGTCTGATAAATGAAGAAACACAACGAAACTATCAAGATCTTGCCAAAGCAATGTATATACATGATTGAAGTGGATCTTTTATTCTTGCGGATAATTGACTGTAACTTTAAGTGTGATAATGTCAACGAGATGTGCTGCAGACACCGATTAAATTCGATCGGAATAATAGAGTACAGTCGTCACTGCCAGTTTTCAACTTTGCGATGAAAACGAAACTATTAGATAATCTTTTCAGAATGATGACAACATACACGATCTGCATCGCATTCTATTTCTTGGATCGGCAAAAATTGGTGCTGTAGCTGAAAGTGCGGATTAATAAGTAATCATCTCCACCCGCCATCGACAATAATTGTTTGGAATGGAATATATGTTGTAAAGGCATCATAAATCTCATTTTTTGAGAAGGAACAAGAAGCCGAACTAACAATCAAAGGTGATCATTCTTATGTCCATGTTAAGTGACGTTTCAATCCCTTTAATTAAATCGAGGAGTAGCATGTGCTTATACTATTTCGATTTCAGTGATTCAATGAGACAATTTCGTGTTGTCCCAAACGTATATGAACTATGCTCATATCGTCAATACATGTTTTATCAATGTGAAACTTGGGCCAGTATATTTTTTTTGTAATTTTTGATATTACGATTGATTCTGATAATCACACGATTATCCCCAGTTTCTTCTAACTTCTCCTCAGATTTTTCGTCACTGTACGTCTACTGACCTCCTGGTCGCGATAATTCCAGTGATTTGGTTCTTTTCAGTCTTCTTGTTTGAGTGGTAGTCAGATGACCAGATTTTCAGTTTCATCCGCGACAAACTCGATCTTTAGATCTCGATGGAGGTTGTCGTTTCGAATGTACCACGGTGCATTGACAATGCATCGCAGGATTTCATTCTGAACTGTTTGTATGATTTTTATATTTGTCTTCTTGACATATTCGCAGAACTGGCTGCCATATGTCCATACAGGTTTCAGAACTTGTTTGTATATAACAGCAGTTTGTTGTGGATCGCTAGTTCAGAATGTCTCCCAAAGGGCCAATTTGTTTTTCTAAATTTTATGCTTAGTTCATCTCTTTTAGCGTCTTAAGTCATGCCGAGGTATTTCGCAGGATTTGCAACATTTGTCCAAATACATATCAGTTTAGTAGCCCTCTGTAATTTACTATAGTGTAGTCATGAATGTTCTTTGCTGTGACAAGTATTGCCGTGGCATCGGCATTGCTGCTTCTGTAATTGGTACATCTCTAGTATAGGAGATAAAGGATTGGTCCAAGAACACACTCTTGTGGTCCTCCAGCTGCTGTTCCTATTAATTGAGAGTAGCATGTTCGTATCGTACTCGGAAGTGCCTCTCTGATATGTATGATTTGAAATTTGAAATTGGTCCAGAAGGTCTCAATGAAGTTTCAATTCAACCTCTGGTTCTAACCTCTGGTTCAATTCTCTGCATTTGATGCACTTGTTTTTTTCGTAATTGGCCTATATGGAACTTTATCATTCGAAGGTTTGTTCGGCTTTAATTACTTCAACAACTTTCCATTGTCTTTGTACACATATTGGCGAAATGCTGCATTATTTATATGCACTAGTTCCTCAATGTTTTTTCTGGTAACATTTTAACTATCTGACCCGTTATAAGATCATACCCTATCCCCTTATTTTTGATTTCCCATTTGAGTTCTTTTAATGTTACAGGTGTAACCGCCCAGGTGGCGCAATGGTTAAAGCTGCGGCAGTTGGAGCTGGAGGCACCGGGTTCAAATCCCGATAGTCGATCTGATCGGTGATGTGAATTAACACATCTGGATCCTATGTTGAGTTTAGAATTCATGGACCATCCCATGGTCCATGTCAGTATGGTTCTATTGTTTATTTATCGAAGTAATATTTTCCTCTTCCGTTTGTTTGGTGTATGGCTGGACCTGGAATGTTTATTCGAGGTGATTTGCAAACAAATTTGCTTTTTGTTTGGCATTTCAAGCCCAATTTTCCTATTCTTTAATTGGAGGAATCCGAAGTTTGGGTCTTAGTAATGTCAAACTTGGGCCAAGATCTTAAATTTTTGTAATTAATAAGTGGTCTAGTAATAAGAGTTTGAGCATTTCCATTTCACTGATTGAATGTGATGATTGATTTGACTTTCTACACCCTTGCTTCGACCGGTAGGAATAGTGGAGTACTCGGACTACGCCAAATTGACAAAGACGTTTGATCTCACGCACCTAAGATAACATATGTCCAAATAGATTTCTAAACAGCATCAACAATATTGAACAACAAATCGTAAACACATTAATTTCCATACACATTCTCAGATGATCAATAAGTAAAGTTAGATGTAAGTAAATTATCTAATAACCTAATTTTATACCAATCATCGTCTTATAGAAATATGTACAAACAAATCAATACGCAACCATATAACAATCAAACTAAGAAAACTAAAAATAAGTGATGGTCAGTTGAAAGAAACAAGAATTTGAATATAATTGATGAATCTGTCTTACTCATATCGGTATGCAAGGTATCAATGTTTTTTGTTGAATGAAAAATCCATTAAGAATGACACATATTGTTGTTGTGTTAAGATTAAGAGGAAACGAGTATATGAACAGATAATGTTAATACACAGATTGTTTGACACTTTACGTCACGATTGTTATCTTAGCGTACAATTATTATATACCTTGGTTTTGAAATTGTTAACCACATCAATCCAATCCATTAAACATAAAGCTGCTTGCTAATAAAAGTTTAGTTTTGATTTTAGTACTATGCAGGGTGATTAATTTATTTGACATATAAAAGGTTTTCTTAGTAAATAGACGATTATAGATACCTTCATAGGAGTGCCTTGGATACTTTCTGCCACCCACATACTTCAATTACCATATCCAGCTAACACATTCAGTGTTCAAGATACTTTTACTCATGATCAAAGTATAGACTGTAACCAAATCGAGTACTTGCTGCGTCTTTATACAGCAGTGAATACATATAAACGTCGATTGTCAAGGCAAATTCGGATTTTTATATCATTTCCTACACAATCTATTATCATTAGTAAACAGAGAACCAAACTACTTGAATCAAATAACTCTTTCAAACGTGAGTATCTTGGTCTCAAGATCCCTAAATCACAGATATTTGTTTTCGGACTTATATTCCAGAACTGAATGGGCCAATGGATTTTTGGTCACCACGGAGATCGAACTCTATAAATAGCCAAATGACAGAGCAAGCACACTTCTTGCTGTATCAACGAAGGTTCGTTGCCACTTAAACTTTCAAAACATAATTCGTCTACTATAGACTGGACCATCGAAATCTATTTGGGGCTATTCTCTTTAGTTCCTCCCATATTTTCCTAATGTGTTTTGGTTCAGTAGCACCAAGTCACTGCTGGTCATCCAACTTTTCTTTTTCCTTGCGAATTCCACTTTTATGACATCCTGTACATCAATTACGGTTTAATGAAACGAAATGAAATGGAATGGGATTTTTGTTTATTCCATATTTCGTTTTCTCGCCAAATAATTCCACTCCACAAAGTTGCATTCTTGTTCGTTTTGTGGGATATTGTTTTTAGTACAAGTTCTAAACAGAGAAACATTTCAAAAATGGAATTTTAATGTCATTATTTGTTTTTTGGCGTGATAATTAGCGCGTGCAGTGTTACACAACATTTTGGCAGTAAATCAAATTAACATTAATGAATTTGATATCGATGTTGATGAAGTTGAATCTGTCGTTCCTGAAGAGGCCAATTACACAATTCAGCAATCTCATCATTTGAGTGAGGGTAGGAGAATAAGGGACTATTTAATTCAAGAATATTTTTAATAATTTTAAATATAAATTTTAATCAAAAATATTTGTTACGTTACTATTTGATACATTTCTATTTAATGCATCAGCCAATTTGTTCAAAGCCTCCACTTTTGCCTTTTCAACTTCAATTTTTTCGTTTTCTAGTTCGAGCCGTCGTTCTAAAACTATATTGCGCCATTTTGTCCTCTAGCTGTCGAGGTCTGCGCTTTTTTTGTGTGGCATGTGATTCAGTTGCTACAGTCGGTCGGCGGACAGCGGGATGTGCATTGAGGTCATCATTTAATATTATTCGCACTTCATCTGGTTCTACAATAATTCTCAAAATTTCAATAGGCCCTGATGAAATTGTTTTTGGTGTTGGTATTGATGGTGAAGTGCTATCATTAAAGTGAAACATGATCCATTCGTGATAAATTCTTAAAATAATAATCATATAAGTAAAGTAAATAACATTATTGTTAATCTAACAACATTGGGTAAGCCAGATTCGTGCGCCGCATTTGTATCCCCTAGAATGGCTTTCCTGTTCATATTATCAATTATCCGTTCCTCCAAATCGAATAAATTTTTTTTTCGTCTTAAACCATTGATTTCACTTCGGTTGATAATGATTTTCATTTCTGTGGCTTTATTTTTAACGTAGAGTCTAAAATTTGATTTCATCAAAAACTGAAGCTATTTAATTTTATAAAGTACCTTAAATCCGTCCAAGTTTTTTCCAATTTTCACCGTCCTTATTCGCACCTCCGGCTCCGTTTAATAATTCCGCCACCTCATTCCATTTATCCCTCATTTCCCTTTTCCCATCCAAACTATCATATCTATAATAAAAGCGAACATGTACAAGAAAATTTTACAAATAAAAATTATATTTAATTTAACACGTAATACGTCAGTTATAACTTACCTTCCACGAGCTAACTCCACATTTTCCTCTTAATATGTTACCAACATTTCTTTTTGGTTTATAGTAACCTTTTTACCAATTTTTTGGTACTAGGAGTTTCCATTTCTTTGATTCCACTACTAAATTGCACGACGAGAAATTATGACTTTTTATTTCACATTAGTGGAATTGGTTTTCTCATTCCACTGAACCAGAAAACAAAAATTTCATTTAAAACAATATTTAATACCATGAAAAAATTCCATCGGATCGGAATCTATGTGCTGGTTAAGTCATTTGGTTTCTTTCTCAGCGTGTGTCCTATCCATCTCCATTCCCGCTTCTTGATCTCCTTCTCAATGCCCATTTGGTGCCTGTCTCTCAATTGCCTGTCTCAGTTATTCTTCATTTGTAATCTAAGTTGGCCAGAAGCATTTGGTCAATCGCCTAAGGCATTTATTCACGAAGATTTCCGTTCCGCCTGTTCTTGATACGATACAGCAGAGGTATACGAATTTTACGACTTCTTCTTTTGTGTCTTTGTTGATGCAAAGGGTTGTACTAATGCTTGAGTTCAGTTTCAGGGCCCGTTGTCTTTCTTATGTTTATCTTGAGCCCGACATCTTCTGCTATTTCTGATAACTTTTGTAGCTTTTGCTGCATGTCTGTATGATTTGTGTGTTAGTGCAGGCGTATATCATCTGAATAGTCGAGATCATTGAGTTTTTAATTGGATCCCACTGAATTGCGTTTGGTTATGTGATGTCTAGCTTGTGCATGACATTACCCAGTATATACTATGAGAAACAGTAGTGGAGATACTACACATCCTTGTCTAACTCCTCGTTTATTGTAGTATATGTGCCCCTCTTCTTTTCTTTGTGTTGAACTTTATTTCCAGCATCCCGGTATATTTCTCGGATGAGTTCGGTTAGTTTCCAGCAATGCCATTTTCACAGAGTGCTTTCCAGAGTGCGTTTCTATTGATGGAATAGAATGCACATTCGAAGGCAACGAAGAGTAAATATATTACTGAGTTCCATTCGTTGGCTATAGTTCGACGATAATTTGGACTGTGTTGATGTGGTCTGGACAGCTTTTTCCTGGTCCACAGTTGGTGAGATTCGTTCCAGGATGACCAATTCTTATAATTTCATTGAACTGTTGAGCAGGGAGATGCCTCGAGAATTTTTGCATTTATACTTAATTCGTTTTTTTTTGAATCGTTATGGTTAAGCCCTCTTTCCATTTATGCGGAATTCTCCCAGTATTTAACACTTCTACTAATAGTGAAATACAGCTAGTATGTTATCGGTTAGAGTGGCTTGTTATTTTTCAGCTTCATTATGGCGCTTGTAACTTCCCGCTCCGTTGGTGAACGGATACTTATAGTTTCGTTATAGTTTCCATCTGGAAGCTCCTCAATTGGTTCGTTATCTATGCAGTTGTCTCTTTGAAGAACTCTTTCCATCTGTTTAGTTGTTGGTCGTATGTATAGTTAGGACTTGTCTATGTGAATCCCTGATTTGTGGTGCATTTGTAAATTTTCCTGTGACCTTTTTACACATTGGTGTAATTTGTGCATATTTCTATTTTCTGTGAAAATGAGAATGTCTTCTGTGTACTTCTCACGATTACTCCTTGCCTGTTTTTTTTATTTGTCGAGCTGTATCTTCATATTGTTTCATCTCTAATCCACGGTTTTCTTGTGTTGTCTTGTTAGCCCAGAACACTTGTCGCAGTTTTTACGTAAGTGTCTTCTATTTCTTCTCACTTTTGATCCAAAGTGCTGGTTTATGTTCCATGAATTTTTCTAATCAATACAAAGTCCACGACCAAGTTGAAAATTCAAAAGGCTGATCCTCTGCAGGTTACATAGGTTCCAGTAATACAGCACCTTACACAGCACAACGTATAATTTTACCCAGCCTCTGTATCGTGTATACTTACAAACCCAATTCTTCATGCATCAATACCATGTATATACTGTCATGCATAAGCGTGTAACACATTAAAACTTCATAAATAAAACAGACGACACAAAAAACATAAACATTCACCGGCAATAATTTGATTAGAGTCCATAACGACATAATATTTTGTTCCAGCGTAACAATGGAGTCCAACATTGAACAAGGCTAAACAAACTCAACTTGATTCCTAACCAATATTTTGCCTATTACCAATTCGTCACACTTTTCGTTGTGTCCTTCAATTTATATTCCAAAACGATTTAAGACGATTTTTTTTTTACTTCATCGCATCATCTTTTTAAGTCCAAAGGACAAAACGAAAAGAAAGGACACACGTAAAAGTCGTTTCGATTTTCGATGGAATCGTTTAAGTGTTTATGAGTGTTGTAAAACAGTATATGAAATTATGTCTTCACATAGATAGTTTAAGGAGAAAAATGGAATATGATTATGCGAGGCACACGAATGTCTTATGCATTTCGAAGATCTTATATATATGTGATGCGAAGATAGAGAGGGAGATATATAGATTCATTAGAAATAGTAAATTTATTTTGATGATTTTGAAGAAGTCAACATATTTTGATGTTGAAGGTTGGACGGTCATAATTTTATATATTTTATCATCAATTAGTATATTATAGAGAAGTCTCATGTATACTTAAGAAGCTGTAAATTATGATTTAGCATAAAGGATTATGACCTTTAGTCGTAAAACGAGCACATTCAAATTTTTTGGATTTAATTCAAATTTACTTCTTTTGCCTTGAGGTCGCACGCCGTTGATTTATTGATGTGTGTATATGATATACAAAAAGTGGCTTGTAGTGTCTTTAGGTTTAAGTACAAATTTTATAGATTTCGAAAACTTTTATTCTGATCGAGATCGAATCCCGTTATAGAGGCTGGATGAAAAATCGAGTTTGATTTATAAAGCTACGATGAACACATTTTCAATCCCTGTTGTAGTAAGACATGAAAGGAAGGATATAAGCGGTGATTATTTATATAATAAAGTGGTTGTTATATATGTATAAGAGAAGGCCAGGTGTATAAGTAAAGAAATATTTTGAGAAGATAATCTTCAAATAGATGTAGAGGGATTCAAGATTGAAGGTAAGAACTTGAGTTTGATATTTGTCACCGCGAAAAATACTGTGAGTATCAGACATAAGAAGTTTTCCCACTGTGGTTCTTAATATGACGATAAGTATTATTGAAAAAACGACTTTTGATTGATCGTCAAACTGGAAAGATGGCCTAGCTAGATTAAGGACCGATCAAACGTTTATAATGTTTTCAAAAACGATCGAGCAAATTAAGAGTTCGATCTACTGATATCGATCGCCATGTCGGGCAAAAGACTATATACAAGACCAAGAACCGGTCATGTTTTCAAAACCGATCAAGTACGTAACACAAAAGTGTTAAACTGATCAAGTACTCAATCCAAGGAGTTCGATCAAATGATCGTAATCGCCGTATTGGATGGCTACACAAGACCTAGAACCGATCATGTTTTCAAAACCGATCAGGTAAGCAATACAAAATTTTGATCAACTGATCGCGATCGCCGTATCTCACAGACCACCATATAAGACCTGATCAAATCAATATTATGTATACAAAACTGATCAAGTATACACAATCTAAGCAGTTCGATTAACTGGTCGCGATCGCCATATCCAATAGATGGTCAAACAAGCTCAAGAACCAATCAAACCAATATAATGTTTTCAAAACCGATCCAGTACGCAATCCAAGGAGTTCGATCAACTGAACGCGATCGTCGTATCGGACAGATGGTTACACTAGACCAAGAATAAATCAAACCAATATCACGTTTTCAAAACCAATCAAGTACGCAATCCAATCTATGAAGGGATCTCGATTGACGTATCGAACATAGACCCATACAAGACCAAGAACCGATCAAACGAATATCACGTTCTCAAAACCGATCAAGTACGCAATCCAATCGATGAACTGACCTTGATCGAAATATCGAACAAAAACTCATACAAGACCAAGAACCGATCAAACCTATATCATGTTTTCAAAAACGATCAAGTATACGCAATCCAAGAACCAATCAAACCAATATCATTTTTCAAAACCGATCAAGTACGCAATTCAATGAGTTCGATCAATCGATAGTGATCGTTGTATTAGAGATGGCCGTACAAGACCAAGAAAGACCAAGAACCGATCAAATCAATATAACGTTTTCAAAACCGATCAAGTATGCAATCCAATCGATGCACTGATTTCGATCGATGTATCGAACATAAAACCATACAAGACCAAGAACCGATCAAACTAATATCTTGTTTCTCAAACCGATCAAGTCCGTAATTTAAGGAGATCAACTGATCGCGATCGCCATAACGGACAGATGACCATATAAGACCAAGAACCGATCAAACCAATATCATATTTGCCACACCGATCAAGCACCCAGTCCAAGGACTAGGGAGTTCGATCAATCGATCGCGATCACCGCATTTTGTTTTTGTTATATAACACAGTTACACAAAATTACAACAAATGGTGTGTAGCATAATAAAATTATTTAACTTTAGCTACCAAATTATGTCTGAACATCATATTTTGATCCATTTCCTTTAAATCTTAAACTATCTATACACAACGTCTCTGATATAAGTATATATAAGAATTCGGGACACTTTTTACCTATTCATCATAAAAACTTTTTTTTTTATTTTTGACACACCAATAAAATATTTTATTATTTTGATAACAGATAAAAAAATCCAACTTTTTCTCAAATTTTATAGTTTAATGACAGAAAGTCTAAACACTAATAATAAAAATAAATTTAAATAAAAAGAAAAAGGAAGCGAAAGGAGCAGCTAACTTGTGTATTTATTATATTGACAGCAAAAAAGAATGGGACGAACGTGTGTATACCCGAAATTCGTTGGAAAATTGTCGCTACTTTTTTTTTATTGATGGTCGTTTTATGGCTTTCGAAAGAAATCTGTACGTGTGTGTGTCTATATATGGTCCCTGTATCGCGTATATCGCGCAATCGACAGTTTCGTGATATTTGGACCCGGCGATTTTACACCCAATCACCGAAAACTAGATAGTTTGATTCAAACCTAATTTCACTTTGGATCTATTCGTTCCCAAGCCCATCAAACTCGTCGATCATAAAATATAAAATTTTTAGTTGAAGTTTTCGGCTACTCTTAGGTTTACGACAATGTCATTAAATCTACAAAAAAAATGTATGTCAAAGTCGAACAACAAAAAAATCTGTTTTGTAATAAAATTATATTTGATTATGGCACCGTAATTTAATTTAATTGTTTTATGATTATTGCACTATTAGTTTTGTGATCCTTATTTGTATCTTCATAATTTTCTTACAATTCCTGCTTTTCGTCTCGCATAATAATCTTCGTTCTTTTTTTTTATCAGTAAAAACGATGAAAATGGAGAAATTATAAAATTTTATTATTTTTCGCTGTAAGACGAATACCTTCTTATATATATACAATATTGTTGTTGGTGTAAATTATCGTGTGTACAATAGATTATAGTTAAGATGCCACGTGGAATAGGTATATTGATTCAATCTTACTTATAGACTTATACAATTAATACGATATATTCTTTAATAGAGAGGAACCGAAAGAAATTTCTTCAGAGTAATGACTGGGACCAGTCGTTATATATATATATATATATATATATATATATTATATATATATATAAATATATATATATATATATATATATATATATATATATATATGTATATATATATATATATATATATATATATATATATATATATATATATATATATATATATATATATGTATATATATATATATATTTATATATATATATATATATATATATATATATATATATATATATAAATATAAATATATATATATATATATATATATATATATATATTAAATCTATATATATCTATATATATATATATATACATATACATATATATATATATATATATATATATATATATATATATATATATATATATATATATATATATATATATATATAAATATATATATATATATATATATATATATATATATATGTTTATATATAACGGTGTCTGCAGTAACAAGAACCACAAATATATATATATATATATATATATATATATATATATATATATATATATATATATATATATATATATATATATATATATTTGTGGCTCTTGTTACTGCAGACACCATTTATTATAGTGAAAGGTTGTGTGATGCAGATATAAGGATTTGATGGCCGCGTTTCCTAGATGGCCAACGTTACCTAACCTGTTGGTCACTTATATAAAATTATGATTTAAATTAGGTCCTTAAAATTTGGGCAATCCATTTTTCTAAGATTTCCGTATATACCTGCGAACACGATGTTTTTATATGACGGCTGGCGAGGGAATCGATTGAGCTGACAATAAGCCATTTACGTTTTACAAAATATCCTACAACAACAAATGAAGAAGAAATAATTAAATTACTTTCGATCGCTCATGCCTAATAGATTTTATCACACAGTTAAGAATATAAACACATCTGCATAGAACTGCCCGAAGCGAAATTGTATAATAAATCGTATAGTTCGAAATTTGATTTCGAATCAGTCCAAAAGCAAATATAGTGACCACACAATAGGGTGATAGAGACGCCAATGCCAAACGACGTAATAAGCAGGGCTGTCATACTGTTCACCGTTTGTTGCTTGGTGGTTAAGTAAGTTTGTCATTATCAAAAATTCGAATTAGCTTTGAAGCTCCTGGATTATTAGGAAATTGGATCCACAAGGTGCGACTATGATTTGGAAAATGAAACAAATTAATAATGGGCGCAACTCACATGGGCTAGAAAAATTATTTGATTGCATCATATAGTTTAAGACAGAGGTCTGTCTTTTGGAACTCGATATAAAAACCAACCGAATGGCAACATCAAACAATAATCATTGAGATTTGAGAGAACCCTGTCGTCCCTGTACCAATATGATTCAAAGAAAATTGAGATCTAATTATTTCCACTACTCTCAATGTCAACGTAAAGAAATTCCAGCAGGCGTGGGTAAATGGCGGTAGTATCACTATTCCATCAGTGTTTTCATCAGGATCAACAGCATGTTTGACCTTGATCCTCCTAAAAAAAACCTTCCGATCAAAAAATGGGTTTACCGATAATACAGCACTGTTGGACATGGTGCTTTCCGATCACCATTAGAATTCTTAATCTTTTTTCATTGCCAAACATTCGACTCCGTGTCTTATAGAACAATCTATACGGTCCACTTACATCATATGGAATGTCGAAGAGGTTTATTTCGAATATAGAGAACTTATGTAGTAACTTCACAACAAAACTAATAGGTGACGATAGAGAGTGATGATTTTTTTCCGAAGAGAGGTGTGAAACCATCAGATTCTTCATCTTCAGTCAGTTTTAATTTAATTACTAAGCGAATGTTGAAGAAACTACCGGATGAGGCGAATGTATTGCTTGCCGGCACTCGTATTAATACCGTAGGTATTAATTGGGACTCGACTCCTCAAGACCTTACCTGCTGCTCATTCGCATAAACGAAATTATAACTTCTTGTGGCATGGAAACAAATCGATCGAAATACTTGACAGTCCTCCATATGATGAATGATGCTACCTTGGGGTAAAATTTACAGCTAATGGAAGGAGTAATTTCTTTCTACGTCGTCACTTAGAGCCCCAGAAAAAATTCGACGCACTTAAAACAACCTTAGGCAAAGTTAAGATTGCAATGCCTAGAAAACGATAAACTTCTTTTATGGTTAAAGGGAAACCACGAATTTGTTGAAGGTTTCTATACTTAAAACCATTGCCATTGACTAATTCTGGAGTAAAAAATTACACGCTCAGATGATGAGTCTGAGTTAAGAAAAGCATCCATACCCTTTCTGTACATATGATAGATTCGTTTACCATCCAGACTACTGTCAGCTAGCTACTTATAGTAACGTCAAGCTTAACGATAAATGCTGTCCTGAGGAATTCAATCATATTCTACAAGGATGTTACAGGATGTATGGTAATAGTATGAAACACGACCTAAGGTTGGAAAAATAACCTCGACCCTCATTTTAAAACATCTTTAGGCTTTAGAAAACCAGATGTATTTGCCATCAGCGATTGTAATCTATGTGCTCAAACTAAGGTTAAGTATAATGCGACAATGACGAGATTAAACGCCTTATTAGGGATAGATTCGATGTACCCGGAGATGGGATTGTATCTACAACTCTCAATTGGTAAGGTATGTTCGCTTAACAAGCCATTCTTGATTTTGGGATTACAAACAAGAATGTGACATATCTTGTAAGCACGAGAAATGCGATAGATGAGATACAAAGTTTTCGTATTTTTAATTAATTAAAATTTAGTGAATAGGAGCCTCTCACTACTAAGTATAAACCCTTAGAATTTCATAGTGTCCATGATGAATTTTCTTATTCAGGTATGATCCAAGTCAAAGATACTGTCAGGTTGTCGAGTTTGTTAGCCCATTGCGGACAGAAATCACACATTGGCCGAATGGTATATGATGGCTTGATCTCGAAGTTCAGTACTCATAGAGACTGCTAAAATATAGTCTTCGATCCTTTAAGCATTAAACAGTTTTAAGTAATAGTTCAACCACATATTCTACTCGACTTAGGAAGCTTTGTTCCCGTTAATTCAATTTTATAACAGATGTAAATCTTCTCCTAGCCTTAATGATGATATTTGTAATAATACGCATCAATGACATAAATTCTAAATTTGATCAGACCGTCGAATACGTTCATTCGTTTTGAGACGTTTTCACAAACTATATAGTAAAACTTAATTTACCGATATTTGATTCAATATCAAATTTCTTCATATTGTCTGCAGTATCCAGCCACGCATTTGATAAACATGCGGTTTATACAAATCTTATAATGAAACAACAAATCACCACCAACATGAATGTATAAAATTTAGCATTTTAGCGTTTCTCTATAATATACGAGTACAACAAAGGCACCAAACTTAGAAGAACTACATATACAGATTAAGAAACATTCAGCACAGCACAAACCAACAACACGCCAACAAACATATAATGATTTTATTTTCTATATCGAAAGACGGATTTCTTTGCGATACGGCGACAGATTCGGTACATTTAAATTTTATTGCCCGTGCAATATTTACATATATACTCGTAGCATAAAACATAATAATATATGAAATCGACAAACAGTTTTCTCCCACAAAACCGAAAAAATAAAATATCTCAAAACATGTTTGCTTATGTTGTGCGTTATGATTCTTCTCTTCAAAATCTGTGCAAATCTTTTATGTTCTAAGAAATAGGAGAAATGAAACCAAATACGAAAACCAAATTGGAGATAGCGGTGACATCTTTTAGTGAATAGGATAAACATAATTTTAGCTTTATGCAATTTTCCATTTTCGTTGGCAATGTGAGATTTTCGAATAAGATTACGTTTGTATTGGAAATTTAAGTTTATCCGTTTGTTGTTGTTGTGTTGGTGAACTAAATTCAAATTGTATGCTTGTTTAAGCTCGATTAAGTTTTATATGACATTCTCATTGTAAGAAATGGGAATTTGCCATAATAAGGAATTGTGTCACCTAGAGTTGATTGAATTTATTTAAAGAAAAAGTGTTTATACCAACGTTGTATGTTATTTAGACCAGACAGGCTATTCAATTCGGTTGATGGATAGTAACTTTATATAGTAAGGCATGGAAGGTAAAGGCATGAGGAACCAGATTTTGGCTGTGTCATTTAAATAGTCATGATTGGGACAGGTTATTGAATTTGGCCATAATTTAATCTGAACATTGTGATTGACCAGTGAAATTCAACACAAGATTGTGATCACTTGTGATGGTACTTCTACCGCGAGTGAACTATAATTATGAATGCTGTTTGTAGTATATTGCGGGAGCGAGTTTTAACCTCTTAGAGATGAATATATATATATATATATATATATATATATATATATATATATATATATATATATATATATATATATATATATATATATATATATATATATATATATATATATATATATATATATATATATATATATATATATATATATATATATATATATATATATATATATATATATATATATATATATTATTAAGGTTGGCAGGGTTCCATTTAAAGTTTCACACTCAATTCCACAAATGATCCATGGTGCAAACCTAGCATTTTATCAAAGCGCAAAGATTTGCTCTTCAACCTTAGCAAACTGGACTTGGAACAACCAGAGTAGATAAGACATTAGATTGACAGAAATATTCCTACAGTTAAACAGAAAGGATCTCATGCGATCGAAAGCCGTATGAAGTGTTATCTATCATCAACATCCTCAAGACATTCATCGCATACGACATCACTGACAAATCCCATGCGACTAAGGTGCCATTTCAAACGTCCATGGCCAGTAAGAATAGAAACTTTTATTCTCAAATTTTATTTTTCTATGAAAGAACGTAATTGGACAGCTTCGGGTTAGGCCTTCTGACAAAGTATTTCACCTAACAGCAAAGTAGTGGTAGCTGACCAGGTCAGCTTTAGATTCGATAGGGCAACGGTTTTAAATGTTTTTCACTATGTGAAGAAGAAGAGGAGAAGCTGGTTCAGGACCTAGCAAGGTGCAGACGGATCGGCTAAAATTGGTTCTCACTCACATTTCGTACGTCCTGAACCTGCTGCACCGAGCACATACTCCAATCTATTTCATACTAAAGGTATCTCAGTAATGCAGTTATGAACCCTACGGTTCTTAACTTCTGTATGGTTGGTATTCTGTAATCAATGCGAGTGTTGTATGTGTAGTTTGGTGTAAATCAGTGATGGTGAAGCTTTCAAATCACGTTCAAATTTTAAATTCGATTAACCTCGACGAAATTCAGAATGGTATAGTTAGATTGGAGTCTAGGCGATATGGAGAATAGAGCGAAACATAAAGCCTATCACGTAGCAATTAACGTACACTTTTGAGCACAAGTATTATATAAGACAATCCTCTTACCTTCCTAAATTTATCCACCAAACATATGTTTTGTCAAATATAGGCGTATCCTGATGTACAGAGATGCAACCAAAAATTGATCAGGTAGTAACTTTACCACTGACGTAAGATGACAAACAACAATCGAAAACGAAGATGATAAATACAGAAGATATTCTAGTATACTGTTGGTTGGGTTCAAATTGCCCCTAAAATTATGATTTATGAGTGTCCCATAATTTTTCAAAATGCCGATGCATATTGTGTAGACGTTGCGAGTTCATTTTAAATTAGAGATTTATTTTTTTACTCATTTATATTCTTAAGATTATGCAAATTTTTGTTTATGATTTGTTTGGGTCTTAATTAGCAAACTCTTATGATCAATTCCTGATAGCAAATATATATTTGCAGTAGTTGTCAATGCTAATTGGAATTAGAAGAAATTTATTAATATTTATATTCGTTATATGGTTATTGTTTTAGTTCCGTTACCTTACATGCATAGAGCTTATAATTAAGTGTGAATACCAGGTCAGTGATCTGTTCGAATACAGCAAGATATTGGGGCAGTATCTTATAATAAACGATGCGCAACACTTTGATTAATTGAGAAATATGAGATTTTTTGCTCTGAAATTTAATCTCCGATAAAGCTAATAAATTTAAACTTGGAGTGGTGATCATATAGCAAACCATTTGCCAGTTTAATAAGCAAAACTGGTAGTTGAAACATTGCAAAACTTTGGCATTTGTCAACCGACTGAATAGATTAAACATAACGTCAATTCAGTACAACTATAAACATGAATCACTCCATACCGAAACAGCACGTCGTTCACTTGCATTAATTTAACGTTCATATCGTCGAACAAATCGTGGTCAACAGGGACCGTCTGGCAATCGTTTGGTGTCGAATATTGTTGACAACGGGACTTTTAGAGATGGTCAATACGCCGTTCATCAACGACCAAGACGTTCAAGCGGTCAGAGAATGCGTTGACCAGAACTCAAAAATGTTGCATTTTGGCTGCAGACCATTTACGTAGCTTTAAAAAGGACCAACCAATCAAGAAAATGTAGACCAGGTCCTTGAAACGCCACCGATATCCAGTTGAATTGTATACTGAACTCGTTAGGTTGACCCATGTTCTATGTCAGTACTATATAAATCACTTCTATGTATATCGTAGACATCTATGACCTCGTTTTGATACTATTTAGGTTAATGTTGACTCTCTACCGAATACCCGCAATATATATTACAATTGAAAACTGAGTATTTAGAGAGCTTTTCTATACCAAATGTTCGTAAATTTGGATTCACGAATCGTTTACACACATATATTCAGCGATGTGAAACACAGTCTTACTCAGCTGATCGTATTAAGATATATACTATGATATCATTCCGTTTGACTACTCTCATGATTCACAATTTGGTAATAAATCACAAATAAATTCTAAAAATAAATTTTTTTGGTGTAAGACACAAATAGCGATATAGCTCCGACGGCACTCAGTATACTAACAAGCAAGCAAAACGATTGTACGATGTGTCCCGTCGGTACGTTTCACATATACAGTCTTCAACAGACGAACCTTTTATATACCCTATATGTGGTAGGTAAAGAAAGGAGCCAACCAATTAAACAAGTAAATAATTTATACGCTTCACTAACAGATTTGTGATCAGCTGGTAATAAATAAAACAAAACTCTTAGATATTATTTTTACTCGCATACACTGACATCAGATATGCACAATCTTAGTTACGAGACGTGCGATCAAAACCGGGATCGGGTTACATAATTACATCGTGTATATACTTATTTATGTATTCGATTGCTTTATAGACATAATTTATTAGGTTTTGTTACGTCACCGAATTATGTTCATAATTATTATGTGGTGCGAATAAAAATTATGATAAACATAATCATAAGCTAATTAAAATTAATGACAAAGTTGTTCACAAGTGGCTCGTACAAACAATCATCCGTCGATTAATCTATTTATCATGTAAAACCGGCAACTGTGTATATACATAACACACACACACACGATTTCAAATGAAAAACAAACTTTCCATTCCGTGGAAATAATTTTGCTTGTACTAAAAAAGTGAATGAAACCACCCAAAGCATAAAAATAAGTTCATCCTATATAAAATTGCAACATTCCCGAGACACAAACCAAACTTGTGTATAACAGTTTTCTGTTCTACATAGCGCGCATTAAAATTTTGACGATAATGCAGATTGTGTATACAAAGCACGCACACATCGAAATAATTTTTGTAAACGAGGCCATGTAGAGCATAATCGAATGAATTTTTAATCGTTCATTTTTGATGGTAGGTTGGTTGGTGTGCTAGAATGAAACAAAAAATGATGAATAATTAAATTTTTGTTAATTTATTTATTTATTTTTTTGGTTGATTCCAAATCAGCAGAAGAAGTAAAAATATAAAATGTACAATTAAAAATTTAATTAATTAAATTATGTAATTTTATGAAATTAATTTAATTACTTTTATTACACTTTCTGTTTTGTCTATCTCCCTCTTGCTTTTTGTGGCTAAGAAATGAAAAAAATATTTTTTGTTTGTTGGTTCTGCGGCTTGTTCCGTGATGTTTAATTTTTTTTTTGTTGTTGTTATGTTGATATCAAGCTGTTGAATTTTTGTTGGTACATTTGATTGTTGAATCACGATTTTTATGTTGTTAGCTATTTGCAAAATGATTTTAGTTTGATATGAATTATATTTGGGAATTAGATTTTGTTGCCTGCGCTTTCTTTTCTATACAGAGACGTTTCTCGTAAAAGTGATTACAATTTATAGGGTCACGAGCCATTCGTTTAGTTTTGTATGTGTATGGGCAAAGATTTATTTGTAGCGTTGAAATTTATTATGACTGAACCAACAAATCTGAGCTCGAGACAATACGAAATTCATATGATTCTGTTTAAGTATGGCAAGGTATAGCGTTACTATACAGAATGACCAGCTCGTATGCGTTTAGAGAATGACACAGTGGGTGATAAACAGTGCTTTTCTTGATTAAGCTGCATATTTTCTGGATATCATCAGCAGTTTTATACGAACTTCTAATATATTGTTGAGTAAATTGCTTAACAACGAGGAGATATTGAAAACAACCTATAGCAGAATATCCCTTTGCGAACCATAACGACGTCTGCAGTTCATACACGTCGAATTCGAAGACATCGGCCAGTCAACAAAACGTTCATTATTAGCGCTGACACGATCCAGTAAGATGGTTATCGCCTGTCACAATTCCAACAAAAATTATAAGGCAAGGAACATGGATGTTGGGGATGGGACGGGAGTTATCGGAGAAGATAAATGATATATGAAATATGACATATGATGAACTAGATGGGGATGTTCAAAGAAATTTATTTAGAGAGGGTTCCATGGTTTTCTTGATGGGTCGAAGTACGCATATGTGGCAATGGTATGTATAAGAAATTAAAATGAAAGTATCAATACCCGTTTAGACCTGAACTGTACGGAATATACCACAGGATGAATTCAATGATATCGTTAAGTTGGATTCAAGCCGCTTCAAATCCTTGGAGAATACAGCAGACTTCGCACCACGTAGCATAACGTCCAGCAAGATCAATGTTTTATGTGGAAATTAGCTATCCTTTCTCCACTATATCTCACCTCGATGGGAACCAATATATATGACAGGAGAATGAGCAGTATGTACATAAAGAGACGAAAGATAAGATACTGTTGGTAAATAGAGCACTAATTTTGATGAAATTATTCCTAAAATTTCCAGCTATGAAAATTAAAACGAATTGTTAAAATTGTATGAGATTCAGATCACCAAATGAGGAAAAAACGTACGACTTTTAAAATTATTCCAAGAAGAGAATTTTACCAATGAAATTGAACATAAGAATTCGGATTGAACCAAACAATGCTATAAGCTTCAGTCACTTAATCCTATTTGAGATGAAAAAGTGTCTGTCACTTGTGAAGATACGGTTGCTGAATTCGAACCTTCCAAAATTGAAAACGCACACAAGGTAACGGTACATGATTGAACACAATTAACATTGTGCACTTAAGAAATAAATATTGGATATGCTAGATGGTAGGCAGGTGCTTTCTGTTATTTACAAATACGTTATCTTCTGGTTTCGACACACTCAATAAAGCACCGAGCAATGGAGCCTTTCAATTAAGAACAACCAAAAGAAAGAGTTATAAGACGTACAAACGATATAAAGTCGTTTGTATGATGACAAAAGCTTATTCCAAAAAGTCACTAGCCACAAGTCCAATTGCAGCATAATCTAATACAAACGATAACTCTAAGTATACATGTCAAAATAAGAACCTATCCAGTAGACGGCAACCTCTTAGACTACCAAGGGATTTTGGAAGAGTCAGTTGTTTGAATATGATGTTATGTTCACTGTTGAACGATGAAACAGTCAAACACTGTTTAGTAGAACAACAACTATTTACTGATATGAAATTGAATCCTTTATCTTACATTTTAGACTGGAATAAATACATGCTTCTGATCTATTTGATTGGCTCATATTAGAAATGATGCTTAGCTCATAAAACCGTTGGCATGAATTATAAGTCAGTTCATGAGTTCCTGTTCGATTCATCTGTTTTAATAGTAACCAATAAGTCAAATATGAGTAATTAATCCCGTTTCAATCGTATAGAACAACGAATCACAACAAGTTCACTGGTTGACATACTGTTGTATTATAGATTATGAATTCAACGCGACTTTAATCTAAGAATAATTTTGTGTTCCTGAAATAAATAAATAAATAGTATTAATTTGTTAAAAATTGAACAGGACGTTTATTAATAACGTTAGAACACTGTTAAGACTTTTAAAGTGTTTTGATTCATTCTGAACAATCTGTTCAATTACGACTCACGAGTACTGCATTCCAATGCGGAAGGTTTAAGGACTCACATGTAATCAAATAATGGAAACAAACTTTTGCTTTAGATCCCAATCACAAACCTTTGATAAAGCATAAAATATGTTCACCAAAACATACAACATAATTGTTATATATCTACATAAATGTATTATATATATATATATATATATATATATATATATATATATATATATATATATATATATATATATATATATATATATATATATATATATATATATATATATATATATATATATATATATATATATATATATATTTATATATATATATATATATATATATATATATACACACATAAAAATATGCGGTGCTAATAGGTTTTTTATCCTAATGTATAGATTATTTTTATAAAATCGGATAGTACTTTTAAAAATTAACACCGCATCATCGGATAAATATTTAAAGACCTCCGATGGGACGAACATTTAAAAAATCAAATTACTTTACCTCGTTCGGTGTTAAATGTTGTTTAACCGTTTTAAGTTTGTATGGTAATATTACATATTAAATGGGAAACCCCCAAAACCATCAGGAAAACTCCGTTTGGATAAAATGAAATATATTTTTGGTGGTTAGACTAATAATTTAACATAGAAAAATTTTAGTCGTCTGCAGGATGTTGATCAGATTTACACGTAAATTGATACAAAGTGAAAATTTTTTTAAATAAACTTACTACTTAATACGAGAAATCTTTAACGTGGTGTTGTAGTGTTTTATGTGAAGTGTTAAGACATTGAAAATGGAAGGCAAAAGATTATATAATATAATATATAATTCAATTTCCAAATATATTTGTGTGGAATCGACAAAAATAATTGATATTTTACAACAAGGTAAGGTTAAATATTTGTGTTTTATTAAGTTAAAATTGGTGTTAGCAGTTTATTGTTAGTTTTAATAAAATTAACATTATTTTCTTTAAGTTGTGTGAATACAGGGAGCTTATTTCAATTTATATTACGATATAATTGATAATTTAGTTGATATTGCTTGTGTGTGTAGTTAGAAAAATAAAACGTGACCACAACACCGAATCGGTGTAACAAATTATTCAACCGGATATTAATAATTAACTTCACTCGGATATTATGCGGTATAGTTTTTAAAATAATTATCCGATTGGATAAAAGAATACTTATTAGAATAAAACACCGGATTTTTTTGCGTGAAATATATATATATATATATATATATATATATATATATATATATATATATATATATATATATATATATATATATATATATATATATTTGTGTGTCACTGTATGTGTCTGTGTATGAGAGTGGGTATGTGTGTCTGTATGTGTGTGTGTTTGTTTCTTGTTTGTTTGTTCAAGTGGATATGCTTATTATTTTATATTGCAGCTGCATTAAAGTTCAATATATCTGCAAACCATTATGATCTACGCTTATTTTCGGACGAATATTGAATTAAATCAAGAAGTTTTCGACATAATTATTAACGACATGAAGCTAACCTACGAAAAGTCATTTATTTTAAAACCTTTTCAAAATTATGGTAAAGTTAATCTGTAATTTTCTAGGTTAAAGTAATGAATGTAATATATTTTATTTTCGTGTACATTAGAATTATATAAAGACGTTGCCATACAAACGGAAAGTGTGGAAACATTTGATGAAGCAACTCCTGTTTTTCGTCAAAACGCTTTCATCGGTTCTTTACCGAAAAGAATTAAACTAGAAAAACATGTATTGAAAGAGGTAATAACTAAATTCTAAAGTTTATCAGATTTCTATTAAAGCTAAAATTGCTGTATATGAGAACTATATTGTTAAAATTTTTATAACAAAATTAATGGAACAGTTGAACAATTACAGGAGTTGGAAAAATATCTGTTAGAGAATCAGGAAGCAAAACTTATTTTACAACATTATAATACATCGGAGACATTTCCAAAACGCCTCAGAATCAAATTAGTCAACATAATTGTTGCTCACTTAATTGAGGTGCATGGTACGTACCCTAGTTCGGACAATAAAATTTTGTGGGCCCAAGCAACAGCCCTTATCTTTAGTAAATTATGTGAAAATAAGAACCCAGACCTTTACGTAAGTCTAATACCACTTTGACAACGTGGTATTGTTAAGAAACAAATATTCAACCGCTATATCTATATGATGTTTTTCAATATATTAAAGGAAATATTCTACAACCCCGCGGATAGAGGTGGCTTTTTTGGTTGTAGATTAAAAACCATCAACAGGTCTCTTAAGAATACATCGCGGTTATCCAAAAACATCCCAATTTCACAGGAGTGTTCATCATCATCAGATGAAGAAGAGGTTAAAGATTACAGTGATGATATCTAATGGCTCAAACAAGCTTGTCCAAAAAGTTCCACCTCAGAAATTTTGCTGCGCATGAAAAAAACTATAAAATGCAGGCCCACTATTTTTACGTTGGATTTATTTCCTAGATTTTTGGACACTCCTGGGCTGGTATTATTTTCATTTATTTATGATATAGACATTAATCTGACAATAATTCTTTATGAAAGAAATAACTTTTTGATACTTATTTTTTGTAGTTTTATATTTTAAATGAAAAATACTATAAATACATATATGATTTATAGTAATATATGTATTTATGGTAATTTTTATTTTATGTTATAATATGATATGATATTATGATGTATAACGTAATAGAGTAAATAAGAATTAATAAAGTGGTTCAAGCATACCATTTTCAATATAGTGAACAATTTACTATAACTGTTTTAAATTATAATTCTAGATTGATCAAGATTTTGATATAACTTATGGAGAACCACCTTTCCTAGAAAATTGGACCGAGATTCAAACTAAAATTATTGAAATAGGCAAACAAAGAAAAATTACAATTTACGATGAATGCACTCAAAATTATGAAAGTAAACTAAATTTTAATATTTTAACATACTTATAGTATATTATTTGTATATATTTTTTCTATATTCTCAGAATTCGACGATGATATGTTGGCTCTATTAATTCTAAAGAAGCTATGCAGAAACTACAAAAAAAAATCAAACGACAACACAGACTAAGCCGTACTCTTTTTACGTATTTGAGAAGGTAATTTCAATCATAAATATTAGTTTTATATAATAAAAGTTAATAATAAAAACTATTCTTTAATTAATTATACAATTTTATTTCTAGACTGGAACTACGAAAGATGACAACATAAATCAACCTCATCTTATTTTACGAGGACCAACTAAATCCGAAATACAGTTTTATTCAATTTCAATAGATGAAAAGGAAATTCCACTTACAACGGATAGCAGCATCAACGCATTTGCAACATTATTCAAATCTTTTTACGTATTCAATTGCCAGTATCCGTCGGATCATGAGTCATTTTTTTTTGTTTTTACAAGAAGCATTGTTTAAAATGAATAAATTGCCGCTTACGCCTAGACTAAACGAATTGAGAAATATGTCGGGTTGCTAATATATATTTTATCATTATATTTTTCTAGAATATTGAATTACTGTTTTATATGTATGTATAGTTTTATATGTCAAATATTTTGATCACTGAATTATTAAATTAAATCAATTATGTTTGCTTGCAAAATAATCAACTGCACTAGCTCTTCATAGATTATAAGATGTATATTAAAAATTTAAAATTAATTCACTGCATTATGAACTCATACTGTGGATACAAAAATTGTAATGCTCAATATGAGACTTTTAGTGGTTTAACAAAGCATTGTATTAATAAACATAAGCAATTAAATAATAGTACCATAGGATACCAAAGTAAAATTGCAGGCAATATTGTCGATAATAACGATCTGAATGCTGCAAATTATTCCCAAGACACTAATGATGTCGACAATGACTTAAGCGGTAACTTTGGTACTGGTAGAATTTTAAATTGTGATTAAGTTAACAACAATTTATCAGATATTCGCGATAAATTTCTTACCGAATTCATGAATGTTATATTTGTTTAAAAATGTTGTATAATAAATACTTTAAATAATTTAAAAATAAAAGAATTATTGATTTAAAATTTATTGTTAAGTCTAAATTTATTTCGCTTAATTTCGAATTGAAACGAGGTGGGTTTTCCTTCCATAAACCTGCTTTGGAAGCTTTTAAACAACTCCAATGGGATTTCTTCTAAACCATATTTTACACCGTTTTTATATTTTGGAAACAATTTAACGGACATTTTTTAAACCCTTAAATGTTTATTTCTTGCCGATTTAAACGGAGTAAATCTTAAACTAAAAACGGTGTTGTTAAATCTACAAGGTCGGTGATTATTTGTATGTATACTCGGTGTTAATTTGATAGCACCGAAAGAGGCTAAAATTAATTGAATTCGGATTAAAATATTCTACCCAAAAATGTTTAACGTGATATTAACATGAAACAGCCGATCGAACGCAATTTTGGAATATCCGATGGGTGAGATCCTATGTAACACCGATTCGGTGTTGTGGTAACCCCTTTTTTTTTGCGGTGTATATATATATATATATATATATATATATATATATATATATATATATATATATATATATATATATACGGTTTAGGTTTACATGACTTTGATCTATTTCATTAATTTCGTTAATCTGCTCTTCAAAATTTTGTAACTCTATACTCACAATCCGCAACAACGAGATAAACATCAAAATGTTTACTTATTTCGAAACCAAACATCACGATAACTATGTGTAATTTATCAATTCACAATACCAGATAATAATTCGCGAATATAAATATAAAAAAAAATTATCTAATAAGATCTTAAATTTCACTTTGTACTAGATTTAAATTGTTCTCGTGCATTGTTTATGCTTTTTAAGGTGAAATAATTAAAATTAATTTCTTTGAGAAGAGATACAAAGATGTTTAAATGTCAATATTTAGAAGATTCAACAATGTGTTTGTGTGTATCCGTATATAGTTTGTTTCTAATGGTTTGAAATAAATCAACTAAACAAAAAACAAATCTTTGGCATACAAAACACCAAACAAATAAAATTATGATTGCGTATCATTTAAATAAATTGAAGTCATTTAAATAATTTTGTTGGATGGAAAATTTACAGAAAATCATTGTTCTCGTTGTATACCGTTCAGAATATATTTTTGGATGGTACAGAATAGTTATACATCTTTCTCTTTCTTTTTGTTCATGTATATAGTGATACTCTTCAAACCATTCGTGTCATCCTGAGAAAAACCAATTCGATAGAGATTATCTTTTAAACGACCACCAGTAAGCAATCCAAATTTCACGACAAGCATTAAAGCGAAATTTTAAGCTTTGATAATACGATAACGGACCTAGACTGATCGAAAATCATAGATTGGAAAGTATAAAGGTTTCAAATCCAGCAAAAGATGCAGAAAGATACCCATCCGATAATAATGGAGTTGAAGCAAACACAATATGGTTCTCATTGTAAGCAGTGGAGTCGACGCCAAAGGATATATAATCACTCTATGATTATGAACGCACCAGAGCTTTGTACATATAAAAGATAACATTTTAGAAAAAACTTGGGGTTTTAAATAAATCCTCTTCCTACATTGTCAGAATATGGTAGTAGCTCTTTAAAGTTTACATTGTTAGTTATTTGTCCAGGTGAGTTTAATGTTCAGTAATTGATTACGATTTCACTTCTCAATGATAGCATGGATTGTTTCGTTTTTTAAATAAAGCATTCAGATGATGAGTTGAGACCGTAAGAGAATGTCTTGTCTTGCAAGATCATTGGCACATTTTTGAACAATTAGGTCAGGCCTTTCGAACATTTATACGGTCGTTAGCCCAACAAATGAGTCTTACCCACAATAGTTTTTTTTTATTCGGAGCATGTTAATTTTCTATCAATGACGTGAATTGAACTCGAAACAGCCATGTGATAAGACTGCTGGCAACTATGAAGTTTTGATTACCACATCCAAATATGAAACTCGTCATAGACAAATAGGCAAACCAGAAGTAAAGGCCCACCTTACTGAGGACCATTTAGTAACAATTATACAGATAAAAATAAAATTGGTATTTAAAATTTAATATTGAAAGCTCAAAATTTCAGCGTGTATTAAATTTTTTATTCACTCTTATCAAAGATGTTTATTATTAAAAGTTTATTTCAATTCAGCGTAAAAATTAGTTTAATATAATTTTTGCACTTAAATGCTGTTTTTGTCAACGAGGTCATTCTATACTGGTCGTTCTCAAATATGAAAGAATAACATTTGAACGCTTAATTGGAAAGTTTACCTCGAAACATTATTTACAATAGCAATGACAAAAAGCTTTATAAAAGCTTAAAAAGCTCAACTAAAAACTAAAAGCTGAATATGTAAGCTTTTATTAAATCTGATTTTGAAGCTTTAAAAAAATTAATTTGTGGGGAAAAGAATTACAAATCAGTGTTTATTAAACTGGAGTCTTCTTTGTAAGTAGAATTTCATCGAATTAGTTGTTGTTGTCAAAGATTTGTGATATTTTGTTGTTGTCAAAAGAATTAATTAATTGTTTTATTAACAATAAATTTCTAATGATATTTTTTTGTTTAATAGCAATTTGATTTTAAAACAGCAATTCTGAAAAAAATTGAAAAAGCTCCCAAAAGCTCTTTAAATGTACACATCAGTAGAGGAATTAATAAGCATTTGAAATATCAAATGTTGACCAATAATTAAATTTTAAATATGGTCATGAAATTTAAAATTAAAAGCTCAATAATTATGCTTTTGTTAAATTATGATAGAATAAATACTGTAAACGACGATGATCACATGTCAATAAATATTGTAGGTAATCAGGCCAACGAATACTTTTAAACGCAATTCCTTTATATGTCATCCACTTGTTATTTATGATAAAGTGTAAGAAATTATTAAAAGTTTGAGACGTTGTTGTCAATATGATCGGTCGTGGTACTTGTTGTAAACTATTTAATTGCTTTATAGAATATTATAATAACATTAAATTGGAAAGTCGTATTGTCTGTTTGTAGCTGAATTATAATTAACAAACATAAAAGCTTCACAAAAGCTCAAACAACTGGTACATTAATTAAAAGCTCGATATTTAAGCTTTTATAAAATTTTATTTCAAATCTTGTATAATAAGATATAAACTAATCGTATACTCAGTTGTTGTCAAAGATTTGTGATATTTGTTGTTGTCAAATAATTAATTAATTAATATATTAACAATAAATTATAATGTATTATTTTATGTTTGAACGCAATCTTAATTTAAAATAACAATTGTAAAACTTACAACTGACAAAAAGCTCCCAAAAGCTAATAAAAATTGTCTTCAATATAGAAAATAATGACCATTAGAAATGCCAAATATTGCCGTATAATTAAATTTGGAATGATTATGGTTATGATAATCCAAAGCTTAATTTTAAAGATTTTGGTACTTAATTTAACATCACAAGAGAGATTTATTTTTGTAAACCAGTAAAAAAGTCACATATTTGACTAAAGATCAAATTATTGTTGTTGTCATTTTGATGTGATACTGTTGTCAAACAATTCACTCATTTATTAATAATAATATAAATATAGAATATATTATTTAAAAATTTCAAGTTAAAAAATATTTAATAAAAAGCTCCCGAAAGCTCAGACAAATTATTTATGAATTTAGATGAAAATAGATCAATAATTAAATATTTTGAATAATTATGATATTAAAAGCTCAATGACAAAGCTTTTGTGAAATTATAATCGAATAAATACCAATACCATTGTAGGTTGTTTGGCCAACGAATAATTAACACACAATCCTAGATGCCATCCGGTGCCATTATATGTTATTTATCTGAGCAATGCCCAGACTTGCGATAAACTCATTAAATATTTGAGTCAAACATTTGAACAATGGTTTGCACGAGTAATAATATACCAAATTAGTTTTGAAGCTAATAACTATTTTGTTTCAACCTAGTCATCAAAAACAGCTTAAATCTATACGCAGATTGCTTGGGAAAATCAATTAAAGCTTCTTGAATTTATACACCTTTGATTACATATATACAGTTGGTTCATCGTGAATACTCAATTAAATCTGACAAATTCATATTTTTTAATGCAAATAAATAGATTTATGACCATGACGTATACTTAACTAGAACGCAGTACCAATTAAATGTATCTAGGTATCTCAAATCGTCTGTATAGTGCCCTAAAGGATTTTCATCATTTAACTTCATTTTTTTCAATTTTCGTTCGATGAACTCGGCAAAAATAAAATAAATTATGATGATGTAGTATGGTCGCGTATATAAATATAAAAAGTATCCACCAATGAGAAAATGATTGGAATATATTTACAACAAAAAATAGTAATAATAATAATAATAATTATAGTGATATTAAAAACAAAACTTGAAATTTGATATTTACAAAAAAAAATGATCTTATACAAAACCGACCAACAAAAAAAAGTAAATTAAATCCGTGAGAAGTAGATAATTATAATAAAATAATCATTACAAAGTACGAGTATTGGTTATACGATTTTTAATGTCAATTTAAAAGTTAACTCTTTTGGATGTTTAAAAAGAAAATGTGAGAAAGGTTTCATCTACCATAATTATTATAGTACGATATATTAACATTTCGTTTCTAATTGGTATAATTATATTTGAACTAAATGGTATAATTAAAAAATACTTATCGAAAGTTATATTCGCGGTTTATTTATACAGACCATCTGCATATGTTTAATGGGGTCCTTAAGTAGTATTAAGATAAATGGTCGTTACTCGTTGGTAGCGATATAGTGCTTTAGTTTCAACAACAGCCTCTAATTCAAATTTTAAACTGGTAAACTAGAAATATACACATAAGCAGGTGTGTTTGTGTTGACTACTAAAGGCCATCTGGGATTTAATAGACCACCAAACGCCATTTGGCACGATATAAGGTTCTTACGATCTGAACCACTTTCATATCAGATTTTGATTGATAATGTATTGTTTGAAGACAAATATTAAAGATGTAACAAATATTATAGGTGTTATAGATATAATCGGTAAAAAATAACGATTTTTTCCCGTTTTCAGCAAACATATAGGTAAAGGCTTGAGGAATCTAGAAAGTACTTACTTCTAGGTTTCTTACTCAGCATATGTGCTAATAATATTTAACGTGTCCAATAGTCTGGTGGTTTTTCTTGCATACGTTATGTTTAATGTTTTTATAAAACACTTTGTCACTGACGGTAGTTTAAATTAGGAAGAAGGTCGGCAGTTGCACTTATCTTATAGTTTGCTTCCTATGGATGATTCGTTTCAGATATAAGACATTAACATATTATAAAGAATACCAGTTATTCTTGACATACTAATAACTCAACGAACAGAGATTGTCATGGTAACATATCAGTCACAGTCCTGTTCTAAAGTTTAAATGTTTGAAAGTGAAACTTTGATGTTTGAGCGCCCAAAATACCTGGTTTGAAATTTCAAACTTGCGTATGATCTATGATCTTAAACGCTTCTTCAATTGTGTACATTATACTATATGGATTCTACTCAATCAGAAGTTTAGGAAATTAATAAATTTCTGTTAAAGTTCATGAAACGAAAAACCAGTCAGTACACGCAATGGTCCAGTTGCCTTTTATGTGCTGGTCCAAACCCTATGGCACTGAAAGTTTTTAAAACGAGTTTTCATGCCTTGTTTCGTCACACATCTATTGGAGACTTTAAACTCTTACTCGCAGAAGTAGGAAAGGTCGGGTTACAGTAAAAGGTTGGGATATTCTACCTAGTGGTCCAGAAGTTATATGGTCGCATGGAGGATTATCTGACGTGATCGTGGTGGAGGTTAGGAATTTCTGAAGATAAACATTCATCACTATAAAGCTGATTTGGGTCATCTTCCGCTTAAAATTGGAGCTAAAAGTGATGTTCATGTATTCTCACTAAAGGTTACTTAAATGGTTTTATACCACTGGACTACAGAAAGGTATGCATTGAAATTGAACACTTAAATTTCTGGCTTACTTATAATGAATTGAACATACTTCCTAGTACCCTAGGAAAGTCATCCTTCGTGTGATTTCACATAACATAAAGTGAAGTACGGACAAAAATTGACCCGGTGAGTTATTCATTGATTTCACTCTATGTACTAACCTTTCAATATTGGGAACTAGATATTGGACTTGTCTTGGATTTTTTTATAGATAGCGCACTGAACTGGAAACTGACTATTCCGAGCAATCAATGCAAAAGTTTGATCACTTGGTAAACAAGCTATCAAAGGCTTTTAAGAAAGCAAAAGTTGATGTTTGCTATCAAATCAGGCTTCTGGGAAATTCTAGGTAACCTTAGTATATTGCACTTTACTGTTCATAATACTGTTATTTATATCAAATGTGACTAAAGCTTCGGAAGGTAAGAAAGAAATGGTCTACAAATAGTGCAATATGCAAATGTATATAGAGAGCCTAGATTGTCGAAACTATCAATTAATAATTGTATATGAATAAGATTATAATTCAATTTACCTGTAGAAAATTTCCCTGTAGATGGCACTGATAGACGGTTAAGATGCTGGGCCAACCAAACCATTATCTACTGAATGAATTGTTCTTTAATCTCTGTTTAGCGGTCGGCTAATTTCATATCTGACGATATCATAGAATAACAGAACCATCTAAAAGATCAATTCTATCTCATGGACTTGATATTTTTCCACTGTGTTTGTCTATTCCAACAAATCTATAGCAAATTGTATTGCTTTTTACTCGGATTGTCGCGTGGCGAATATTGTCAAGAATTATCAATTCTTATTTGGTTGGGTACATCAACATTATACCTTCTTCTCCGAAACTCAATTTTCTTTCCTATTGTGATTGTTGCTCTAATTGTTTGTGAGTACCTTGTTTCGCTCACTTTATAGTGATTAAGCAAGTTGTATCATAGTGACGAAATTTCTTGCCACCTAATCCGTCACTTTTGTATAGGAGAGCTATATGGCTTTATATACTCAGTCGTCGTATTGGCAGAATATGTTGTAGTAAATTGTGGTACTGGAAGGTTTCTTATTAGAGGGTTTGCCCTAAACAGGGTCGTCTCAGGTCACCAATTGAATCGATGACCCCTTTGAATAACATGGATGAGAGATCGTGTTGACCAAAGCTACTTAGTTTTTTTTATATTTTTCGTAAACTTGATTTTTTGAATGTACTTGATGTTTTGAAACAAATATATATATATATATATATATATATATATATATATATATATATATATATATATATATATATATATATATATATATGTATATATATATATATATATATATATATATATATATATATATATATATATATATATAATATATATATATATATATATATATATATATATATATATATATATATATATATATATATATGTATATATATATATATATATATATATATACATATATATATATATATATATATATATATATATATATATATAAATATATATATATATATATATATATATATATATATAAATATATATATATATATATATATATATATATATATATATATATATATATATACATATATATATATTTATATATATATATTTATATATATATATATATATATATATATATATATATATATATATATATATATATATATATATTTATATATATATATATATATATATATATATATATATATATATATATATATATATATATATATATATATATATATATATTGTTATGCATTGCATAATCTACGAATGCCATTCAGTCACTGCATGTTTTGATTGTCTCCAAAATCTATTCTAGTGCTGTAAGTGAGTTTAGACAAAGTTGTAAATAGACAAAGTTCGTTTCGGTCTTAAATACCACTTAGTTTGACACAAAACCATAACATTGTATTGACAGGTAAACCCACCGGCACTATCACATAAACACTTGTAAACATTATTTTATTACGCGATTTAACATATGTAAATGATCCACCTTTCGGCAAAATGATGTAACCAGAATGTATAGATAATGTTTATATTATATCGGGAACCAATTTATTTTTAATGGCACAAATGTAACATAAACTAAATAATAAATGCAAAATTTGTACTAATTTAGTTCGTAGCGTGTGTGTGTGTGTGTGTGACTTAAACCGAAGAATGTATTATAATATGGGTATAATTTCATTTTAATTTCCCCCCAGAGCTTTTATACTATAAATATATGCTCAAAAGTTTTCTTCGGTTTGTTTGTGTATCTTTTGTATATTTTGTACGTTGGGTTGTACATATGTACATGTATATATGTTATAGTTTTATTCACATGAAACCGTCAAAAACTTTGTGTATATACATGTTACTATGCGTATCCATCAAAATCGTTAATCAAAAACTATTAAAAAGTCATTTATGAGCGCCATTTATATGAATATTATGTACGTTCATGTATCTTGATGGTTGATTACTCTTTTATGTTGTTCAGTTTATGTTTTGAAGTAAAATTGTTTCGATTAAAATACACAAAACAGAAAGGTTAAACGCAAAACTTAAATATATTTGGTTTGTTTGTTATATACAGAATAAATGGATACGCGCAATCCATTAGTGCGGTGATCAGATGATTTTCTTAAAAGAACGGCAAATTATTTGTTTTTGTACTTTTATAGTCTTGATTGGAGTATTGCGTGCCGAAGATTGTTTTCATTTAAATTGTGTTTGGTTGATTATGTTTTGTTTACATTTGGTTCTATCGCTTTTCATTTCGTAAAATGGAGAACATAAATTATTATGATTCCACACAAAGTGCAGCATAGAAATTCTATTGATTCCATTATAATCTCTGTATATTATATATACATAACAACATAATTATATAGTTAAATTAAAATAAATCAGTCAACCAGTTTGTACACATGTACATGTACAATTAATGGTATGCTTATGTACGAAGTCCCTGTTCAACGTCATTACCGCAGACAACCCGAAAATACAATTGTCGATTAGATGGGGTAACAATGAGTTGTGCTACACTTTCACATCAGGTGAGTTCCTAAAACAATCTTACACACATATATAATTCAAAATGTTTTTTTTGAACGTACTCATCTGTGACGTGAAATGTTTATGGCTTTATAATCATGTGTGAGAAAACCAACGACCATTGTCTACCTAAAACTCGAATGACATAAGCATTCGATGCTTATATATAAGATTTTGAATTAATTTGAATTTAATTATATTATTATTCAGAATATAACCTAAAATTAAGACATTATATAAGAAAAAAATCATTAAAATTCATGATATTTTGGGACCACCATTGTTAAATAGAATTCTTTTGTTAATATATTGGAAAACGAATCTCCCTTTTTCTATATATAATGTAACCGAACCAAAAACTGACTTTCTTCTCTTAAATTTGATTCGTCTTTCTATTATGCTCAAAGATAATGTAATACAAAAGTTAGTCAAGTGTAATATTTTACGTTGTCTTTATACAAAAACAAAAAAGTTTGTTGTTGCCTCTTCAAAAAATACTATCTAAGATATTTGACTGCATTTTTAATCAGAATATTCAACTGCCGAATTCTTGATGATTTATGGAGAAAAATCATTAATCGTAATTATTCATATTTGGAGCGTATTGTTTCGGGCTTCTTGTTAAGTTTTATGTCTTACCTAAGGACCTAGTAATAGGCAGCAATAAATTGGATGTTGTCTATATAGGCAACCAAATCGATGGCGTCAAAATAATGCCTGATCTTATGATGTTATTATACACCTTGGAAATATCCAAGAACACAGAGCTTTGCTCTTAGTATAAAGATTGAATAAAATTTGGGATTAGATTCAGTGGCTTTCGTAAGTCTGACAAAATCAGTCATAACTAATCTGGATGCTGTCGTAGGTCTGTTGATAATACACTGTTGAAAGAAATGTCTTCCTAGTAGTATATGAAACACTACCCAGGGAATAGGTTTTATTGGTTGTCTCACTCTCTCTTTCTTTTCAAAACAGTTTTGAGCTATTTATAAGATCTTGGAATTAAAAAGCAAAAATGTTTGATTCACTCCGAAGAGATACTACTTTCGACCTAAGGGATACTGCTTTCGACTGAGCTTCCTATGAGTTCGTCAAATTCTTATGAGTTCGTCAAAACAGTATACTCAACGATGAAGCACACACCCTGAGCCTTTTCAGTATCTTTAAAATTGTTATACTATATAGAAACAATGTTACGCAACGAGTATACTTTTATAACTAATAATCGAGAACATTTCGCACTCCTGTCAATAAAAAGGTGAATTATATGGTCAAAAATTCCATCCTTCTTAATTTTGGTAGGTACACGAAATATCACCTTGTATCAAAATCAAAAAGTTCCCGGAATAACCACCGTGTGGCGCTCCCATCGTTCCGATTTGATATTCGCTCTAAATCTTAGCATCATAGCTTGACATTTGCAAAAGTTACGTATAGTCAAGAGTACATCTATCTCTGTGTGTGTTGGCGATTATTTACAATTTTAGAAATGGATTTAAATTTGCGAAACAACCAACTGGTATTTAATTTTGCATAAAAAACGGATTTAATGGTGCGCGAATGTTGGAAAAGGGTTTCGGCAACGATTCTCTACAGAAAACGGTCATTTACCAGTGGACCGAAATCGAAAACCGACAAAAACATTGATAAAGTAAAAAAAGTTGGTCAATAACCACAAACTAACCATCAGAGAGATAACGGAGGACTTCAATATTTGCCTATAGATCCGTCGAAGACATTTTGGTTCAAAAGACTTCAATTCCATGCAAAAAAGAGACCGTGTTGACGTGACAAAAGACATGATTTGCGAAGCTGAATCTGATCACACATTCATCAAAAGGATCATTACTGGAGACGAAACTTGAGTTTATGACTACGACACGCAATCCAGACACTAAGCAAGTGAATGACGTTCACCACATGAGCCGAGACCAAAGAAACCAGGTCGTTTTCAGTCAAAAAAGAAGGCAATGCTCACGGTTTTGCCAAAATTTTTGCAAGAAGGCCAGACCGTAACGTGAAGCAGTTCGCCGAAAGAGACCAGAATTGTGGGCAGAAAACTCGACGTTTTTGCACCATGATAACGCACCGTCGCACAGTGCCATTATTATTCGTAATTTTTTGGCATAAAATGCAACAAATACCATCCAACAGCCCGCATTTGGCTCCTTGTGACTTCTTGCTGTTCAATCGAGTTAAAAAACATTACAAAGAACGCGTTTCAGTATAGCCGAGGAAATAATGGAAAAATCTCAGGAAGCACTGATGGTCATACCGAAAACCGAGTATAAAAAATGTTTCTAAGGATTGGATCAAGCGCTGGCATAAGTGTGTTGTAGTCGATGGAGATTACTTTGAACGGGACAATATATAGATTTAGATTAATAAACTTGTATTTTTAATTTTCTGAATATAAATTCCGGAAAATTTTTGATCAAGGGGAACGCGTTGACGAAAACAGAAAGAAATGAGCAAGTTCTCTAAGGTATGCACCATTAGGGCAATATATTCAACAAATCGATAAACTTCGTGGTTCCCAATGAAACGACAGTTGTGCTTTGTGGCTCCGCAATAAACGCCTGTAATTCCCAAGGATCTGGGATAGCCACCTTAAGTGAAGGTTGCCTGTTGAGAGATTAGGAGTTCTTTGTTATAGCTGTTGGCACCACATTCAACAATATCGGCAAATCATTCCACAGACAAGATCATCTACTAATGAGTGTCAATTTATGAAATTTTTAGAGTAAGAACTAAAAACTAATTAGGGGCTCTATCATAATCATCGTTATCTTATAAGAATACCTGCCTAATAAGGGACTGTTCATCAATACACTTAGATACACCTCATATTCTGGAGTTTTCTATTCTTAGAAATAATCTGGATCACCGTGTTCGCGAAGTGTGGTGTTATATTATAAGACTGAATTAAACAGAATAGAAGTCCAATGATGCGCAGAGGTTGTACTGAACCACTGCTTTTGATATTGGAGGGTTACGTTTCTTGTACTATCTTTCTACCTTATTCGATTGGTATGAAGTTATGTTTGAACAATGTATAGTCTGGTTAAGTCCAATCTTCCAATCATGGTATTATAAAAGGTACTGCCCTAAATCGGTATGGATAGAATCACTATGCTTTACCGGTTAAAATCCCTATTTGTTGTTTTAAAGTGTGGGTCTCTTATATATAATAGAAAGATACATGAATTGTTTTCTAGTATAAGTAAAAGGTAGCTCAAAAATCGAAATACGCGTCTCTCATGACCTCATAAAATTGTTTACTAAGTGTTTCCACTACAACATTTCAGGCTAGTAAGTAGCTCATTTTCCTTAAAATTACAAAATAATATCTCCTTACCCTACTACTCAAAAAATTATGCTCACGAATTCTGATCGCTAATAAATATCTTGTAATTCTGAGCTGAAAAATTTTCATTTTCACGAAGTGGGAAGGACGACTTACTTAACAGGAGTAAATTACTTAACTTAACACTAAAAACTGGAAATATCGTTTCCACGTATAGTTTTTTCATTTCAACAGTCATCAGTACTCCACCTTTAATCACCTCAAGAAATCTATAGGACATTCTGTTCCATTGCGATATAGCACTCATAGTTACCGTAGTATGACTAGCTCAAAGCACATCATGTAGAATCAGTCTTAAAAACGCAAACGCTTCTTATAGTGATACTTTATACTTATTAAGTCATTGATTCCAAATCTTACACTTTTTCTTTGAAGTTAAAGTTTGGACGTAACATAAGGAAGTTACGTTATGTGAACCAGAGTTAGCACCACTCAGTTAAGTACTTTCCAACTCACTGCATCATGTTTGGTCTGTGAGGAATAACTTGAAGAAGCTGATACGTCTCTTTTGCTGGCTTGGTGTATTTTGGTGTGTATACTAACAATTGGTTCCTTATAGTAAATGCTCCATAATAGAGATAAAGGGTTTAGTATTTCTTATCCTTACACATTAAGGCTATACATATGTTCAGACCTGAATCATCTTCTAAACTAACCATTAGCATGTACACATTAGCTCAAATAAGTGACTTTCACATAAGCGGTAGTTATCTGCATGATAAACAGTCTAACGACATGATTAGGTTGCTGATTGGATCGCTTAACTGCACTCTCCAATGACTCAAGCGGATCAATTCATTAATCCCAAAGATTAGTTGAACCAATATCTATAGTTTGTTGATCAGGACATTTAATAACCAATTATTTGACGATGTTCCTGACCAATAAAGTCAAGTTTTCATGAGATGAATCTTGAAGACATCATATAATTGTACTGGTCCCTATATGGTCACAGTTGGTTAAAACAAGAACGATGTCACATAATCGAAGATGGTATGTGCTTCTATGTTTAGTTTCACTCTGTATTGCTAACCATGTATATAAAAGCCAGCTGCTTCGCTGTTGGGTCGACATTTTAATAATGCTTCCATAATAGTGATAACCTTTGATAATATCGTATATGGTGGAACCGATAAGCTCATAAGGTATTTTCCGATGTGGTTCGTATTAGATTATGGACCATGCAGACTTTTCACTTCACTTTAACCATAACGCTTCAATGATTAAAACAATACTTGGCCAAAATTCTATGATTCCGAGATATTTCCATATGTCATTGTAGTAGTGTCTACAACTGGTTTCGACTCACTCACTGCATTTTCTGATATTATTTTATTCGTTGTGAAGCATTAATCTCTTCGTTACTATTTCTCAACCTACAATCATTATCGTCTTGATTGATGTGGGTAAAAAACTCGTGAATATTGCACCATGATAACGCACCGTCGCACAGTGCCATCATTATTCGTGTTTTTTTGGCAAAAAATGCAACAAATACTATTCAACAGCCACTGAATTCGCCTAATTTGGCTCCCTGTGACTTCTTTCTGTTCAGCCGAGAGGAAATAATGGAAAAATCGCAGGAAGCAGTAATGGATATATATACCGAAATTCGAATATAAAAAATATTTCGAGGATTGGATCAAGTGCTGGCATAAGTGTGTTGTAATCGATAGGGATTACTTTGAAGGGGACAATATAGATTTAGATTAATAAACTTGTATTTTTAATTTTCTGAATAAGTTTCGTGAACTTTTTGATCAAGGATACCATAGTGACAGTACTCCCGACTTAATTCTATTGAATATGCACTAATATTCTTTCGCAATTCGGTAGATGACGTCGTTTGTCTATTTGATGATGTTGTATGGATCATCTCAATCCGACTATATCTTTGGTGTGGTTGTGGATCTCGTTCAGTTTCGTAATCAGTTTGTCAGTTGGTCCAACACAATCCAACTTGATGTTCTACTAAACCTTTAACATTCTAAACTTTAAATTGCTAGGTAGATGTATCTCCCCTTCGACAAAACTATCCGTTCCATTAGTACTCACACTTTGTTGTATTTCTTCTCGCGGGTTCGTCCATTTATTTAAGCGTTCTCGTACATTTTCAACACCATCACTTCACATCCTTCAAGCGATTTGTTCAATTTCTTTAGGACTTCAATCCACTCCTAATCTACTTCAATAATCGTACAAGTCACGAGTTCCTCTTCCTGGTTTCTTTGAGACCTCACAATTGGAAGCATTGTATCTAAGCACGTTTCGCTGATATTTGCAGTTTCCTCACGTGATCTCATTCAAAAATTCACTTAATTTTACTAGGGTACAATAAATTCACTTGTCGGACGATGTGGATTTCTAACTGTTGCAAAGACTCCCTAACACCTTATTTAGAGTTATATAGCTCCAACGATTTCATTTTTTGCTTAGTGCATTTCGAAATGTTTCCATTATCGTTACATTATGAGTCCACTTAACATGAAAACTTTTATTGTCTACATGGGAGATAATAGTATTTTTGCCAGTCATACACTCTCAGTCCCGAAACCTGCTTGTTCTGCTAATGAAGTCCAAGATATCGGGTATCCTTAATATTGTCTATTGATCCTCAAATAGGAATTGTGATCCAAAGTAGTGCAATCTACGGGAAGATTATGAAGAACAGGAAAATAAAAAGTGCTAGGCTGTTTTTTCTTCTCCTCCACTGTTTGCAGTTTGCGATGTTCCGAATATCCATTCGAAATATATGATTATCTTGGGAGTAATGCACTATGCGAGAATGCCCATTCAGATTCGTTGGTCGGTTTTCAGTTTCCGTTGAAATATAAAAGGCACAAGTTTAAGTCAGCTATCAACCTTTACTTGAAGGATCGCGCGTTGGGTGCAGCAACTCTGACAGTTACAAGGAGTTAGGACTGTCTCAAACCGTTTGGGTGCAAGGCGGACTCCAAATAAAACAAAATATAAAAAAAAGAAAGATCCTTTCAATGCGTATATCATAGTTTAAGAAGAACTGCGATCTTTACTAGTTAATTGATCCAAAGTATAGATTTTTGATAGTCGACAGGAGATGAGCCTATCCCATCAGCTGATCACCAAAGTAATAGTCAATTTCTAGTTTAAGAGATAATGACGTCACTCCTAAAACGGCCTCAGGTTCCACAAAAGAGGAAGCCACACCCAAACGGGCCAATTTATCCGCCAATATATTTTATTTGATACCCATGTGACTGGGTACTCAGTGAAGTCCAACTTTATTTCGATTGCCTATAGTCGATTTATTGACTGATTTCGGAAATTCGTATGTATAATCTGGCGTCAGCTAGATTACAGCATATTGATCCGTCAGTAAAGATCATCATATCGTCACCGGAGGGGTAGGATGGGCGTCTTTCATGTTGGTGATATAGGCACACCTAACCGGCAAAAACAGTGTGCTTACAGTAACTATCAAATACTCTCCTGAATATTTCATAAAAAACTCGTATGCTCGTTAGCTTAGGCTCGTTTTGCTCATTGTGACATCCTATCCCAGAGTTTCATCTTCTTCTCCCTCACAATATTCACAGTTTGCGTTATTCTGAATTTTCGTGACCATAGAGATGAGGTACCAAAGCGATGCTCGATATCTTTCTTAAGATGATGAATGACTAACAGTTGGGTTAAAAGAACTTCCGATACACTAGAATCATTAATAATTTTAAATAAAAAATTATCCTCCATTGAATAATAAATTATTTATACTTTAAATGAAGCCATCCCGCGAAACCGTTGACAAAATTGAAAATAATCTACATTAATTGAGCTGTTCGATTTATATATATAGTAAGACAACAAACCCAAATTAAGTATATAAGAAATAAAAACGCTGTACCAAACAAATGAATTGAATCTACCTTATCTTGAGATCCTATCGCAAATAAATGAATCAAAATTGATTATTTATATTTAAGTCTTCCTACCTCATTCATTTAACCGCGCATTCTTGTTTCGTCTCTTGAGATACCAAAAATTGAATAATTTATTAAGAAATTGATCTTGAATTGAATATACGTTTATATACGAGTAGATAGATGATAATAAAGACAACGAATATTTATGCGATTGAAATAAATTTATGTTTCGACTTCGTCTTGGTGCGCGCTCCGACTGTGAATAGCCTTTTCGTAATTTTATATACAAAAAAACGAAGATCATGATACCGCCTTTGAAGATGGTATTTAGAGTTTTAATTTTAATTTATTTTTTATGTATTTGAATTAAAATTTCATTAAAGTACGCCTTCGTTTGATATATCAAGCGTATATACAACTTATATACAGTCTGATAACTAAAAGCGTTTGTACGGTTCATTATTGCGTGTATATAGTATTTAAACGATTCACTGTATTTAAATTTTATAATTAAGGAGACCGAGGAGAATAATTATAACACTTTTAATTTTGTTCTGCTTTTTTTAATTAACTTATTTGTTTTTTATTTTTGTATTGGCTCAACGAAGATAAGCCATTAATTTAAGTACACTTTGATTGGAAAATAATTTTAACAAGTTAATTAGAAATACGTTTACTTGAGGTATACGTACTAACCCATACCGATATGTAATTTATGATGAAGATTGTTCGATTAACGACCGAGTATAAACATTTAGAATAATTAATCTTAATATGTGTTCGATGGGCTCCGAACTGGCATGCAATATATATACAACCAATCAACCGATATGTATAATAATTTTAAGACCCTTACAAAAACTCAATAGATCAACTTCAAGATGCGTTTTTGATAGATGCATCGTCTATAAAAATATCTTAATATTTTTTTGTTTTTGATCCCAAAACGATGGGCATTGCTTATTAAGTCATTTGTATCGTTCGTTCAATTTTCGTCTAAAAACCAAATTAAGGACAAACCAATGAAAATGTTACAATTCTATTTTAGTTGGAATGAGCTATCACTCATAGCCTATCTTTAACTATGATTCTAATTAAAACGTCAAAAATGAAAAATAGTTGAATGGTCTGACGTCTGATTGATGTAATGAAAAATTGAAAATGACCTGTTTATAAAGTTTGACTGCATTAATGCATTAGGATCTAAGAGATAAAATTAAAACGTCAATCATTTTTCATTGGACTGTACATGTATCATTAGGTTGGGTGTTACATTGTTAACGGCTTTATTTTAGATATATTCATCTGTTCGTGATAACATTGCGATATGGGTTGGCTCTCGAGAATGTATATATCATAATTTTGGGCACTAAGGGTAATCAATCAATTTTTGAGAATATGTTGGTATTTTTCAGCTTATACCACGACAAAATGGTGGACATAAAGTGGATTTGTCTTTATCCTATAGAAGATAAAGTGTTGTTCGATTTGGTGTTTGTTGGCATATACCATCTGCGTGTAATCTAATTCATTGAGTTTATTCAACTCTATACAAGATGCAATTGGGAGATGAACTATTCCCGAAACTGTATAATAGTACAGCTATATATAGTTTATATTGTTCGTTGGACTTCAAATAATGATGCTCGCGGTATTTATATAGTTGGTATACAATTTCACCAAAGCCCTACTTCCTCTCTTGCGTAATTATTAGCTTGCAACAGGAAGCGCCTCTTATTTTGGTGTAACATCATTATAGTTCAGATAAAGGTGTAATATTTGTGTCAAAGTAGTTTACTTTTGCGACAAGTTTGCTAACTATTCAAACTGTTGAAGAATGGGCGTTTATAGCCTCGTTCTCGTCATTTATTGATTCGAGAATTTTGTGTTGTTAATAATGGTTTCCTGGTATTTCATCAAATCTTATTCATGGCACAAACATATGATCTTGGTCCTAGTGTGACATTGATATGACAAAAATATTAACGTTCTTTGCATAGTATAACATAGCATCTTATTCAATCACTAAAATCGAAATACTAAAATCTTAACTATAATTTCTTTTGATGCACCAAAAATGGTCAAAAATCATTAAGAAAAGTATTGACATATTTTTCAAAATTCAACCAGTGTGTGCATAAATTCCCCCGAACAATCTTGAGGTGAGCTAGCATTTTGGAAACACAACAAAAGCGATGATGAATGAGTTATCGGTGGAACGTAAGGTTCGTATGATGCAACTTAAATATTTTGTACGCGTTGAGGCGTATAGACATGCTAGTGTAAGTCAGGATCGAGTGAATGTAGGAATCTACATTCCCTCGTTGAGAAAAAGAAAAAATGTTGAGACTAAATGACACTATCTGTATTATGAATGGCGAGTTGGGAATTGTGTAGGTATATAGAAAATCTGTATGGATATTCCTTCAATGGAGGTTATTCTTCCAGTACCTTCACACCTATAGTAGAAGCGAGACGTGAGGGGTGGTTTGAAATGCCAAAAAGTTTCATCTAGAATAGATGGGTCAAGCATAATCGATACCCTTTTTTGTAAAAGGTCTCCCCGGCCTGGCTCTTGGTGTCTTTAAATTACTCACGAATTGCTCAATGTTGTGTTGTTTGTGTCGAAAGCAAATCACACATTTCTGGATGACTGATATCCACTTTTTTCCCGTAAATGGGCAAATGTTAATTCCGTTTTTCCATGTAGCATGACTTTGTGTGCATTTTCAATGAGTTTACGCGTCAATTTTTTTCCTACAATTTTCGATGTTTATGTTGTCGCTGGAGACTGAAAATTCAACAGACGTCCTTTCGCAAGACGTAACAGACCATTTTCGTCTAGAATAGGATTAAGCAACAGGAGTATACTAGCTTTGTCTAGTTTCTTTGACTGTTTCATATGTTGAATGTCGTTGCTAAAATCCTATTCTTGACATAGTTTAAAAATGATTACTTCTGCTTGAACTCCTTTAAATTTTGATATGTTTCTTGCTGCATCATTGATGAATCTCGTGCAATTTGTTACTATTTGCTTTAACTTTTAACATTTTAACTGAGTCTTTTGGAATAATTCCCGTTCATCTGCGGCAAGTCCAAGCAGGGCTTTCACAGCTAAGAAATAGACTGCGGTTGGTAACAATGCTTACTTTATATGCTTGTGTTATGGTTTCGCAGGATCACTACTCCGAATAGTATTCGTTGATAATTTCGATCATCCTTGTGAAGCCCGACTTGTCGATACATTATTGACAAGCAGCCTTGGTGGCTCCTCAATTCCTTTGGTAGTGATCATGGTTGTCTTTTTCTGGCAATCTAAGCTTTCCGTGTTGCCGATTATAATCCACCCTAACTCTGTTTTTTGTGCTATGGATCTCCTGGTTATGTTGTTGTTGGCTAATGACAGATAATGAGCCGAATGCTTTTATTAAATACAAGGCTGCGACTGATTAAATAGTGGATCAGAATTGTTTTTTGTGGAGATGAGTCCATTTAGTTGTTTCAACGTCCATCTCGGAAAGTTGATGATTGAGGTTCTCGAGGACTATAGTTTCGATATTTAAGCAAATCTCGGTGATAATTTCGTGTTTCCATTTGTTTAAACAAGTGACAATGTTCCAATTTATGATGATCTTCAGATTATTGTATCCAACATAAGATAAATCCAAGTTTAACATTTATACGACAAATATTAAGAATATTAGCATAGTTGTTTAAATATACGTTGGGACAACTCGAAGTTGTCTTATTCACTCACTGCAATCGAATAACACAATCTTCACTATCGAATACCAAATCTGTACCTTACACCATAAATAATGGCACAAATTGATACGACATATATTAACGATATTAGTTAAACGATATAAGTTCATAATATATTATATGCGGCTGCCTTATCACACAATCGTCTCGTTCAAACACTGAACATGGATCATGCTTCCTGAAATTATCAAAGCCTCTTCATCTATTATTAATACTTTACCATAAGCGTTCTTTATTGGTGGTATATTATTGTGCTCAGTTACTCATCGACCTGTAGTGTGCACATGTTCCTGGTTGCTAAAGTCTCTTTCACTCCCTTGCGGAATATCATTCTTCAGTATCTTTATGAACATTTGTGGTCATAACATGTATTTATTGTTTCTTCGTATTTCGGTTTCATTTGCGATGTCAACTTTCTACAATTGCTTTCATGTATCACTGATTAGAACTGTGATGTAACGAGTTGTGGTCATAAATTTAAAGGAGATTTATAAAGTTCATAATAGCTCACCGGACGAGATCCTGGAGAATGCAGAATCTCATGTTAAAGAAGGTTTCAGATTGATGAGAGATTCGGCATATCGGAAAACAAGCTACATATATATAGAATTGTCCTTTACAGAAATAAAGAAGATCTTGCAAAAGACAGAAGGTCTATAAAACGCTAGACTGAGATCAATTCACTTGGTTCTAGAGGAAACATCTACTAAATTGAAAGGAAACTTTAGAAAACTAAAATATGATGTCCATGTAACTAGAGAGAGCCAGGTGATAAAATCTGGTTAAATTGTCGGACAACGATGCTCCTATGAACTAACGGTGAGGTCTAAGGTAACAATAACTGAGCAATGGGTACAATTTGGGTGGTTTCGTTAAACATTGCTAAACTTTAAACCATCGATCAACTGCCATTCGAGGCATCTGGTGGTAACATCGATCCATGGTCACAGGGTTACAAGTTAGAATTTGTGCTATTTCTATAGTATCAACAGCCTAAAAGTTACTGACGTTTATTATTTTGGGAAGAACTACTCCTCTGTAGTGGAGGAAATCAACTATCAAGGATCAAATCATTTCACTACGGATTTTTCTTCCAAGTATTGAGAGAGTGTATGGTATGTGACTGTCTATTTATATCAAACAAATACAAACATATGTGTAATAGTGATTATGAAGCAAACAAATACTGTGTCCAAGTTGAGAACAGGCTATCGATAGTTTTTTATAGTTTTTTTTTTGGTATTCTCGATACTTCATAATCTAATGTTGGCGTACAGTTTGGTGCTATTACAAGCATCATCATCTTCGATAGTAACAAAAACGAAGAAAAAATAAAAGGTTCAAAAATAGAAACGCAGTTCAACAACATAAACATTGAGTCGGATCCAAATCTAACAAACCCTGAACTACAACTATTTTACCAATTGTGATCCCAATATTTGCAGGTGATTATCAAAAGTGTACCAGTTTCCGTGACACATTCAACAAGTTAGTCCATGAGAACACACAGATCACAGACAACCATAATATTAACTAGCTAAAGGGTCAGGTGGAAGGTTCTGTTGCCAAATTAATTAATCATCTTCAACCAACAGGAGAGAACCACCAAGTTGCTTGGGAACTGCGGTCCTTAGGAACCTGTATTTTTAATAACGAGTGTCTGTATGGAATATAAAATTGTGAAACCTAAGAGAATTCCAATCAACAAATGACATCTTTATGGAATGTCTTTAGAAAACCTAAGAGAATTCCAATCAATTAAGGAATTGTTGAGATTCTTGGAAGAAAGATTTAAATCATTCAAAGGGCCATTGTTAGATATCGCGTCAGCTGATATCTATTTTTATTTCAATTATTCTGACGTTGCTGCGGGTAGGGGCTTATATCAAAATGAAATAATTTTGAGCACGGTTTAAACGATACTGATTTTATTATGTGATTTGCATGTTATAAATCTGGAGAATATGGTGAAAGGGTAAGCAATTCGAAGCCCAATTCATTCATTTTTGCCATCGATTTGGATTCAATCGATCCAAAAGTGCACAGTAATAGTCGTTGTTGATGGTGGTTCGTTTTTGGAGATAATCGATGAATATTATTCCGTTCGAATCGGAAAATATATAGACGCCATCACCTTACTGGTCGACTGTTGTGTCTTTGCTCGCTTTGTATTCGTTTGGTTGATTGCTATTCACTCAGCTGACTGTCGTTTTTGATTCTGATGTGGAATTTTCAAGCCATGTCTCACCCATTGTCACATATCGTGTGTGAGCTCACGCGGCACTCGCTATGCACTGAGCTTTCGCATACCGAAATGTTTGTGTAAAATGGTAAAACACTATATCATCTTTTCAATATCAGCTAGCTCGTGCACCTTCAAATTGTGATCGTTCATAACCAATTTTTGGATTTTTTTTTTATGTTTTCTGGAATAATAGACTTATTTGGGCGTCCATTGCGCCATGCATCATTTGTGTTGGTACGACTTCATTTAAATTCAGTAATCCATTTTACTAGCATTTGTCTTAATGCAGCAGAGTTCGAATAATGATTATCAAGCCTTATTATTTGGTTTGCACTGTTTTTAAAACTCGAAATTCATTTTTTTCCCTTTTTTTCAAAAACGAAAGTTGCTTCACACAAAATGCTATAGTTCAATAGTCAGATTGGTTTCAAATTTATACACGTATCGTTTGAAGGTTCGTATTAAATAAAAATCATATGGCAAAAATTCTAGTAACGCCATCTATGTGTCATCTTTAGGTGTCATCTTTATTGAATGACCCGGATAAATGTATTTATTGTAATTGAAATTTAACCTTAAGCTTATTCTAAATGTTCATATCGAACAGAGATCGGGTTATGAAAACTGAAATAATACAATTTTAGGTATGCAAGAAGTTTTGACTTGAGAGTCTATAAACATTCCCTTTGTAGTTTAAAGTTTCAAATTTGTCAATTTAATCTGTATCAGTTACCAACCTTTGTGAAATTTTTGCATTTTATTCACATATGCGCCTGACAAATTGATTAAGCAGCGTAAAATTACAATATGATCAAAAAGTAGTTATTTTTACTACATAAGAGTTTATAGAGATATGTATACAATGTAATTCAGCAATCAGCTGCTCATGCGTCACGAAATGTATTAACAAATCTCATGGCATTCCAATTCCCTATATATGTATATACGAGTATATGTATTATTCTTAATCAAACATTTATCAAAATCCAAAAGTATAAAAAACGTATTAGTTAAAATCAAAAACATCAAAAATTCATTTGATTTTTTTTACCTTCAAAAACAATATTAATTTGACCCGTCATTTTTCAAACGTCAAAAATTTAATTTTTTTTTGTTATAGGTTGTGTTTTCTATTCTACACTAAATACGAGCATATACCTATATACATTGTATACATAAGACGAAGAAACATACACGTACGTATAGCTGCTATATATACATATATGGAGGTATTGCGAAACACAAAAGAAATGTCAATCAAAAATCCATTTTTCCTATGAAACTTTTTTGTGAAACACAAAGTCGTACTCCATTCCATATATACTTACATATTTCAAAACGTCAGGAAATCAATCAAAATCAGACACAAAAAAAAATCGGAAAAAAAGGAAAAACGAAAAGTATATATGGAGTTTTTGTCACGTTACAAAGTGTATAGAAAAGTTTTGTCCTTGAATAACTCTACATCTAATGTGATCCTTTCCTTTATGTACATACCTACATACATATACGAGACGTAAAATCAAATTTATCAAACTCACTGTTACTTTCGTACGAGCCAAATTCGAAACAAAAAAAAAACAATCGAAATCTTAAAGGATGGTTCGCAGACAAAAGACGCAAGATCTATATGCAGCGTATATGGGTTTCAAATCATCGTATATGTGTTTTCAAATTAAGAATATTAAGGATATAATTGCCACAACAATAGAAAGGGGACACAACAGTTCATTGAATATATTATATTAAATCAAGACGGAATCCGATTTGGTTCGTTCAATTTCAATAAGAAAATATAAAGGAATCAAACGCATAAAATGTTCGTATATATCTCTTATATCTAGACGGTTGTGAATAATTCCCAACATCAATATACACATATGTATGTATATATGGTATATTTACATACAAGATGTGTGTATTTCTTATATACAGATTTTTTATTCATGCGGCTTGAAAAATCAACAAAACCGAAGGAAAAAACTATAAACGGCTTAAATATTGACAGTAAAAAATTGATGGCAACTGGTTTGAAAAGAAATTTTTCATATACAACAACAAAAAATTATTTTTTAACAGGAAAATAAATTAAGATAAAATGAAATAGATGATGGCGGAAAAGTGTGTGAAAATATTATCTACTTTTTTTTTTTTTTCATTATACTCGTACATTTCAATTTTTTTTTTCGTTTCGTACTAAAAATAAAACTTAGCGTGAACTGATTGATTAGTTTGAAAGAAGAAGAATGTATCTATCTTATTTATATAATCGGTTTTAGATATATACTTATATATTTGGAGGAAGCTGCACGAAGATTAATTAAAATAAGGGTGTTAATGACTGCTTGCTGGATACACAAACGATAAGGGATTAAGACAATGTGAAAGATAAATTTGTTGTCTGAAAAAATATTGTCATTTAAGAAGTACCACTTAAAAATTGGATGTACTTTCAAAATGGTGTTAAAAATTATTAATATTGGAAGAGTGTTTTAAAAACGGGATTCCCTAAAGAATTTGGAAAATGCACTCAAAATACTCGTGTAGTAGAAAAACTTATAATTTGTCATATGTTTGATTAAAATTTTGATCGATATAATAGAAGCTTTGAAAATTCGGTTAAGTTTTGTTTTGTTATATATACAAACTTGGAGTAAGTTGTAAAATAATTGAAAGCTCTGATTTTGTATTTTTGATTTAGTTTGTCAAATGTTTTGTTCAGTACTCGTTTTTTAAGTGTTTGTATTTGACTGGGTAGATTAAGATAGGAGGTGCAGACGTCTACAGCGATTATGGAGGAGCACTGCAAAGTGGCTAAAAATACAGGATGGTGTAAATATAATCAAATGGCACAAGATATAATATGAGGAAGAAGTAATGGAAAACGAAAGCAGGACTATTATTATTAAAGTTGGCTGGAACCCTTTAAGCTTCCGCACTCAATGTCACAAAGGGCCCATGGTGCAAACCTAGGATTTGCTCTGCAACTTTGGCAGACTGGAGCAGTTTGAACCCGGGCAGAGAAAAAAGTATAGATTAACATGAATATTCCTGGAGTTAAACACATCTTATGCGATCGAAAGCCGGACAACTATGCTAATGAAGTGTAGGCTATTATCAACATCCTCATAAGTCGCATACGGCATCTGTGGCACAACCCATGCAAAGAAGGAGGTTGTTGAAACAGCCTTAACCAGTAAGAATTAAAACTAGAATTCTCAAGTTGTCCTTCTTCAGTGAAAGAACGTAATTGGTCAGCTTCGGATTAAGCCCTCTGACAAAGTATTTCGCTTTATGACAAGTAGGGGTAGCTGACCAGGCCAGCATTAACTTCGATAGAGCAATGGTTTTAATTGTTTCTTTCACTATGTGAAGAAGTTACATTGCCGTCAATGTCACAATGGGCAGAAACCCTCATGACCGTTATCTTGTTGTTACAACCAAAGAGGTTCAGAAATTTCTTACAATTCCAGTTTTGAGCTGGTTGAAGGACTGTTCAAAGAGTTAAGAACAGTTTTATTATCTGTATAAAAAATAATCTCATTGTCATCGGCAACGGAACTCAAAGCTGAAGTCACGCAGTGAGTAATCGTAATTAATTCCGCTTGATGAATAGGTTTAATTCTCAGATCTGGCGAAGAACCGTAATTATTAAAATCAGCACCCTGTTTAGAGACAGTGCTATCAGAATAGAATACAAGTGATTCGGATATCTGTTTGAGCAAGTCTGACAAAAACCACATCTCCCTGGATGGATGAAACCCCTCAAATGATCTGTGCAAATTATAAACAAGCAGAAGCCTATCAATTGCCATGTCGATTTCTGGCATAATTCGTATAAATTTATTAAGAATTGATCTATGGCCTGAAGTAGTACCGAAAGCATTCCACACCCTTGCCCTTCCCAAACGAGAGACAGCCGAACAAGCTGTACCTATAAAGAAGGATAAAATGATGGATTTTAACTAAAGAGAAGAGAAAAAATAAGCTCAATAGCTAGGAGCGGTGTTGAAGCCATGGCTCCAGTTAAAGCCCGACATGCGATATTAGATCCGCCGCAATCAAAAAGGGCATATATACAGCGAGAGAATAAGAAACAATTTTTCGGACTGATAACAACGTGCAGCTATTAATCAATAATATACAACAGGCTTAAAAACTTATTCAACAACTGGAAATGTAATTAAAGATGATAAAAATAAATCACTAAACAAATTTTTGAGAAGTTGTACTGTTGACCATAGTACGCTACTCACATTAACGATTCATTGTGGAGCAACAAAAACCACTTAAGGACCAAATATCCAATCACTCCAATCATGCATCCAAACTAAAAAACTAAACGCAAACTGATTTGGAGAACCCTAGAAGTGGTTGATACCTAGATGCTATATTTTAACCGGTCTCAAGACAAACAGTAAATGTAGCATTAGCACTAAAATTCGATCATTCGATTTGTTAAAGGAGTTAATAAGAGGTCCGGTTAGGATCTTATCCCAGGTCAGATTGTTAAAGTGTAATCAAGTGGTACTTCATATTCTTATATATCTGTACTTCGACTGCGCAGCACGTTCTATCTTAATGGAAGGAGGCTAATCTTGGAAGCCACTCAACAACTCATATAGATCTTTCTACGATTTCAAAGCTATTCCGAAAATAAATTTTTAAAAAACTGAAAGAAATAGTAAAAGAAGAGAAAATATCTAATTCCACCCCATGTTGCTCAACCTTTGATTAATAATAGCATCGAGATTTAAACCATATATTGAATCGTGATTGTTATAGAACCATTTCATGCCTGCATTCAAGACGTACAGTAGTACAGTATGTACCGTAAAGAAGTGTTCTGGGGCAAATTTTATTAAAATCACGAGGCAAATATAGCAACGATTGCTGATAGCTCCAAACTCTGTGCTAAAGCATAATTATTTCTTTTATCCCGGAAAATGCTAAACTCAAGACCTACGATCTCCAGGTATGAGCTACAAAAAGATAACAGATGTCTAAGTGATACAAACATTCCAAAATAAGACTTTCTACATGACTTATTGTCCAAAATAAGACTTTCAACATGACCTATAAAACTTTCAACATCACTTATTGTTGACGAAAGACAACTAGTGAAACTTGGTGGTCACCTAAGACACAGCAGAATGAATGAAACAATAAAGGTACATGTTCAAGCGCGGATAAGTTTCAACTGTTCATATAAGGACAATACAATATTAGAAATCTAACCGTTTGACTCTCCATCTAAGGTTAGAACATCAAATAAATTTGTTAGGTTTCTAGCAATTTTATAAATAATGGTCTCAAAGCTCGATTTAAGAACAAATCTTACCAAAACAACTATAACATAACAAACTTTAGGCTAATAATTTGGTAACAGTTACTAAATTAAAAACTTAAAGCTGTATATAAATCAAACATGAAAAAATATTATTTTCATTTTTCAGATTTTCATAATTTTCATCTAATTTCCGTTTCAAATAATTTAAAATATAACTTGACTGTACGTCTTTTCGTTTATTTTCTAATCTTTTAAAATTACATTTTTTTGCGTCATCATTTTTTGATCATTTTTTGGTTTTTGATATCAATTAATCATATTATGGAATGAAAAATTATTTTTAGTTTTATGGTTGCGGTTTTTTGGCTAATCACTGGCATCGGTATGAGTTTCGAAGGACAGACATTGTACATTGGTTTTGAAGTGTAAATTATATTTTGCACGAAGGCTTATCCACTTTATTTTTATTGAAGCTTGATCAATGTATCAGCACAATTAACTTGTTAGGGTATTCTTGCGATGACAGTATTTTCCTGGAAATCTTTGTATTTGGTTCTGTCCTTCAGATATGAAGTTAATAATATGAAAAAATCTATGGTAAGATATTTTCATCAAACTGATTCGATATCAGTTGGTTATATCCAAATATCTTTATCAAAATGATCTGAAATACTCCATGGTTTTTCTCATTATTTCTACTCTAGTGATTGTTCCTCTTACTTGATAGAAGTATATGCTATCGTGTTTGATTAAGAGGTTTAGTGGTCTTGCTAGTGAATAAAGGTTGATTCTCACTGTACGGTCGGCCTACATTCCATTACCATTACATATATGTTCAGTCAATTTTAATTATTTTTTTATGAAGCAGCTGAAGAAATTTAAGTACTAGGAGAGGGTGTAGCCAAATAGGGGGCTGTGGAGTTAATATTAGTTGCTAAAAGTGAGTTAAAATTAGTTGCTAAAAATGAGTTTTTGTTGTGGAAACTGAGAAGATGTGTTTTAATGTTGATTGGTTGTTTGAATTTGCTCCAGTTCCATATCTAAACCAAATTAGAGATCTTACTTTTAGCAATGCTTCTATTCTAGTTCTGATGCTGCTTTTAAACAAGGTATTTCATCAGGACTCCAGTAAGGGATAAATATTGTTTTCGTTTTTTGGTTGGTTTAGGATGAAAGTTTGAAAGAATTCGTTGCCTTTTACATATTGTCGTTTGAGAAGGAAAATTTGTAGCTTCTGGCATTAAACTATTTTTCTCTCTACCAGTAGCACTTGTACTTTCTACTCGATCTATTTCTTCATTTTCTATAGCAATATCGTCTAGATTGCTAATTGTTGGCACTATTATACATATTATCTGTATCTTTAGGTTTTTGGAAACGATAAATTTTCCGCACGATAGCTTTCAGCTACAGAGTTGGGTCTTCAATCCTATGCGCTACAGAAAAAGAAATCTGTGGTGTAATTATTCAAAATATTCTCTCTGCTGATGCCCACAGCCACAGACACGACTGGAGAAGAATTTAAAATGTTCCCAATGTGAGTTTTTCATTGAAAACACATCGTGATTCAAGCGTCAGCTAATTTGAGTTCTAACTTTTTCAATTATATAAAAATCTTTCTCATAGTTCTCCTAGCACTGATCGATGAGGAATAAAATTTCCTTACTGTCGATATTGGGTTATATGGGAAAAAAGCGATGGTGGTATTTTTTCACACTCAAATTTAGGAAAGGATTTAGAAAAAAATGGGTTAAGAATCGCCAAGCCCGTACGAACTAAAATGCAATACCGTATTTTTTAAGGTCTTATTCTGTTCAACAACGAGCCGTTTTGTGTCGTTATAACAAATATTTAATTATATATTATCACGTGTTCGAGGATACTCCAAAACCACTTTTTTTATATTATCAAAAGTTTTAATTTTACAAATGCAGATTGACATTAGCACCATAATATGCATATACACAATTTTGAAATAAATGTACTTTAACGTAATAAAGAATAACAAAGTATTGTTCTCGCTATCAATACCGCTTCCGACACGTATCAGTTGTCGATCAAAAATACGTTTACATTTTACATACATATTGATTTAAACGTATTTTTTTTCGACGGAACTGATTGGAATCCAAATATAAACGGAATTAAAGTACGTTTACTAGACTTACTAATAATTATTCATTTATACAGACTAACATCATTTGAGCAAACGGAACGGAACCGGTTTGGAACGGAAACGGAACGTTTAGTTAAAATCAATCTGAATCATTGTTTTCTGATACTGAAAGTCATATTTAGGTATTGATCCAGAGTTCTGGTGTAGACTTTCAAGCTGGTGATTGAATATATTCGTTAAGATGTTCAACTGTTTGATATATGTCATCCATGTTTGTATTTAATTTCTCTGTTGTATATTTTTAGTGATATCAATCGGTTTTCTTGTTATTTAGCATTGGTTATTTCTGTGTTATTTTTGGTTTCAAAGATATTATATGACGGGTGAAAAGTTCGATTATTCTAAACAGAAATGACATAAATGATGTTTTGCCTATTCAAAAGCCAATCGATTGGTTCACTTGTTCACATACCAAATAATTAATATTTTTTTTTCGATAGCTCGCGGTCTCAAACTGTCGCCAATCTTAGCAATTGTACAGATCTTTATACTCTATGATTGGATTTAATTTTTTTTACTAAAAATTCATAGCACCAACTATATAATTATAAGACATTATGAGCTCGTGGTGTGAAGCATCTTATAATAATGAAAAGAAACGCAGATAATGTCAACGTTTTGTATGAAAAATTAACTCAGCTCAGGCACATCAATTTTTCATGATTAAATGATTAAAATTCAATTTTCAACCCTTTTCACTGGCATAGTATTATTTTTATTATTACTGCCGACTTTTGAATTTCACAAACAATCTCCATCCATCATTTTCATTTCCCGACTTAGATGAAAAATGATATATAAATATATATATATATATATATATATATATATATATATATATATATATATATATATATATATATATATATATATATATATATATATATATATATATATATATATATATATATATATATATATATAAAGATAATTTCTACACAAGAATTATATATTTGATAAATAAAAATAATATTTTAATTAAAAACTTTAAGTAATTCGTTTATGTTCTAAATTCCTTCCGGGTTCTTGAAACAAAAAATTAAAACTTTGATTTAAACACATACTCGTACTTTAAACAAAAGTACACAGCCGTACATACTCGTACTGTATGTAATTGCTTAACCGAGACAAGGGGAAATGTGTTGTATATAAAATGAAAACCGAGGAAAAACATCGAAATATATCCATAGTTTTTCCCAATTTTAGTTTGTTTGTGTTTTCCACTTTTAATGAATTAAAACTTTTGTGTTTGCTGTGTGAATTTTTGATAAGTTTGATTATGTTTTATATGCAAATTTTTGTAGTTGGTTTTAATTTAAAATTTAAATTTTATTTTTAGTTTTGAATAAAATAAATGAATTTATGAGTTTGTTTTTATGTGTCTTATGTGTGCCAATTTTTGTTTGATCCACAAGAGAGTAATCTATTACTGTTGAAGGTAATAAATTAATTTATTTATATAGTGGTGCTGTTATTGAGATTCAGTTGGCTCATGATGCTTAGAATGTTCTAGTTGTATGGTATTTGTTAGACATGCAAAGATCGTTGAGTAATTTTTAAATCATTTATCATCGGTATTCGTTTTCCTTATATCTACATCATACACAATATGCAATTGTAGCCTTCATACATATAAAATGTCATATATTAAATTGGAAACGACTATCGTTCAAAATTTCCGCAACCACACTGAAAGAAAAAATATAGTGCCTACAAAAATGTTTTAAGAGGAACATATTATGTTTGGGTTTTTTATTGCAACAATCATATAAATTTGTTATATAGTGGTTTTGACAACTGACTATTTTGTTCGAGCGAACATTACATTATGGTTGTGACCATGTTACAAATGATTAGATTTTGTTCCAGCAAACATAATATGTTTGTTGCAGTTATATTTTTGTTGCAGCAAACATTGCATGTTGGTAGCGAACATGATGGTCGTAAACAAATTTTGTTGCAATGATCATGGTATGGTACTTGATATCATATTATTTCGTTAAACTTATTGGTAGTGAACATTAAATTTTTGCTTCTACAAAGGATTGAATTATGAAATGATTTAAGTAAAAATGTTACAAAAATAAATCTTGAAATAATACAAACAATTAAATGATTTTTTATTGAATAATAATATGAATATAAATTTATCTAATAATATAATAAATATAAATTTGTTCAACAAAACTACATAGATTCTGAAAAAAAAATTATAATTATATACTTATAAAAATATATATTTGTTTAAATAAAAATTTAGTTACACACCAATTTCACTATAATGAGTCGACTTTGCTTAATGTTACAATTAAGCAAAGATAATTGTTACACAATTCCGGGCTACAAATAAACTGGACACCAAATGCCGAAAACTTTCAGATTTCTGATTAAAAAATACACCAATTTCATAATCTTCTAACTTTTAACTGAAAAACGAAAAAATTAATAATTTTACATAATCAGTGTCAGAAAATGAATATTGGCTGTAAATTATGTATACTTACTTGTACTATTAGATTAAAACCATCTTCACGATCGCCAATCACTTACAAGCTACACCTTCGCACACTCAAAATCACGTCTGTTGTATTTATTATAAAACAGACACATATTAGCCACTTTGACACTTAATACTAGGACGTCTTAGGTCACAATGAAATGAAATACTTAATGTTAAATAATTCAGAGTGAAGGAGCAGCAACATAATTGTACCAACCATAACAATGGTTGATACAATTAGATTAATTTTCCCACCATTAAATTCAGTATTGATACAATTATAAATATGATTCCCTATATATGACATGTTTTAAAATTACAATAAACATGTTTGGCACAATTATAAATATAGTTCGTACAAACATAAAGATGGTTCTGAAGAAATAAAAAATGTTTTATGCAACTTTTACACGATCACTGAAACTATTAACATTTAATGATATAGAACAATCTGATTATCATTACAACCATGTTTTGTTCCAGCAACTTTAACCTGACAAAATTGTTTTGAAAAAAGTCATATCATCACAGCAACCATAATCCAGCACAAAATATTTGCCTTAAGCATAAATAACGGCCGATTAATTGTTTACCACAATTATATTTATTTTGTAGGAACTAATAGTTGTACGAACTATATTCATTTTTACATTTTAACAATAAAATGGTTTCTACAATTATTTTATTATCATTCCTGCCATTTGGAAAATTATGACATTGTTACGACTACCAAGTATTTTCACACTAACAATATTATTATGTTTAGAAACACACTATATTTGCTGTAATTATGCTTCAACCATATCTTTTCTCTGCGTGCATCAATCAGGAAAACATCGATCAGGAAAACAGGAAGCCATCAGTTAAAAATGGTCGATTTGAGGTATGCTGATCTGAGACTTCTATCGCTACATTATCTACGCTTGTTTAATTATCTCTAAAACCTGTTTATTGGTCAGATTTTGAGAACGGGAAAAATGTTCAAGCCATCTAAACTTTGACTAATTATGTCAACTTTATCAATCTATGGGACCGACAATTATTCGAATAATTTTACCAGATATTAAAACTAATTTCACCCTCCCATATTGCTTTTCTTCTTAATTGGAGTCTCCTCATGTTTCTATTCTGGGAGGAGACTCTCTTTCAGTGGGATGATACTGAGATCCACAATGCAAATGTTGTCAGGGCATGCTAATATCTGGGACAATTTGCAAAGACTGCTGCGCTGCACTATATTGAGGTGATGGATTACATAAATTCTAAAGATAGGTTAAGAAAATTTGAGCTATTGGATTTTCTTGACGCACTCTGTAATATCTGGAAGACATCCGATATAAAGGGATGTCTTTTTCGTAGCTTTTCTCTAAGAATGGTTGATCAATCTCTAAGAATGGTTGATCGGTTTAGTCACCCAAGACCCTCTCGCTGTATGTTGATAAATTTGTCGCGATAACGTTGGTCAATACCTTGTATAGCATGTGTCCAACAAATTAATACACGCAGATAAAGGTCGCCTTCCACTTTTCTGGGATATTTAGAATAAATGATTGCGTCTATATTTGAGCATTTCGTTGTAAATTGAATCAGCCTTACCGGGATGTCAAATCCTACATTCCATCGTATGTTGGTGATGATGGTGCGGCCATCTAGACGATAAAAAAAGATTGACATAAAAGAGGTTGTTACTCAGTAGAGTAGTTGATGTCTGTCTAGAAGAGAAATAATTCTTCCACACTTCAAGGATGGTTTGGGTATCCATTTGTTATTTTACTGCTATTCACAACTAGTGCTGCTATACCATATGGATGGAATTCTGAAGGCAGGTAATCTCTTTAGCGGATTTTGACAATATGAAACTAAAAACACAAATCTAAATCGGATTTTCCAAAAATCAAATGTCAAAATCCGACTGCTATGTAGTAGACGAATCTCATTTTCTGCGTTATCAAATTTGTGTGTTCCATAGTTTAAGAAGCATTATTTCATTGAAAGATTTCATCTAACAAGTCTAATCAACAAAACCACAACAACAAAATAAATGTTAGCAAGTTTAAGTGAACTACAAAACACATTATTGCTAACTTGTTGCTAACATTTGACAAATTCGACCAAATAAATTCATAAAATAAAAATTCGCGTCGGATCGGATTTTTAGATATCGGGAAAAATCCGATATATAGGATTATTTTATAACAGCAAGCCTAATTTTGGATGGTGAGTGACTATTGCTCAAAGTAATCCTTTTCGTATGGCTGCATAGCTCATACGAAAGTGTCCACACAGTTATATATAGGAATCGTGAGATTTCCTTGTGTTTTGTGATAGATTTCGTTAAGGAGTGCGATCTTTTGCCTTAATAGCCGTCAACAAATCGTCGCTTAGTCAAAGGTTAACTAGTGCTTCAGGTAACTTCGTTGCTTTAATGCTGCGGTGAATCAATGTTGGGTCCACGTTTCGTTCTTAAGTCGTTTAGTGCAGAAAAATGCCTTAGAGTCAAGACAGGACGATTACATTGACTGTTTTCCTCGACCCTGAAGAATGCACTGGCAACCATCTAGTTGTGTAGTAATGTAGCTCAGTGGTGAAGGTCCCGGTGTTATTTGATGTAGAGTGCAACAATTTGAAGCCTATGGTGCTACAATTAATGTTGCTAGCACTGCCAATTTGAGCGTTGTAGTTTAAAATCAAGAAACTGACGCAACATGCTTCGCCAGAGAATTAATCTATAGTAACTAAGTCTGAGCTGCTTATTCCAAATTGTTGGAAACTCTCCGGTTGATTTAGGTTGTACTTGTACGTTCTATGTTATGTCGCTTTACTATATGTACGTTTCATGTTTCACATCGGAATTTATTATAATGCATTTTTACAGATTGGGCTGTTAACCCAACGCCAACACTCTAAAAGAAGGGATCAAATAATAAACAGCTCTAACTTTGGCAGAATTTTGGTAGGACTCCAAACAAACAGTATAGTCAAATTTAACGTGAAAAAGAATATATATATGCTGCATGGTACTGTCTTATTTTTTGCGATATATTTCGTTGACTAGCGTGATCTTTCTTCTGAAAAGCCATCGCAAAATCATTGTGGCACATTGTGGACATTGATGCGTCGGGTTCCGCTACTTTAATTATATCCCATTGTTTTTTGATAAGGAATTGTTTTTCTCTAGGATTCCTGATAAAGTAGGCTCAAAGGTGATTCGGGAAAGGTGATTCGAGTTGCATAATTCTGTGTTTCAACGAGTTATACACTAAAAACGTCGATTGTATGTGGTTGACTTGCAAAATTTTAACTCTGCAACTATACCAGGAAGTGGTCTGAATCGATGATGGTTGCATACGTTTGAAGTTTAAGCAGTCTTAAACTATTTCCTTGATTTAATCAGGCTTCTCCTCCATGGGCTCATGAACGTTCACAAAATTAATCTTAAAGTGCCGTCCGTGAAACCTGAGGGTACAAATTATATTATTGACATAAGTGAAATCAGTCACGAATGAACGACATTGGTTGCCAACCAAGAAACCGACGCCAAATGCACGGTTATTCATGTCATTGCTCCCGCAGAAGGTTAATTAATAGCGACTGAAATCGACGATGTTTTCTGCAGTAAGATGATGTCGATGCTTTTGGAAGTTATTGGAGGCTGTCCATTCGTTGTTTTTGTATAGTGTCCGAGGTCGACTTTTGTTGAGATTTCGTAAAACGTAGTATATATTCGACCTACATGGAAGTAGAATACCACGACCTACAAGGAACTTGATGATCGTTATAGTTGAAATTATATCGAATAACTTGAGTTACCAAACTTAAGATAATGTTGTCATATATGATATTTTTAATGTATCCAAACCCATATGTCGGTTTTTCATCGTTTTAATGCCATACTATACAATCTATAAATAAAATTGCGTAATATTACCCGCCATTCCCGTATTATTGTTGTAAGCAAGACCAACATTGAAATCAAAACACAAAATGTTATTTCTGGAATCAAAGTGTATTTCCGATTTCCTCTTGCTCGACTCGAATTCATATAGTATATAAGAGTTAAGTCAGAATGTGGTTTGTTTCGTTTATGGATTATACCAAGAAATAGTTGAGTCGTCACTGTAATCGAAACACTATCTAAATATATTAAATTTCTCCAATCTAATAATCTCGTATATATGTCGTTTGGTCTGCGCTCGTTATATGTTAGAGACGGTAACCATTTTGGTTCGTTCTTTCGGTATAATATACCCCGATTTTTTGTACGTATACATACTCGTACATGTATATACGCTCATACGTACGTTCCGTACATATATATATATGGTGGATATACATTTCTTTTGAACATATAATATTGTTGTTGCTGTTGTTTTCTTTCTCGAATATGGTTACATTCTAATTTTGACATTGACGAATTTTGTATCATTTGTCATTTTGGTTCCCAAAAGGATAGAAAGAGTACGGTAACGATAAAAGAAGACGAGCAACTACAAAAAAAAATTTAATAAAAAAATTTTTTCTTACACATAAAAAACCGAAGAAGAGGTCGTTGTCGAATTTAATATTTTTGTTGTTGCCGTTCTTATGTACTAATACAAAGTATTTTTTGTGGCATGGTGTTTAGTCAACTTTGTGTGTTGATCGTGATGATGACGAGAATGAATGGTTGATGATGATAATATTCGCTTTTTTTGTTGTAAAATTTGCAAAGATATAAGTGCGATAGCATAATTATATACATTCCACTAATTACAATTTGATTACGATCGTTTCAATCAAAATTAAATTGAAATGATTATCCAATGTCTTTCGGTTTTTCTTGTGCGCCACTTGCATGTTTAAAATATATTTAATTGGAGTAACTCTTGTTTTGAAATGGATGGTTGGTGTTAATTATTTGGGAAATCGATTGTAAGAAATAATGCAATATTTAAAAGCTCACGTTTATGCTTAAAGCTTAGTTGATGTGCACTGTGTTTAATCGTAAGTTTATTGATTTAAGTAAAACGTCTCGCCAATATAGTCAGTTTCTCATTCAGTGTAACTAATGTTATATACGTATATTTAACTATACAATACCTGATTGATCTTATATACATGTCTATCCTCATGTTTTGTTTAAATACCGTCTATTCTTTTCCACCGATTATTCATTTTCATTTTAAACATTTTACTTAACACAATTGATTGGTATAATGTTACACACAAATATTTTTCGATTTAAACCAAGTGACCAGTATTTTTGGTAATATAAGCCTGTACCGGATCCAGCTATACAGGTATTGGAATTTCATAACTCTTATCGAGTGAATCAGAATCTCTTATTAATTTTGTCACTATATACCATGGGAAACATGGGAAGAACTTTTTTGGATCTTGTGAACTAAGCTTAATAGCTGATGATCATTAGTTACTGTTCCTGACGCTTTCGCTTTAAATTCAAACAGCCACGGTTACAAATTCCACGAATACCAACGAAAGTTGCTCGTTTTTACCAATGAAACGTAGGAGTTTTCAGCGTATATAATATTATATTAAAGACTTCAAGCGATTGAGGATAAACATTTTGGCAGAAAGTTTATAAATATAAGAATCTGCTGCCTTATTGACTCAAAGCTGAAGTTATTAAACATATCCGTTCTATTGCAAGATCATACTACATCATTAACATTCATATTTCTAGGTCAAAAAATCGACAGAAACCCCTTTTTGATCCACTATAAAATTCAGTATTAGATTGGGGTGATATTCATTAGGTCTATCAGCGGAGTATTGCATAGGATTATCCTTATTATTTGGGATCGGTCAAAGCGTATTAGGTAAAATTGTTCATAAAAATGTGGAAGAAATGCAGCATCAATAAAGAAATTTCTAACACTATAGAGTGGAAAATGGAATTGTTTTTCGTTTTCAAGGTGATCATTCTAATGGAAGAAGAACACTTGACGATGCTAGGGATGCATAATGCTGCTGATGGATCGCTAAGAAAACACGAATTAGAAATAACGAACATTTTTATTTTTTATATGACAGGATGACTGACACGAAATGTTGCTCAAACCGGGAAATCTATCGGATGTGCATCCGGTGAATTTGGTGGCCATTGGACAGCGGAAATGAATAGCGGAACCTTGTTTCTCATAGCCAATCTTGATTGACGCGTGCTTAAGACTCGAGTCTTGTTAAAATGTTCAGAATCTGCGGCCGAAATGTTTTTGTACCCAAGGCTTCAACGCTCCCTAACTGATGATCCCGAGAAATTTGAGCATATATCTTGATGTCACAGGTTCAAATTTTCAGGAGGAAGGTCGGACAAGTATATCCAGTCATTTTGTTTGTTCACATATTCTCAAAAACAGTCACTGTTCGACTCATCGGAGAAAACCAAATTGGGCAAACCACCACTTTCGTGCAAGCGTAACTACTCTTTTGCTCTTTCCACTCTAACTTTTTTTTGAGTATGAATGAGAGAGACCATGCATTTTATGGAATTTCAAGGCCTTTACTCCAAGATGATCTTTCAACATGTGCTGCATCCGTTCGAGTGAAATGTTCGCCTAAACAGGCGATGTTGCAGTGGATTTCGGTTCATCACCATGGCGATTTGTAATGCTGCCATTATTTCTAGTATTGTCCAGGCACTCGAGGAATTAGTATGCCCATACCACAGATTGATTATTAACGTAGTTAAATGCGTATTTGCAAAAACAGTGGGATCAATTGGCCATCAAATAAGATCGAATTGGGTTTAAAATATTTTCTCTACCGGAGCAACTATATACAAACAAATGAACACTGTACAGGAGTTTAAACGATTTCCAGCACTGATCAGTATATATGAACGACACATTGCACGTATTGCTTGAGATCAGCCTATTCTTGAAGAATATTTTAAGGGCTGCTAAAAGAAAAGTAGGCTATCCAGCAGATGGGCTGATACCGTCATTGTTGTACCACAAAAGTCTAAGTTTAGTTTATGTAAAGCTTTAATATTTAAGTCTTTCCAATAATGTCAGCACGAATACCAATCATGGTATAGTGTGCATCAGCTATACAGTCAATAAGACTGTAAAACAACTCGATTCACGGCAACATGAATGTTGCCAGTATGTAGAGCGGATTTCCATAGGGGAGCAAAGGTTATGTTTGGAAAAGTGGCATGGACATATATGAACCACGATGTTATTATAACGGCCTTAAAACCTTTTGCCATGTATAAAAATAGCTCAATTTCAAAGAACTCATTTTGATAATCTCAAACTCATATAATCTTATGTAAATAAAGCTTTTCATTCTGATCTGATACGAAATTTGAATAAGAGTTCAATGATTGTTGTATACAACCTTATTGGCATTCTGCTGAAAACAAAAAGATTTTTGTTCTATGCAAATCAATTTTCCCATTTTAAAATCTCACTCGTGCATAGTAAAACTATTCCTGCACACGATCCTGCTATCTTCACATTATACTACCCTTTATTCGTTTTCATTTTGACTTTCCTATTTCCCTACTCGCAGTTCGTCCTTTGTTTCAGAACCATCGCATACATTATATAATAGAATGCATAGAGTTATTTAAACAGCTATACGACACAAGATTTTCCTGTTTCCTACAACAACAATATTACCAAGTTTTTCCAGTAATACGTCGTTCGCCTTTATTGTTTAGTTTGTTATTTATTTAAAACTTTTTAATGAATTTAAATTAAAAATAATAAGCGTCAATTGAAAAGCTTATGATTTTCAACACAGCAACACAAAAGGAACGTAATGAAAATGTAAAATAATTATACACTAACAACAATAAAGGGATAGATTTGGGTGGAAAGATGGATGTATAGATGAAAAATGAATAAGCACTGCCTTCGTGGGTGGTCAAAACAAAGAACTGAATAAAATTTTTTTATTTCGGGAAAAACAGGATACTTATATACAAAAACCCAGTATTTTGTTATTGTGATTTTCTTTTGTACACAGAAAAAAATTTGTGGTGTTTTTTAACTAAATCTGAAGTCTTAAATTGAGACCACTTGCTGAATACCACCAAACAAGTGTTAAAAATTTTAACTATTTATTATTGTTAAAATTTTTGAAAATTTTTCAAAAATTTAAGTATTCATATATTAGTTAAATTTTACAGTATCTTGTTGCATATTTTAAATCTCTTGTTTCATATTTTGTGATATTTATAGGTGCGAAAATATACCCTTTTTAGTTGCTTAATATTAACGCATGAAGCGTTGTCAAACTTACACATTTATAATAGTTAAATCATTTGTTTCTTAATTTTGATTACCTTCTCATAATAGCTAATAATTTGTTTTGAAGGTTGACGTTATTATCAGCTTAATAGAGTCTCGGTAAGCAACACCAGAGTGCTTAATTTATACACCATTCATAATACTTTTTACCGTCAGGGAGTAAATAAAAATTCATAAGGTATAGAACGATATATATAGCATTTTTAAAATGGCAAATTTAAGACCGTAAAAATAATAAGACGAACAACGCATTAGTGATAATTTGTGTTCTTAGAAAAAGGTGAAAATGCATAATATATATATATATATATATATATATATATATATATATATATATATATATATACATATATATATATATATATATATATATATTTTTATATATATATATATATATATAAATATATATATATATATATATATATATATATATATATATATATATATATATATATATATATGTATATACATAATTTTAATATATGTACATTTTTTTTGTAACTGGATCAAGAGTTATAAATAATAATATATTTAAATAAAATGTTAAGTTAGTTTTGCATATAAGTATATTTAATAATAAAATAATAATTTGATATTTAGTTAAAATCTATACTTGACTATGAAGTCCCGAACGACTATTTCAGATATCATCTGTTTGACATTTATCAACAGTTTACAAATTTGTTTGATTACAATATTATAAATACATAGATTATTTTTAAAATGATTTAACTAGATTCTTAATAATACTTCAGACTCTTATAACATATAGACTGAAACATTTTTGTGGTAAGGATATTTGCTTATGATATGATTATACTTAATAATAATATAAATTAAAGAAATTTGTATAATGATATGATTATACTTTAATAATAATATAAATTAATCAAAAAGGTATATAATAACCAATATAATTTACAAAACGATAACGCTATAAATTTATAGTATTTAACTTAAATAGGATGTCTTGATTTGCTTCCATTGGTCTTTAGATGCTCTGAAGAATGACGTCTTAGCCGGATTTGAGATCGATGAAACTCACTTCCGATAGACTATCTGTTGGATTGAAAAAGCTGAATAAGTTACTAGAAACATATGTGAAACACATATATATATATATATATATATATATATATATATATATACATTTGTTTATATATATATATATATATATATATATATATATATATATATATATATATATATATATATATATTTATATATATATGGTGGTTCAAATTAAAAATCTTATTAATAAGATCATGACAAATAACGTTCTTAGAAAAAATATGGAATTATATTATTCATTAAAGAATAAGGATCACGTAAACAAAATAATATACACAATATGATAGTGGTATTTTTAGCAAGATATCCTTGTAGTTAAGAACTATCTAACGCCTTTTGAGGTTTTCATGATCAAATTTAAAAATTATAAAATTATATCTTACCTATATGATACTATTCGTTCGAAACAATCTTCAATTTTACATCAGTTTATATATGATGTTTTTAAGTTGATATTAACCGCAAAAGTGTAAGAAGGCCGAACATCGTGAAATATTTGACTGCATTCTGACAAAAAATAAATAGTAGATTACAAAATGTATATAAATATATATACTTGTATATATATATATATATATATATATATATATATATATATATATATATATATATATATATATATATATATATATATATATATATATATCCCAATTTGAGTATACATTTGTAATATCATTTATATTGCCGAACGGATTTTACAATAGCGTCAGTAAACCTATTATTAGTGAAGTCGGAATAAGTGTTTTATAGAGCCCCAACTAAATGACATCTTTGTAAATAAACCACTGCAATTAAATAATTAATTAAGTTTATTTGAAATTTTAGAATCAATAAAATTAAAAATGTGTTTCTAGTGTATAGCAATTTTACAATACACTTAAATCCAAACAATAGTCAATACTCACATCATTTACTCCTTCCATATTTCGCTATTATCTAAATGGCCTGCTTTATACTGAACCCAACATTTTTTATTTGCTTTAAAGCATAAGCGTTCGACTGCTAATTTTATTTTCGTTTCATGCAGGATTTACAAAAATCAGCTTTCAGTATGTGAGTTAAAATTGTATCTTTTTTAAAATGTCTGAAAAATTATTTCGTAAAATTACACTAAACACTTCTAGTCTTACACATTACAGATAAAAGAAAACCACAGTTTAAAATTTAAATTTTTGTTCTGCACTTAATATATCACTAACTTATCACTTACAATAGTTAATAAAACTAGTTTTAAAATGGAGTTCATGATTAATGTACCCACGCTAAGCAAATGAACAAAATGTTTCATCTATTAAATGTTTTTTTTGCGACGACGAACAACTCAAGAATACCATATAAATAGTCATCTTTTTCCCGCTAATGTATTTTAAAGCATGGTTTCACTTTTTTGAAATATCGACATTATTGATGAGTTCAATTTGCCACTTTGACAGTGATAACTTACAAAACATCGCTTTAAGGATATTAAAGTGGCACTCTAGCTTTGTTCAAATTATTATATGTGCCGTTCGAATAAGCAATATCAAGTATAACCTACTCTCTTTTTATCAAACGTGATGTTTTATTAAATTTTATTTAGTGTATAAGCCGGTGTTAAATTAAACTTTATGAAATTGGCCCATTTATAAACAATCTATCATTGTCAAATTAGCAAACCTATACATAAATTATTTCCGTCTCATTCACTTTTTTAATAATAAATTAAGTATATTGAATTCAGATTTAAGTGGCTAATTCAACTTTCATTGGTATATTATTACTCTGAAAGAAAACCTTATATAAAATTAAATTATATACATAGTATACAATGATAATACTAATTCAGTTATCATAATTATTGCAATAAACTTCACTTATTTAAACTCTACTGCGTAGCTAAAAAATTACTAGTTAACGTTCATACAATCCGCAGGAATATAAGCGGGAATAAAGAGTTTCTATAAATAGGACTTTGTTTAAGTTATAAAGTTCTAACGACTTGCTTAGTTTTATGACATAAAAATATATATTTTAAAAATAATATTTATATTAATTAGTTATATATCGTATAAATACTTCATATGACGTGTTACGATGAAACCTTCATCGAAAATTTATTCAAAATATCTTCCTCAGTGCTGAGTAATAGACTTGCAAACAGTAAAATTTATTTATTTCACAGAGGCTAGTATATAAATATATTTAACCATTTTTAGGACCTTTATTCAGCATTTAATAAAATTCAAAATAAAAATGAACAACATTTTTTCGAATTTGACAAAATATTTGTTTTGTATATGAACTAGTGCTTAATTAAACATGAACTAATATCTAAAATAAACAAATATGTTAATATAATAAAAACAATCGCCTTATGCCGATAAAGACAATTCTTCATAAGGAAATTTGCCAATGACTAGTTGTTTCAGAAAAATTAACAACGAATTTGAACATTTTCTGTAAAATATGTGTTAACAATAAGAAATTGGCGATTTAACCATTATTTTATGAAAATCAAAATTTTACTTAACACTTTTTGGGGATACATCCCGAATTTTTTTCTGTGTATATAGTAGTGTAATGTCTGCTTTTGACTAATGATAAATTTATGAATATTTTATTACTATATCATTTTCCTGAGGGCTAAAGGTAAAACAACAAAATATGATTTTATTATATAGTTAGGGAAATGTATATTTTGGCTTCTATATATTCCAGTGTACACATATACATAAAAGCGGGAAAATGAAATCAAATTAATCAATCTGCGCGTATTCAAAACCAAACCACCAACAAACACTTTTCTTAGATATTCGTTATAAATATATAAATTGTATTAATAACAACAATAGTAATGATATAATAATTTCATTCGATTAAAATACGAAAACAATTATTTAGTTAGAAATAATATAAATAATAATTATATGATTCCCCTTTATACAAAAGCATATTTTTCCGAAATATTGCGAAATAAAAACTAATTGATTTCATTTTATTATTCAATTATTATTCTATTATTAATTATATTTCATTTATCATTTTAATTTAACAAAAATCGTTGTTTAAAATTTAAAAATTATACGAATACAAAAACAATTGGCATTAATTTATGAATATTTAAATATTTAAAAAATTGAAAAACGGAAAATATAAAACAAAATGATAAAATATTTATATGATTAATTGTTATTTATGAGACAGTTGCATAACAGTGGAAAAATTGTTTATTTTTTTTTAAATAAATCCAATATTTAATTTGAGCATATAATGCCGCACGAACCAATTTTATATATACATAAACCGCCAGCTTTGAAAACAAAGCGAGCTTTCCGAATTGGTTTAATTTTGTCTTTGGCAAAATCACGAACGAAACACACGTTATGTGGGATAAAGTGTAGAAGAAAGCTATTTACGATACCACTTTTATTTTGATAATTTATTGTTAATCGTGTGAAATTTCATTTTGTCTAAATTTATTGAAATAAATCATGATTGGATTTGTTTATAAATTATATATTAATAATTGTCGTAGTTTGTTTTTATAATTCTGGAACCGTTAAGCAACTATATTCCAGTATATATATATATATATATATATATATATATATATATATATATATATATATATATATATATATATATATATATATTTATATATATATAAATATATATATATATATATTTATATATATATATATATATATATATATAAATATATATATATATATATATATATATATATATATATATATATAAATATATATATATATATATATATATAAATATATATATATATATATATATATATATAAATATATATATATATATATATATATTTATATATATATATATATATATATATATATATATATATGAATATATATATATATATATATATATATATATATATATATATATATATATATATATATAATATATATATATATATATATATATATATATATATATATATATATATATATATATATATATATATATATATAAATATATAAATACATATATATTTATATATATATATATATATATATTTATATATATATATATATATATATATATATATATATATATATATATATATATATATATATATATTGTAACGAATATGCCTATAGTAACGCTATAGCAGTTACCGTCATAGCAGTAAAAAAACGAGTGGTTATAGTACGAGGTATGCGTAGTAACAGTCAAAATAGAAGTTGATTTGAATCCAACCGAGAACAATGTAACGTTTGTAAGTCTGTTTCGAAGAGAGAAATGTTATCTCTTTAACGCCTCAAGTGATCGTAATAGTCTAGTCGACTTCAGCTTGAAAATGAATAATCAGATTAGGAAAGAGATAACACTATACATCGAGTGTTTCTCTAATATTACTACACCGAACCAGTGAAGTGTTAAAGTGTTCAAAAGTGAAGTAAACACTGGTGCCATAGCCTGGCCAGTGGCAAGCAGCTAGTCGAGAGTTAAAAGTTTTGAATTAAAAGTTATGTTATGTGTGATAAATTGTGTTGACAAGATAAGTGACATAGCCCTCACCAGTGGCAAGTGATTAATAATTCCAATTTATTGAGTGAATTAAATAAAGTGAAGATTGATTTCACTCGTTCAATCGAAAATATTTGTAATTCGCTAGCACTGTTGAATTACAACAAATATACAAACACAATGCAACATACATCAAGTCCAATTGCATATGCCCGCGATGAAATGGTTCTGATCTTTTCGACCACACAACCAATCAATGACGTTATCATAGAAAAACCGGCCTAAAGCGAACTGACATTACGGATCACATAACATGCCATATACATTTCAATAAAACGTCTTAATTGGCTGGTTGATTCAGCGCCCTAGCGGTCAATCAATGTAACATCGGAGTTCTGCTATAACTCCCATATTTTCATTCTCCTATGATGAACGCCAAATTCATCCAGCTGTCTGATGCAAACCAACTGAACCACGATTCATCCGAAAACAAACCAGTTCAAACTTCATAACATATAATTTCCTCGTTGTCGAAGATGATTATCAGTCAGATATAGAACTCTAACAGATCAACGTAATGCTAGTCGCTAAACTTTCAACCGACTTATTATATCATCTGTTATGATATTTGGTATTGTACTGGTACATTACTTTTAGTTTCTTGAGCACTGCTTGTTCTGGTTTTGTATCATAACGTGTGACAGCTCGATTTTCTCTTGATCAAGAGGATCCTTCACCTTTAATGGCTCAAATCTTAATTAATACTCCAAAACTTCATTAACTCGATCAGAAATCGTCGTACAGCATCATTAAGATTTCTATGTTTTCTTTAAAATATTTGGATTTATGAATGATATCGTACAACTTCGTTTACAGTCTTTAACAGCAGCATATTTTTTTTCTAGATGTCACAAAATAAAATAAAGCAGATTCCAATATCGTAACGAAGACAACACTTGATTGTTTTAACAACGATCAAGTTTAAATAGATTGTAGTATGTCTTATACGAAGATACAATGAAATCAGTCATGTAAAAACTGGTAAGTGCTTTAATTATGCGATACAAAGATATAAAAGCTTGATTGAAATGAATAAAAAAGTTTCACGCTCGTAGATGAGCGCTGCTTCCGTATAAAACCAGAAAATATTATACCAATGTAAAGTTGTCCTGTCTAACGTTAATAAACCAGAAATTCTATAAGCAATATTCTGAAGGTAACTAAATACGTCTTTATTCCAACGGTAGAAGCATTAGATAAACCGGAATAGCACGTTCTGGCAATAGATATAAACCACGATGATTCTGTAAATAAGTTAAAATATCAAAATGTAACGTAAATGTAATAATTTTGTAACGTACTAACAAGCTTACTGATCCAATGCCATCTATTCAATAAAACAGAATACACATTTTCATCATGGCTGGTGTAAACAAAACCTTAAACCATTTCATAACAAATATATATACTCATCTTCTTCCAGTATATATCCATCTCACATTTTGAACACCGTAAAACAGTTTCACCATCCTACTTTATGACATCGTAAAGTGAGATCACTATATACAATCGAACACAAAACAAAACCAGCATCAATCACAAATCGCCTACTGTGACTCTTGTAGTATTTTGTTTTTGTACAAAATAAGAATACGACTAAGAAACAAAAGTAAAGAATAAATAACATAAGCAGTTTACCAACAAACATACAAAAAAAAGCGTCGTTATGCTTTTGTTTTGCGCGCTACAATAAAAAAATACATAAAATATAATGTCTAACTATAATATAATAATATATTTTTGTCTCTTTTAAGCTAATGGATTTTTAATATGATTACTTGGTATTTATTTCAATGGCTTTGGAAATGATCTATCATTTGTCTCACTCATAAATGTGGTGTGTATTGTTTGTTGTTACTTTTACTTAAATCAAATTTATTTCTTAATTTTATTAAAGTTATTTCTTTATGATTTGATTAAGTTAAGTGCATTATTGGGATATACATAGTTGATATTTCTTTATATGTAAGTATATAGTTTTGTTTTGAGAAAGTTTTGAATTTCAAGTTGAAAAGAGATTTGATTGTTTTTTAATGGAAATTTGATTATTATATCAAATGATTCAAGGAATGGAATAAAAATGGAAATTTGTTCTTAGATGGAAGGTAGAATGATTGTATTCTTTTATTTGCTTTTTAAAATGCTTTATGAAATTATGGTGTGAATAATTTGAGGATTCAAGATAAGCTAAGCAATGTACAATAATAATGAAAGATAAAAATTTTATTATGTTGTTTAAGGGAGTCATCGATAGGTGAAATATTTACAATATTTGTAGGCCATTATTATCGACAGTTGTAATTGTCACAGATTATGTTAGATATATGCACAATGTGAAAAGAAGTCGATTAATAGGACAACAAGACTCTGAGATATACAGTAAGATTTCTTTTTTGAGAGAAAAAATAAAGAAAGCTAAACATAACTGAGGAAGGACATGTATTCTGGTATATTGTTGAGGGAGCAGAAAAGAGTATAAAGATATCGAGAAAAATATTACAGAAAAAATGTTTTCCAATATGGTTACTGAAGTTTGAATCATGAAAAAAGCTGCGTTATCCAAAAAATCTTCAAAATAAAAATTCTGAAAGATTCGTGGAGAGTAACAAAATTGAGCTTAGTGGAGAGTTACAAAATTGAGCGACTATTTTTAAAAAACCATTTTCAAAAAAATCAAATCTTTTGAATGGTATTATGAGATTATTTTCAAAAATTCAGAACGATTGGTTAAATTGAAGACGATAAAACGCAATATAGCTGTGTGGATCAGACAAAATTCCACCACCAAGACAAACTTAATTCGCTCTATATGATTCTCTTTCGGCGTGAACTCAAGCCACTTCAAATATTATTCATTGTGTGCCATTGAAATGAAAAATTGCATATGGAACGATTTCACCATCCTTACAGACTAAAAGAAGAAATGTTTTCTTAATAAATTTGAAAAAAGGCAGTCTAGCAGCTTTAGTAAAGTCGTAACTGGTGAAAAATTTGGCCCTAATCAGCAGGAACAATCCAAAAAGCAAAACGCATTCGTAAAAGCTAAGCAACAGAAAAACTATTTTCAGTTTATTTCATCCGATTAAAAATTATTCCTGCTATTTCGTTAGGGTAAGACGGTAACTGTTTAATTGTATATCGAAGACTGCTTACCATAAGTATTCAAAAATTTGTTGGAAAATCGGAAGAGAGAGGATTTTAAATGATACTTTCTACATTATGGCAACACACTGCTGATGAGGAGTAATTGCGATCTCTGGCATCGTAGACAAATGACCTGCACCATATTCTTCACATGTAGCACCTTGTAAATTACACAAAATAATTTAGAGTAACGCAGAGATAACTGATGTGGTTCATGCTGAGCTTGATAAGCTTAAAAAGTATGATTTTGAAGAAAGTTTCGAGAGTAAACTAAGCGAACTTTCGTTATTCCTCTTGTAATATTGTCATGCTTTCTTGTTGGTTTCAAAATTAGATTCAAAATGAGATCGTTACAGATTTTATGTTCCACATTGAATTTATTTGCCCGCAATTTTCTGTCATTGACTTCGTGCACCAGAATGGGGAATGTTTGAAATATTAATATTCTAAAAGATAAACACAACAGTTGCAGGTATAGGTATGGTCATTAACACCGGCTAAAACACAGTGTTTGAGTTTTACAACTCGGTATAAATAACAAGCATTTTTAGAAGAAAAAACAGTGTTGACGGTAAACCTCACATCGTTATATAACCTCGAGAGATGCTAGAGGCCGTGCTGAAAGCATGACTGATGACTGCTATCATCAGTAAATTCTGAGGTCTAGGTGTAAAAATATTATGATGAGGAAGCCTACAATATATCAAAAATCATTATGAATAGAGTTATCCGATCGTGATCTGGTATAGTGGAAAGGGATTCTTATAGGTCATAAAAGTGATTAATTTAATGTAATGTGACTAGTAAAGTCTATAGATTTCGCTTTACTGAACTAAACTGCAAGACTCCGGATTTCAGATTATGGAAATTTCAAATATATTCCGAAGTAGCGAAAAATATCGAAAAATCACATGATAAGTACATGCGAGTAGCACGGAGTTTCTATAGAACCAAACGCAATCAAACTTAATTCCCCGCGTGAAATTGTTATAAGTGCATTTTGCTTGATTCCTCGGTAGTGCCGTCTTCAGGTATGCTCAAATTATGATTAATTGTGGTACAAAACGTGGTAAACACTTTAAATAGTTGCAATTTGTATAAAATCATACCATCAATTAGTAGTGAAAACTCGGGCGTAACTTGACTTATGTCCATAGACTTGATGACGTCATAATCTTGTCGGTTGCAATAGTCTAAATGAGTAAGTTCATGATTCATTCTAAACTTTAATTTTTATTCAACGTACAAATATAAGTTTCTAAAAACTTTAAGATACTCATCTGTGTGTGATTGGAAAAAATTAATATCAATTTTGTTCAAAAAACAGTATGACGTTTCCTAAACAGTGTGAAGTCAACATTATCTCCCATGCCAAAAATACTATACAAACACACTGTATGTTAAATAAAAATTCGAGAGTTTATAAGCACAGTGGGCTTCAACAAACAATATAAAATTAATAAATAAACAAATAATAACAATATAACTGCAAAAAACAAAAATAAAATTCTTTAAGACATAAAATCCAATTGATTGATTATATTTTATTTATAAACACAAATTTAATTCATTGTTTATTTTTAATGGTCATTTATTTTATTAAAAATAAGAAAATTTTTTTTTTGTTTTATTAATATTCGTGTTAATCTAAAATATCAATAAAAAAAATTTTTTATTTCTCTATTTCGAATTACTATTTGATACATCTTAATTTTCTATGCAATATAATAAGAAAACAAAAACCCAAAATAAAATAAATTAGTTTTAAGGTGATTTTTGATATTTTACAATAAAGAAAACAAAAAAAAATTGTGTCTACGATTTTTTATTTACAAATTTAAAGTTCATTAATTTTATTGTATATAATCTGTCTCCTATATACGAGACGTATCCACTCTTAACCATATAATATGACTTAGTTTTGGTAACGAGTTTTGTGTTGTCTTTAATTTAGATAATGACTAAATAGAGATGTTGTGGTTCAAAAACTATATAAAATTATATTCGGTCGACTCTTAGCTAGGATTACGTTATAAATTAGGATTATAATAAGACATACTTAATCAGCTGATCACGATTATTTGCATATTTAATCCATATAACATATACGCAAGGAATCCGAATCAAATTGTGTACAATGAATGTTATGCAGATTTGGGGTTTAATTAGAGTTAATGGGTGGCAGGTGAGATATTCTCAATAAATAATATCTTAATTATTTGGAGAAGAGTCATTAATCATATAAATAAATTACACAAAAAAAGATCTCGCGTGTAAATTCATTTCGATTGGATTAATTATAATTTGAGTTGACTGATATAGACACTATGCATATAGTATGGGTGTTTCCTGTTTTGATTTTTCACAATGTAAACTTCATTATCAGAGTATAAAAACAGATCCGTTCTCCTCATATCTATATTACATCGTTTAACGTGGATTATGAGAAAAAGCGCAATTGTTCGAGATGCAGCAGGGAAGTGGGAGCCCGGTTTGAATCCCGATTCTATTCTTTCATGTCAGTACTATAGAAATATGGAACATGGTCTACGTAAATCGGACTCATTTACACCTTACGTCCTTGAATTCATGTTTAACAAATAAATACCGGTAATGCTTTAAGATATTATAAAGATAGATTATGGAAGATAGTGAATTTATATTATGAAGTATATTATGGTTGGCATTGGGAAATTAGAGCAGAAATAATCAACCTATATATTAAACCAAGATTATTTTTAGTTAATGCTATCTATATATACATATGGTTGAGCTCCATCCAACTTCCATTAACCTATGTGGTCTTGTGATCATGTTAAATAATCGCTAAACGTCAGAACGCGGTTGAAACAATCGTTGTAGTCTGATTGTTGAAACTGAACTAAGATATGGTTTTTATATACACAAGTGGCTTATGTATTACTTCCAAGTTGGCGTGATTCACGTGTGTTTAAGTATGGCATAATTTTTTAATAATGATTGAGCTAATATTGGTTTAAGAGAGATTTTCGTTTAGAGAGATTTATTTATTAAGAGAGATTTTCGTTTAGAATAATCAGCAAATTACCTCAATGACTTGTGATTCAGTCTTCTATAATACACTTACTTGGAATAAAAGTCAATATTTTTCAATGCTTGAATTGTTGGTCTGGCAGTTGTCTGGAGTTTAACGAAAATGAAATGAAACTTCTTGTTAACTTGAATCCATTCTGAGACTTATCTGATATATTCCTTTTTGAAGCTTTACAAAAATCGAATAAAAAAAAATTTTTTTTTTCTGCATAACCCGACTAACTCTAAGGCTACATCTTAATATTGTACTTCAAGAAAAATGCGAAAGATACCGAGTTCTAATACCAATAAACGAAATTCACATTTATGCTCAATTATTGAAAAATTCTGTAGAAGCATAAAGCCAAGTCCAATGTAAAGGATAGTAGGTTTCATTTTGAATAACCAGCTATTTTGGTAGCAGTAAACTACGCCATTACTGAAAAGGGTACGAAACACTTATTATTATCAAATTATCAGTCACAGTTCGCTAAACTAAAGCACTGTTTGGTCGTCGTGAAGCACCTTCTCGGCCTGATATAGTAAATCAGGTGTAAAAATGACTGTATTCAGCTGTTGGGACAAGTGAGTGATGTAAAAAATCGAAACAGTGTGTGTCGCTCAAGATAAACTGAGAGTATTGCTGCTGTAACCCGTAGTGTTAAAGATAACCCAGGTTTGTCAATTCCTTGTCGACTTTTTAATTAGACTTAAGTCTTAAGGTTTTTACAGGTTAGCTACCACAAGAACTCAAGACGGTTGATAGCAGCATAAACCTTTTTACCTCGGTGGCTACGTTATTAAACAAAATTTGTCATATGGGGATCAGAAAATCCAAGAATGATTGTTGAAAAACTCACCATCCTCGATGTGTCACTCAATGTGTTTGGTGCAGTTTTTGGGCTGACGGAGTGTTTGGTCATTACTTTCTCGAAAACAAGGCCAGGCTGGTGCAACTGCGAATGGATAGGGATGAATGGATTGCGCGACCAAAGATATTGATATCATGACGATTATGTTCAGCAATACCGCGCTATATACCTCACACGCAACGAAACAATCGCAATTTTACAAGAAATGTTTACTGGCCGTATTATTTCACGAAATGTAATTTAAGACCTTTACACTTTTTTCTTAAGCGCCACATGAAAGAAAAGGCCAATACTCGAAATGTGCGATTTACGGTCAAGAAAAATTTCATGAAAAGATATAGTGCTGCACGGGTAATCGTATCGGGCATTTGGTTGATATATTCAAATATTAATTGCACACCTTTCTTCTTTACAATGAAACAAACATTCAGTGATTTCACTTAAAAAATACTCGTTTTTTAAATACCAAAATGAAACTTTATTGGAATACCCTTTAAAATTTTAAATGTGCAATAATTCCCAAATAATACTTTGCCTGAAGACTGTATAAGATGAGTGACTCGGAAAAGAATTTTTGATCCTGATTTGCAACTATGTATCTGCTTTGGTCGATGCAGATGATTATTTTTCAACTATCTTTCCACATTGAATAACTAATGTCATATTATTAAAAGTTTATTTTATTACTGATTAGTACTGATTACCATAAATACTGTTATAAGTAGAGAATAATCAATACTTCTAATATTTAGTAAAAAAGAAATAAATGTATACTGAGAAAGAACTAAAATCATAAGAAACGCAAGCACGCGGTTGGTGTAGTAGTTCTGCAAATCTCTGTGCAATTACCGTCAAAGGACGACCAATATAGCTAGACAGTAAAGCTGCTTTAACTACATACATACACGTAATATCGTTATATATAAAATTAAATATCAAGTGCTTCTGAATAAGCCGGATACAACTAAAACCGCAAAGCTTTTTAACCAAACTATATATAAGAACTTTTCTCTTTAATTTTTGTTACTTTGACGGCAGTATAATCATAAAACCATTTTTACCTTCTTTTGTTTCATTTTTATATCGAACCATAAAACTCATTATCAACATTTCAATCATATATACAACATTCTTCATTATTCGACTAGAAAAGTTGTATGTACGAAGAAACACACCGACAACCTCAACGAAGCACAAAAATTCTTTTCACTCAGTTTTACTCGTTCATCTGTGTATATGTCTCATCCCAATTGAATGGATATCCCTCAGAAAAAAATTTGTACAATCCCAACACACAGAAACAATTTTTTTCTAATCTTCATCCCAAGAATAACAAAAAAAAATTTATTCTTGTTTTTTAAGTGAGTGTTTCTTTTGATATTTTTTTTATTCCATCGAAGACGAGAATTCAATCTCTTTCAGTTTTTTTTGTTTGTTGGTATAGTTACTTCAGCTGTGTGTTGTATTTTTATATATATTTTTTTTAGTAGGGTTCAAGAGTGTTGATAAATGATTGGCCATTTTTCAAAAAAGTACCCTTCTCGTCTTTTGGGAATTAAAAATGTGTGTACTTTTATTATTATATTGATATTCCTTGGGATCAACTATATATCTGCGTGTATATACATATATATATAGAGAGAGTGCGGTTGTCTGAATATGATGGGGAATTTCTAATGAGAATCTTCGTGAACGGCTGTACAATTCGCTAAAATATAATTCACATTTAATTATTCAAACCTTTTTTTACCATCCTCGTCTCGTCTGCTCGAAGCCATTATCAAGGTATTAAAAATGTACCTTCGTCTAATAGTTCTCCATTCATTTAAAGAATTTGGTTCAGGCCCGAATTTCATTGGAAATTATGAAAATGTCAATTTATGAATAAATTTAAAGTTTTAATTGACAAGGCAGTATATATATATATATATATATATATATATATATATATATATATATATATATATATGCAAAACGATTGTTGAACATATGTTATTGTCAAATTTAACGAATACCACGTTTGTTTAGATTAAAACCAACAACAACAGCCAAATAGAACATGAGCGTTTGTATAACATTATAATTCAGTTCTATTAAAATGCTGAAATTATTTAACCCACAAAAAATACATTAAAACATGTCAACAATAATTAGTCGAGCCGCTATTTAATCACATACATATATGAAAAATATACATATTTTCCAGTTTAGCGATTTAGAAAATAGGGAGGTACTTAAGAGTTTTTTTTGGGTTATATCAATCATTTGAACCAACCAAAAAAATAATTATGATTGTTGTTTAGACGCTATATCGCAATTAATCTCTACCTCATAAAATAACTGTCTCAATCATCTGGTTGAGCTTAATGTGGTTTATAATTACACTAATGTGCATTTTGTTTTGAAATTCATAATTTGGCCTGCTTACGACTGCTGTTTTATTAAATTGTAGCGCTTGTATTCAGCGAAGTGACTTCCTTATTTCATAAGGAATCGACGATGTTAAGTCTGATTTTAGGAATAGATTTTTTTAATATAATTCCATTTTATATAATCCCATCTTGGGTAGTCGTCTAATGGTTTCATTATCAAGCCATAGCCTCAAAATTTTGGTTTCCAAACCAACTGTGATTTTCAAATCGCAAGCGAACTAACCCGCTTTACAGATTTAAACGCGGTTCCATCTCTGCTCTTACTACTCTAAGTTTATAATTACTGTCCTATATGGTCGATGTTGTTCTTTTGTTGTTTTTGCAATAATATATCATTATCATCGGATTAAGCTGTTAAAATGATATTGAAGTCGTTGTTTTATTTAAATTGGGCTGCTCCTTGTTTAAGTGGTTTGAAACTCAACGGGAGTTGGTATGAAGTTTTACTATCTTGAGTTTCGGAAGTCCATTACAAAAATTCACTTCCTAGAATATGTGTAACAATCCAAGAATCCTAACATCCGAAAATTATGAAAGCTTTACATCTTCCTCCGTATAAACAAGAAAGATTCATAAGGATTCGGATGTCAATCACACAAATAACTAATCTGAATTATAGCACTAAAATCTATATCGATTTCATATGTTGGTCCATATATTGTGGGGACATTTCGTATAATCTAATCCACACGAAACGGTCACTTTTTGTGATTGTTATGAAGCTTTCTGGGACTTATATGTGTTTAATCTTATTTAAAGAGGAGCTTTTTAAATATATTTCGACCTCTATTTTAAACATATCTGAACGCACATGTACTACGATCAAAAGGAACTGAGAGATATCCTCTGCGGTGTTTAGCCTAAATTTCAACAAAAAACACAAAACTGGTTTAGATAACTATCACCCGATGTCGCTTCTGTCTTTTTAGGAATAGAAATACAGTAAGAAGAAGTTTTATAACCTTACTTGGAACATTCAAGGTCAAGAACTAAAGGCAGCCTTATTTAGAGATTACGCTTAGGTTACTGGTTGAAGCTTCACTGCTGTGATTTTCGCTAGTTAAAATCAATGGGATCAAATAACTCTCCGACTTTTCGCTGCGACTCTGAATTCTCAAGGTACTGATTTCATCACCAAGCCAACATGATTATATTTCCAAAAATGGACATCAATCAAAGAAGATGTAGTTTATACCAACTTCAGTTAAGTGTTCAACTCTACCAGTCATTGCAAAACACTGGAAATTTTGGGAGTTTACACAACTTCGTCTTATTATTAAAACATGTTTTAACAACCGATTCCAAAAGATTAAAAGGGAAAATAAACAATTTCTATTATAGCGACCTCAGAGGTGCCACTAGCTTCTCACATTGGTCCTTGGATCTATTATTACTATCAACATTATTACCGAAGTTATTTAACACTCCAAGGTACTAGTGTTTATGAACGGAGCTGGTCCATTTCTAACTTAATTCTTGAACACCAGCAAATATAAGATAATATCTCTTGTATGTTATAGTATGTTATAGTTTGTTATAGTATGTTATAGTATGTTATAGTATGTTATAGTATGTTATAGTATGTTATAGTATGTTATAGTATGTTATAGTATGTTATAGTATGTTATAGTATGTTATAGTATGTTATAGTATGTTATAGTATGTTATAGTATGTTATAGTATGTTATAGTATGTTATAGTATGTAATAGTATGTTATAGTATGTTATAGTATGTTACAGTACATATGTTATAGTATGTTATAGTATGTTATAGTATGTTATAGTATGTTATAGTATGTTATAGTATGCTATAGTATGTTTTAGTATGTTATAGTATGTTATAGTATGTTACAGTATGTTATTGTACGTTATAGTATGTTACAGTATGTTATAGTATGTTAAATTATGTTATAGTATGTAATAGCATGTTGAAGTATGATATAGTATGTAACAGTATGTTATTGTATGTTATAGTAAGTTATAATATAATAGTATGTAGTATAATAGTATGTTATAGTTTCTTATAGTATGTTTCAGAATGTTATAGTATGTTATAGTATGTTATAGTATGTTTTACTATGTTATACTATGTATTGTATGTAATAGTATGTTAAAGTATGTTATAGAATGAAATAGTAACATACTATTTCATTCTATAACATACTTTAACATACTCTAACATACTATAACATACTATACATACTATACCATACTAAAACATACTATAACATACTATAACATACTATAACATTCTGAAACATACTATAAGAAACTATAACATACTATAACAATAGTATGTTAAAGTATGTTATAGTATATTTTAGTATGTTTTAGTATGTTATCGTATGTTATATTTTGTTATAGTATGTTATGATATTTTATAGTATGTTATAGTATGTTATAGTATGTTATAGTATGTTATAGTATGTTGTAGTATGTTAAAGTATGTTATATTATGTTATAGTATGTTATAGTATGTTATTGTATGTTATAGTATGTTGTTGTATGTTATAGTTTCTTATAGTATGTTAGTGTATGTTATAGTATGTTATAGTATGTTATAGTATGTTAAAGTATGTTATAGTACGTTATAGTATGTTATAGTATGTTATAGTATTTTGTTATAGAATGTTATAGTCACAGTGTGGTGTCCTGGAACTGAACAGTATATAAAGTTTATATCTGGTCCATCTCAAAAACAGAAACAAAAAAAACAATCAAAATTTACTGTGTCATCTAAATATATAACTATTGCTGTCCTATGAAGCAGGCAGTGCTATCTACAACTCAACAAAATTTCAAAACAGAGATATGATTTTAAAATACTTTGTTGAGCTGTTGATGGTTCAAGTTCTACCATGGAAAACACTACTAGTAATGTGCAAAGTAGGTATTCAATGGGAAACGATAAATTTAGTTCCAATGAGTTTGTATATAAATAATTCCATCTGCCAAAAGTATTGAGAAAACCCGAGGTGAGCCATCAACTTTATTAAAAGCACAGATAAGTTACAGAGCTATATTGGAAAAACCGTTACTAGCTCATTAGAGTTTGTTATATATAGTTAATTCACAAAAACCAATTATTTAAGCATATACGTTATCAGGCCTACGCGTTTCTGATCTCAATCAAATGGAACTTTAATCATAATTTTGTGTCATTAAATATATAATAAATAAAATATTTTCCAAACCAAATGTCAAAATGTGTGTATAGTTTCGATTGCATTCCACCGATAAATTGAAAAATGTGTATTTTATACGTGTATGGGCTAACTGATAACATCCATATAATTAGATTGGTTGGTATTGTTGCTACCAACTATAATATATAAAAACTCCCAAACCAGGCAATATATACAATAAATTATAAATAAAACAAAATAACCAAATGGAAATAAATACAATAAATTATTTAAATCAACGTTATAAAAAATTAGTTTTTGACAATAATCGTTGTTGGTGCGTTTGGTGTGTTTACATTTCGAATGTCACTTGTATTTTATATAAATTTTGACCATATATATACAAATTATTATTATAATGATGTCCAATTGGTTGTGGTGATTAGTGTATGGTGGTTTGTACAATAACAACAAAAAACAAACTATAAACTATATAATTATTGATCGATGTGGGCGATATTAAATTATTATATATCGTTATGTTGTTTATTTAGGAACACACATGGATATTTTAGTTGAAGTGTTTTTACCACGTTCCTAATGGAGTCTTAATTAAATGGTGTAGTTTAAGAATTAATCATACGATACAATTTGGTTGAAATTCGATGGTTAAAATCCATTTTGTTTTTAACATATAGTTGTTGGGTTAGCTCAATCCAGAACGACTTGATTAGAATCAGTTTCTCTATGAGGCAATACTTTTGTAATGATGCTGTTTACTAAATACTCCCAATATGATGTATATGATGGCAGCTGATTCTCAATGTTTGATCTTTTTTAGAGCATTTGCTAGGTGCCTCACTATTTGTTATTTTATTTTGCAATACGGTTACCTTTCTGCTTAATACTACTAAGCAACTGTTCGTTATATGGATTTGATTCAGCAATCACCTTATTTCACCTCCGGGTTATTTGTCCAATGAATATGCATATACTTTTTTTAGGTAATTAATCTGAATTTTGAAAATACTCTGTGTATTTCGAAAAAATAGTCATCACAAATGTATATTTTTGTTGGTTTGATTGAAGATATGCGACTGTTTTTGGCGTGAAATCGCCCTGTGGGGTTTGGAATTCTGCGTAAGCTTTCATAAATCCAATCAAAATTTCCATTATTTATCTTTCTTAAGTTTCTCGATGAACTGTTCTGCTAAGCATTTAAACAGAGTTGATGATATTTAGAAACAGACTATTATCTGTGATTACTGATGCGTTTATCGATTAATGCTCAAATAACATTTAACCATTCAACCGAAATATCGATGGGATCATAAGCACTTCCGACGAAGTAATTCTTGGTCTTAAATACGCAATCAAAGAAACATATCTAAGAAGAGTAACAAGTCTCACTGTATGATCTCATATTTTTTCGAAGTTTCATAATAAATTCGATTATAATTATTTTCTCGGAGCTGTATGGTCTAACTCTTCACCAGATTCCCACGTGTTATGATTAAACACCCCCCAGAAGGTACTGTATTAGGACCAAAATGAATAAATTTAACCGTCTCTAACGGTGAGTTCCACATCACAAGTAAGTTTTAAAGCTTCTGGGGAGAAATCATTTTAGAGCAAGTCATACTTCAGCCAATATAACCAGACTTCATATGACGTCTTAGAGCTTTTAAACAAATGTTGGATTTCTTTGGACTAACCGGTGAAATACTTAAGTGAATCATGACGCACAAAATCACTAGAAAGCTCGAGATAAGATTAGCCATATGGTGATATATGACACATGATATGGCGTCATAAAAACAATAGTCGTGTTAAAGCTTAACCTTAGCAAATCGCATCTAGACTTATACCATTTTTTATTGTCTCAAACTAAGTGCTGTCTTCTTATCGAACGACTCTCTTATCATACACAAAATCTAGTCATATCCGTCGAATAACACACAATAATAAAGATATAACAATTTGATAAAAATCTTTTAAATCAATAACTTGGCTCGCACAATGCATTAATTGGAAATAAGATGAATATTATTAATAGCATATGACTTAAGAAACCAACAAGATGAAGAAAAATAAATAATTTTAAAAACCATTTAAATAATAATAATAAACAGAAACAAAACAAAAAAAATTTTTGACACTTTGACAGTCTTAAACACAAAAATTAAAAAACTCAAGAATGATTAATTAATTTACATAAAATCAAATAAATAAAAATGTATTTTGTTGTTGTAAAAAGATATGGGGTTTAAAAAGCTATATGACATCTTGTTTCTGTGCTATATGTGTGTGTATTAGTGTTGCACGCAAATGACTAACAAATATTAATCTTAAAGACGTTCGAAGCTTAACGTATATGATATTGGTTTGTTTTGAACGGACTTAACACGGAGCGGTGCGAATAAGGAGTAACTATATATATACAAACATTAATTAATTTCTCACAGGTTTATACAAATAATAATGGCGTCCTCCCCTATTTTATGTGTATACACATCTAATGTACATAATCATTAAAACATACTTAAATTTCATTCGTTCAATAAAACGTTCATCTTTAATTATTCATTCACTTTTACCTCATTAATCACGGTTGGCGTTTTCGCTTTTTGACCAAATAAATGATTAATTTGATAATATTTTTCCACGAGGTTGAAGGTCATCATCATCAACGTATTGATTATGAATAAATTTTATTTCGTTTTTTTTTTGTAGTTTTCGAGAAACAAACTATTTATAATATTCGGTTTAAGTCGAAACTGTCATATGACTAAGTGTATTGTGTATATGGATTTTAAAAAGAATTTCGTGTTTCTTGAAGATTTTCGTGTGTAGAATTATTGTTTATATAAATATATATATAAGAACAAAATAAATAGAATTATGATAAAATATATATGTACATGACATGACCACAAAACAAACCCAACGTATTTATACGTTCATAATCAAAAGAATTAAATTGAAGAAAATAAATGTTTTGTAAAGGAATTTGCTTTATTGTTTTCAGTTAATGTGTTTGACAGGAGTAGAATGTCATGTAACATTGGTTTATCTTGAAATTTATTCGTTTGAGATTTATTTGATTTTTATTAATGACGGGTTACATGATTTCATTGTTTCGGCCATTTGCCTATATATACATATTTATCCATGCCAATACCAGGTTGTATCGATAAATATGGGTTTTCAATTAAATTTTGATCCTGGTATGTTTACACGTATGCGATAAACTTAATGAAGGTCGTGTAAATGTTAAAAGTATGAAAGACTGAATTCAATATGATGAAGAAAATTCACTGAATAGTAAGGCAATTACGTGTAAGATGGCGCATTTTTGTTTATAAATTGAAATAAATCCAACAGCAACAAACAGTCATGGGACGTTGGATCATTAAATCATGCACCTGGCACACAACAAGGCGTGGGCATAAGCAGCTTCTTAGACAAAGCATTATTGATCTTGGTCATCCTCAGGCAACCAGCCTCAGGCAAATGTTAGGCAACCATTGCTTGTTAAAATGGAATGGAACAAAACTCTTTCTCCGCAGGCATGCTAGTATGCCTTACCCAGCAGCCTTTGGAGAGGGATAGGGTTTATTTTACCACTCATTCATTTATCAGAAATCACACTGATTATAGAAACGAATATAGAAGAAAAATAACAACACAAACCGGTAAAATCAAATATCGAACCTTGGTTCGACGGACACGAATCAGGAACGAGAATATCAGAACTCTAACGGAAACCTAAACAGTAGCATAAATAGAGAAGCAAATCAAATACTATCATATTGAGATTATAGATTATTATAGGCTTCAGTTCTCTGGTAGAGACGACACATGTGATCAGGACGTGGGCATAATAACAACCAATAAATCACCTTTGCCCTTCATCAGCAGCCTTCGAAGATGGCTAGGATTCATAGAAATCACACCGATTATAAAAACGAATACTAGAAGAATAATTAATTAACACAAACCGACAAAATCATCATATCAAGAACAAGAGAAGGTTTCAGTGAAGTCAGATATTCTCTGGTAGAAACGACTTACATGAACAAGACATGGACTTTATAACAACAATTAATCGAAAAAAATCATTATTAGAATGGAAAGATGTAACCAGCAGCATAATAATGTCAAGATTCCATTCAAAAATAAGAAAAACAACCCTAGGGACAGTAACAAGTCACAATAGCCACAATAGCCGATTCACAGAAAAAAAGCAACCATTGCTTGTTAAAATGGAAAGGAACCAAACTCTTTCCTCACAGGTATGCCAGTATGTCTTACTCAGCAGCCGTTGAAAGTAGCTATATGATTCATTGGACCATTCAGTCATTATACTGAAAAATCGCCGATTATAGAAACAGAAATACCAACACAAACTGCTTTCAATATCAAAAATATGAACAAACAACACCGATCTGATAACTGGCATGTATCAAAATCTTGTTCATAAATTTTCTTACATTAATGAAAAGCAAGATTAAAAGCTCAGAAACACAACCACCATCATCCGTCTTACGTCATTCAGGCAATGTTGCGAATAGTTCATAAATTTCATAAATTATGTCTCCGATTCCTTCATTCAACCATTTACTTTTAAAATGGAAAGGAACCAAACTTTTTTTCCACAGGCATGCAAGTATGACATATCCAGCAGCCGTTGGAAATGGCAAGGATTCCATTGGACAATTCATTCATAAAAATTGGAAAAATTGGAAAATTACAAAACAAACGAAAAATTGGAAGATTGCAAAAATCGAAAAATTGGAAAATTAAAAAATTCCAAAAATCGAAAAATTCCAAAAATCGAAAAATTGAGAAATTAAAAAATTGCAATAATCGAAAAATTGAAAAATTGCAAAAATCGAAAAAAAGCTAAATTGAAAAATTTCAATTGGAAAATTGAAAAATTCCAAAAATCGAAAAATTGGAAAATTGCAAAAATCGAAAAATTGGAAAGTGGCAAAAATCGAGAAATTGAAATATTCCAAAAATCGAAAAATTGCAAAAATCGAAAAATTGGAAAATTGAAAGATTGCAAAACTCGAAAAATTTCAAAATTGAAACATTGAAAAATTGCATTAATTGAAAAATTAAAAAATTCCAAAAATCGAAAAATTCCAAAAATTGAGAAACTGAAAAATTGTAATAATCGAAAAATTGCAAAAATTGGAAAATTGAAAAATTCCAAAAATCAGAAAATTGAAAAATTCCAAAAATCGAAAAATTGGAAAATTGCAAAAATTGAAAAATTGGAAAATGGCAAAAATCAAGAAATTGAAATATTCGAAAAATCGAAAAATTGCAAAAACCGAAAAATTGGAAAATTGCAAAAATCGAAAAATTTCAAAATTGAAAAATTGCATTAATTGAAAAATTGAAAACTTCCAAAAATCGAAAAATTCCAAAAGTTGAAAAATTGCAAATGTCGAAAAATTGAAAAATTGAAAAAATCGAAAAATTTGAAAATTCCAAAAATCAAAAAATTGGAAAATTGCAAAAATCGAAAAATTAAAAAATTTCAAAAATCGTAAAATTCAAAAATTGCAAATATCGAAAAATTGAAAAATTCCAAAAATCGAAAGATTGGAAAATTGCAAAAATCGAAAAATTGGTAAAGTGGAAAATTGCAAAAATCGAAAAATTGGAAAATTGAACAAATTCTAAAAATCTAAAAATTAAAAATCTAAAATTTGCTAAAATCGATAAAATGAAAAAATTGCAAACATTCAGTTCTTGCATTTTTGCAAAAATGGTGTCAGCAATCGTCTTATTCAAGATCTTGATCTTATCTTGTTTATTGCACAAATTTCCAATATCGCTTGCATTCACGATCGCAATATTGCATTGAACTTTGAAATACCTTTACACAATTTTCCTTCGGACAGCTCAATTAAATTTAGTGTAACGAAACAATTGGATGTATATGCTTTAGGAAAGAGGCTGGGTTCATTAATTCATAGAATTTACTCGTACATATCGAACAACAACAACCCGTCGTACAGAAACTAATGTAGATACAAAATACAAAAAAGACCAAATCAAATCCAATTAATTTTCTTGTCTTTCGAATAATTTTTTTTTTACTTAGTTTCGTTTCGTCCATTTTTTGTTGTTAAAAAGTTTTTTAAAAAAATTATTTTGTCGCGTTTTTTTTGTGTTCTTGTATTCTAAAGAAAATGAATGGATGAACGGACATTGAAAATGAATATATTAGTTTTTTTTGTACGTAAAGTTGTTTGAGATTCAAATATAAAGTTGTATTCAAATGACAGATAAAACTAATGGATTTAAATGTCTTGGAAATAAGAAGAAATATTTTAATTTTGTTATAATACAAAATAAGGAAAAAAATATCATGTTTTATATTATTTATAATGCAATGCTGCGTTGGCTTACGAGTTTGTACATACATTATTTATCGAAAGGGTTTTCCAATAAGAGGTTTCATTTTGAATGAAAAAGAGGTTGCGCACTTCACAAAACTGAAGTACTTTTTGGTTGCGTGAAGCATCTTTTCGGTTGGAAATAGTGAATGTGGTTTAAACATTTTGTGCTGTTGGGACACTTTAGCGATGTAAAAAATGGAATTTTCAAATATATATGACTTGATTCCTCTACTAGTCAAATCCAGCTTTTCGATGGATTTATAAATTCGGGTTTCAATAGTTATGTTACTCTAAGATAAGTAATAATTAAACCTGAATCTCCTCTATAAAAGTCTGTAGAAATTATAGGTGCAATCAGATTAAGGGTAAATAAATTTCACTTCGGAGATAGTAAGAGATTTTTAGTTGACAAATTAGTTTTTTCCAGGATAAATTACATCTTTTCCACTCAAGATTTTTAGGCTTAATGTTCGAAATCTAGGCCTAAACAATTGCAAATTTTTCTAGTACTGTTGACGGCGATCCAGAGCCAAAAAATGTAACAGCTGTTGTTGTTAGTAAATCTTGACGCAATATGGTTTTGTTGAAGTTGGAGTAACCTGAAGTGAACCAGTGTCGTCCGATACTTTGTACAATGAAACTTTTGTGGCATTTACACGTTCAAATGATTCATGATCTTCAGGAATAAATTCTTCTGGTACTGTTGACGGCGATCCAGAGCCAAGAACTTCATAGAACTATTCTGGATACGATGCAGCAGAAAATTCATCGAAAGTATGAACTTCCACAAATATGTATTATATATATCACCGCCATTGTCCAAAATGAAGCAATCACCTTTATTCATAGATGAAATTCATAGGTCGACTTGATTTACGCGTACATTCATTTCACCTTTTACTTGGAACACTCTCTTATCGCCTTGAATATTCGTTTGAACTTGAGTGAAGCCGCTGGCGACACCACCGTCTTGATACCGAATACTCTTCTTTAAGTAGCCTAAGAATTGTTGGGATTCATTATAGTCAGGATTCATCATCCAATTTATTTTGCATAGACACGAGCTGGATACGTAATTTATTCAAAGTTACTCGATACGCCATATCTTTAATCCTTTGGCTTTACTGGCATTCTCGAAGTTTGAGCTCTTTTAGACTTTTTTCTTTTCGGCCGAATTCGTAATTAGCCGCAAATGTGCGAGTTGGCCACGGAAAATTTCTATAAAAGGATATGGTGCTTCAAGCGTATACCCATGGCGACCATTTCGCTGAAATCGTTTTCAAATGTTAATGGCATACCTTCCACTTTATAATGAAATAGAAATTTATTGATTGTTTTTAACTAATCTTCTAATTTGAAAACCCTTTATATAAAGACTTAAAGACATGAGTAAAGTGGTTTTGTCTGTTTTTACTTTAACATAAATTAATCTGATTAAGATTGAAAACAATTTCGCGATTTATAATATAAAATGTTACTGATTGACGTAATTTTAATTGCATCCCGGATCGTTATAAGATTTCGCACACGCAATGATTTATTAACATTTATTGATTATGCATGTTGCTATCCCCTGGAAAATATTATATTAATTAATAAAATTAAAACTTACAACTTAATTCAATCAAGTCGGTATATATATAAATATATAACATTTTCATTATCATCCATAACTATGTACATATATAAAATCCGTTTATAACGAGCGTATAAAGCAGCCTACATACAATTTATATATAACATATACATACATATGTATGTTATATATAGAAGAGAGCAACATAAAACCACACTGTGAATATAAGTTAACGAACATGATTATTTTATTATTCATGAAATAATGTATAATATAAAATATATGGATAACCTAAAATATATCAAAAAAATTGAAACATAAATTATTAATTCAACTGACCATAACTAACACACAAACATATAACAACAACAACAACAAAACAACATCGTTGTTGTTATGTATTTTTTGGACAACATACTTACTTATATGAAATCCTAATTTAAGAATTGTTTTTTTCTTCCAAGTTAATAAATGGTTTAGGATTTGGGTTACTGGAAATTATACATCTAGGTTCTGTTTATAATGTGTCACGAATTCCACCCATTAAATTATAAAATTAATTATATGTGTTATTGATGTCGTTACCCTTTTCGGTTTATAATTTAAATATTTTTTTTCGGAATATATATGTTTTGGCGTATGGCTGGTCATGATAGAGTTAATTACGATATGATTGATATGATTTTAACATGTTGAAGTTCATAATTCGATCCAATCGTTGGATATTTGCATAAATTTGGGTGGGACATTACTCATTCACTTATATCCTATCTTATATTATTTCTTAAAATTTCAGGTGAATCAATCGTTAACCTTTTGGTCACATGAATCATACATCTATAAAAAATCGATTTTTAATTTTTGTTAGCTAGATTACTTGTTCATGATCTTGAAGTAATTCATTATTTTCTGTGGCAGTCCTCTATATACTCTTCAAGTGATATCTACCAATATTTTATGTGTATATATGGGTTGGAGCTTTTACTCTTGACATAAAATCGACTGGCAATATATGGGTATTTTAGACGAGCTAATTTTACATCTGCAAATTCTGGAAAACTAAACTTTAATCTGGTCACTGTTGATCCAGCGAAGGTAGGTCTCTGCTCACATACTAACGAGTTCGCAAGGTCTGGTTCCATACGCTTTGATTCATGCGTCGTTGCAAATCTTTATATTCCGTGGAATCTCCAAACCACCAGAGTATTCCCACTACATATATTCCGGAAGTTTTGTACAAGTTTAATGTCTGTATTCTTAGATTGATGTTAGTATTCTATATTTATTTACAACAATTGCGTATTGTATTGAACTGTACATCCTATTTTGAGTTTTAAGCTCATTCGTTTTAGAATGTGCAGTATATAATCGGAATATTCAAAACAAATGAGCCTAAAATTTTCGCTACCCCCAATTTTACTATGTTGCTATTAGTCAATGTTACTAGGAGCACCAGTTCAAGTTTTGATCCATTCATAAAACTGCCATGTTGAATCATTTTGCTGTGGTTTTACATTTTGAAGCGGCCGGCAATTTTGGTGTAGTATCCTTATATTATAGGCTTATCCACTTTAGGACCCAACTTAGTTTTTAACCTTGTCCAATTCGCCAGTACATTTCTCAATATCTAAGTTCAAGCTATTTTCTTCTGATATGTTCTTCCATTTAGGCTTAAAATCCAATGCCTTAACCCAAGTATTATAAGCAGAGTTCTCGCACGGCACCATCACATCGTGTGAGCTGATTGGCGGCAGATTAATAACCAATAGTATGTTCAGGACTGATTGGACTGTAATATATCACTTGTATATTGTATTTAGGTATAGGAATGACTCCTGCACTTATTCCTCTCAGTCCACAATACTTATCTTTTTGTCTTACTCTAAAAAGCCTTTCACATGAACACGATCTCAAAAGATCAACATATGGTTCCGTAAGCATAACCTTTAGTTCATATATAATGTGTGTCCTTGTGGCATATCTTATCGAAAGCTCCTGCCACATCCAGAAATAAGGTTGAACACGTATTTTTTTCTTCTAACGCCTTTTCTACACAGTAAAAAATAAATTGAATTTTCAATACAAATTTTGTTGACTTTGTAGCGTAAATTTAAAAATTGCCTATAATAAAGCAAGATTATATTATTTTTACACACATTCTTATGTAAAATATATTATTCTTGTAATACTCAGCAGGACTTTAAAATTGGAAGATATTTACTGTAAAACTACATACATATTCTTTTATTATTCCTATTTTTTTCAAATTTGAGAGAAATTAATGTAACCAAGAACTATTGCATGTAAAATTTTATGAATTCCGTAAATTTACAAACCAAAACCACAATAAATGGATTTTATTCGTCGCTATATACTTTGCTAGTCTATTACAACATTATTATATATAAATTATTACTATCAAATCCAACGTCTGATTTGTCGGATATTTCAAGGGCCTAGACTAATAATCGTGGTCGGAGAGAAATGTCTGAATCACCGTTTTGTAGGTTTGGCTGGGCATTGTGGAAGCTCTATGGCTATACCATATTCATATAAGTATTTTCATGCAAAATCTTTTTTTAGGGTTTGATTGATTAAAATTACGCAATTGTTAAGGTAAAATTGTACGTTTTGTAATGTACAAATTTTCGAAGTTCATAATATTACAGGAGTTTCATGCTAAATTACATTCTTTTAAACATAAATATGCAAACTTCCTGCAAAATTATAAGTTTTATTATTTAAATATTACATGATTTTGCTAGCAAATTTATGACTTATAGTATTTAATTTTAATAATTATTTTTTATTTGTATGTGAATGTAATTTTACATGATAAAGCTTGGCAATTTTGCCCACAAGTTAATTCACGTAATATTCAACCGAAATTTTTTACTGTGATAACATTATTTGAACCTCATCAATTGTTGAATAATGCACGTGAATCCAAATTGGTGATCCTTCATTAGCTTTGAAATTCTAGGAAGCGTAACGATATGATTTAACATAAAAACTTCCGCAACTTTCCAGGTTGTAATGTTAGTTTTTTGAATCATTCCCAGATATTTATTAGGAACTAATGTTTATAGTCTCTTTAATTTTAGTTATATTTTCTACAGAGATACTTCATGGTCTTTAAGGAGATCTCATTATTACTTACCTATTCAAAATGGATTATCGCTATTAAAGAGGGTGCATTTGCCTGCAATACAAGTATGCTACCTGGGGTATTATTTCCATTGCTGGTTTATTTTAAGGTTGTTTCCAATAGTACTTTAAGTCCTTATATATTCCTTATACTTTCTCTAAACTTTATAAAACAATTCCAATATGTCAAACATTCAAACGTCATGATTTACTGCATTAAAACTTATTCATTGCAAAAGCTCGGCTTTAACTATTTTTGACACCTATAATTGACTTATTAACTAACTTAATTACTGTTATGTGAAATATAATCTACTATTTACCATAATTTTTTAATTTATTAATACTCCAGTTTGAGCTTTAAGCTCATATTGGAGTTAAAACTTATCCGTTTGTAACATAATAATATATATGTCGCGAATCGCCCAAATAAGTGTAGGTGACATAAATCAAAGCAATAATGTCTGAGCTCGATTTGGTATTTGGCAATATTTGCTACATTGTCGACGTCATACGACACTATATCAATTGTCTACATATAGATTGCCTATACTGAAGTATAGATAATTGTTATATTACGCCAATTAGACTTCACGGCATTCTTTTGGTCACCATTGTTACTTTGCGCACGGAAGATCTATACCTTGAATTGGACTGTACTGGTTACATTATCCTCAAATTTGGTGTGAATTTATTTCTGCAAAATGAATCCACCTGTGACTGAAATATAGCTCAGTTAACTTTATAAAGATAATGATAGAATGAATGACGGGAAAGGTCACTAAATACGACGATGGGCATGGATTAGACACACATGTTGATAATTATAAACTGATGTGTTTGTCATAATTTTATAAGAAATAGTTGGAAGATGGTCTCGTGCACTTTTGATAATTTAAACTCTTACTTTAGTACTTCTCTTAACTAAGTCGTCCAAGACTACTATAGTACCTTTATATGTTGAGGGATTGTATAGTGTTACATTGAAGATTCATTTAAATATTTTTTTCTAGTATTCAGTCAGAAGGTCATATAGATCTGGATCATTAGCCATAACTGTTCGGTTGAGTTTTTATAAAAACCCTCACATTTTCATTTAAATGTATTGTGGTCAGTCCATGTAATGGTCAGATACAATTAATATATAATTGCTTAATGGAAAATAAATTTTGGAACTCTTTCAATTTGACGTTTTCATTTAGCAAGAAAGATGGTCTTCATCTAGCGGTCTGAATATACTGGTACTGTAAAGAGTGGATTTTTTCGGTCGTTAATTTATTTTCTTGTTATAAGGCCTCTTGCTATCTGTTACATGTTAAAATAAAGATTCTTACCTTTGATTAATGTGTAAATATGATTTGATAGCTATACCACACAGCTTAGACTGTAGCAATAAATCCAGTAAGGAATTAATATTCTTGTGATAGCCTGATGTGACGTAATATATATGAACACCGATATCAAATCGATCTTTTTAATATATAATCTTTCATTGATTAGATACGAGGTAGATTGTGAGTGAGTAGATTTGTGTTGGTGAATATTGCGCTTGTACTATTTTGGACATAGAACTTTTTTTTCAAAACCTTACTCAGGTTCATGATCAGAGAGGCATAAACATTACGATTTCTGTTTCCTTCATCTTCAATCTTCATATATCCGCTCTTGTTAGTCTGGTGTTTTTTATTGAGTGCACACCTTGGTAAGGATATGGATATGCTGAGCAGTAAACGCGAAAATGAGAGGAGTTATGCTTGAAGAAGTTCCCACAAAAGTTTCTTAAAATTGAGTGTATATGGGCATTTGTTGTTTCGCTAGGTCAGTTTTGATCTGATGACGTCATTGAATGAATAATTGTAATAAACTGATTTACCATATGCGACTAGACTTGGTTTATATGCTTTGTCTTCGTTTAAGTATTTCTATGATTCTGTAAACATTATTTTTATGTAAAAGCTTACACTGTTTTATAAAATAACTGGTGTGTCAAAAAAGGCCATTGCTGACAATCTTGAATAATGTCCCCGTGTTATGGTGGCTTTGAGTGTAAAACTAATATCTAAAATTTATTCAAATCACCAGAAATCGTAACAGTAAAGCTCGAATGCAATTAGATTTACGTAAAAGCTCAAATGCATCAACACCATTATATCAGTGTTGATGAGCCCCAGATAGCAGAAATTCTGGATTTATTTATCTACTTGACACACTTTAACGTATGCAACACAAATAATTAATACAATAAATTTCGATTAAAATTAAAATTAGATTAAACCAATCTTGAATCAAATTTTTCCATAACCAACTTTTTTAAAGAAAAATTCATTTTTCGTCTTTTGTTTAGTAAAAAGGAAAATTATTTATCCCCTGAATGGAAAATCATGTTTTTTGTTGATATTTTTTTGTTTTGTTGTTGTTGTAAATGAAAACGGAAAATGAGGAAAAAATACATTATATCCGGACAATGGTTGATTAATAGGGGTTGTCCGTTTAGAATGACAATTCCCCTAAGATTATCAACCGATTTCGTTATACGAATAATAATGATCAGAAAAAATAAATAATAACGAATTTTTTATGTGTGTGTGTGTATTGTGCTGTGTATATGTGTACAAAGCTTTTTGTTTGTTCCTTATGGATAAAAAATTCCTTCAATTTTCTGTTCTTCCAATAATTTGGTTCTAGTTGTTGGGTTTCTGATTATTTTTCTTTTGTCTGTTACTTTCTGATTTTTCTTTTGGGTTGTTTGCTCGTTTTTCCTATGATCTGTTTGTATGGAAAGAAAATCATTTTCTGTATTTTTTGCGTTTTCTGCAATTGGGGGAAGGGATCGGTATAGTTATTTTGTTTTTGTATTATCATCATTATTATTGGTTTTGATTGATTGTATTTGATTTTGAAAAATTTATTATGAATGCCAATTGAAGGATGAAATGATAAGAAAATGAAAACAGAAACCAAAAGCTGGAAAATATTAGCAATAGGAGGGTTTACAGATAAATATATATATAGTATATATGAGATAGGCTGTTTCTTCAATATTTGATTTGTGGTTTTATAATGCAAAAGGTCTAATCTACACTTTACTTATATTTATTAAGTGTCAAAATGAAAAATCATAAATTTTCCTAGATACGTTTACTTTATGCATGTGTACCATACATACAAAGACTGATGTATATATGTATATGTCGACTCGGTATAACGTTCACGATAATAAGTCCTATGTTAAGTCCTTATATATAGATATATAATTCCTTAACATAATTTAATATAAAAAAATAATAATTTGATTTTGTTATGACAGTGATATATTTGTTTATATATACGCTGTTCTAGAAACATATATATATATACTGACAAAATGATAAGGGGAAATTAATTTAATTCAATTCAACGAAACAAAATATGAAATCTTATGCGTCATCTGTCTATCAAAAACGTAACATTGTTTCCTTCTTTATATGCTGGATGATATATACAGAAGGCTTATCATCACAACTAATTAAAAAAATTTAATCACAAGCAACCCTTATTCGAACACAAAACATTGTTGCCCTATTTTCGAATGTTTATATAAACAAAATGGTGGGATGAGGATTTATATTGAAAATGTAATGTTTTTTTTGTACATATAGATTGATTATATATGTAGGGGTTGCATAATTATAAAGTGCCAATTGCAAATCTATTAGTTAAAGTGTTTTGTGCAGAAGCACACATAGTTTTGAGGTTATCCGAAAATCTAGCATGCTATAAACTCATCTAGCATGAGAATTAACTTTTGTGACTCTCTTGTTGAAGTAAGTGCAGAGAGTTAGAACAATGCTTCTTATATGTCTTTTTGTGACTCTTGGGTAGTAGTTTTTCAACTTCAATTTGATAGTTACGATGGAGTCTCCTCCTGGTGTTTTGAGCACACCTTCATTTCAGCTGCGACTGTGTCGAATCCGAGTTCTCTCTGAAGGTCACTTTTTCGGGTATGAGACGCTACTATCACTCTGACAACTTTATTTCGAAATCGATGAACTATCTGTTGACTATACTGTTTTTGGTGCATCCCAATAGTTGAATACCACATCATCACATGTCTAGATTAGCTTGAGAACTGGTTTATAAAGCATAAATTTATTATGAATTGATTACTTATAGAGTATCATCCAATTTAGCCAGTTCATTTTAAGTCTCCACTTAGCTAGTCGATCTTGTATACACGGATTGTGTCACCAAAAGGTAGAATGCAGTGTCATCTACAATTGTGGCGATAGTGCAGATACATACGTAAATCGGACCTATAGCCATACGTCTTCGATTTGGCTGTTAAGGTGTAAAGTAGGACGTAAATAAGCGAACCGCGAAAGTGCTAGTAGAGCCTTGAGCCCAAAAACAGATTGCATTGTATAAAATATAAAAAAAGAACATAAAGGAATGGCACTCTAACAGTTCGTAATACTCAACTGGGAGTGTTTTCTCTAATTTAAATACTAAACCATCTATAGCCAGACTTTGTCAAATGTCTGGGCTACGTGCAGATATATGGTTAAATAAATTTTTCTTCATTTAAGGATGTTTCTATTTAATTTTTTATTCTATTAATTTGATCGGTTGTGGTCTCTATAAATCTGATAGGGCGAAACGACAATTCCAGGTTAAAGTCGTTATAATTCTCAAACACTTTTGAAATAATTTTACGAAGCGATATTGATTTGTAAGCAAAAAATTTGGAGTAGGGATCAACTTTTCCAAACCTTAAGCAAATAATAATTTAACCCGAAAATATCCCGTCACGAACAAACTTCTTGTTATTTTACTGGTAGACCAAAACTATATGTAACCTAATCTCAGTTTTGCTGATCCTAAAGTATTTGATTGAAATTGAATGGAAATAACACTTTAGTACCGACTTATATCTGACATCATTGGTTGTATCGCAATGGTTACAATAGCACCAAATAAAAGCAGCATATGAGCAACAAATGACATAATGAGATCTGTAATGGACTATATATGGCAAAGCCACTTGATATCATTACTACATAAATGATTATAATAATTCTGAGCCTAGAAAATTCCCATTTTAAACGATAATTCTAAATAACAGTTATTTTTCGAATGAATTATATTTTTACTTCCTGCTTGTAATAATATTGACTCTTTCCTTACTCCCCTTATTAAACTCATTAAAATCGTAATGTCAAAACTTATATGATTATCAAATAATTTATAATTATTTATTTTATAAAATAATTTAATTTTTATTTATAAAAATAATTTATTTCAATTCATTATAATGTATAATTTATCTTCGAATTCAGAAAACAAGATAAAATATTTCACGCGTCAAAAACTATTATAAATATATTAATAATCAACAATAATATCAATAAATCAATTAATCATTTGCTTTTATATATATACAACATATATGTAAGTGTATAAATATAAATTCGTTAATCAATTTTAACAATATATATTGAACAAATGTTATATTTGTTGTTTTGCTTGCACAGTTCCGGAAATACTAATCAATCATTTGATTATAAATAATTTATTTTATATAAATTAAATAATTTTTATTTATATTTTAAATACTTTTTATATTTAATTTCTCAAAATGAGTATGTATATGTATATACATGTATACACATTTGATATAACAAATTGAAAGCTTCGCTGAAAAATATTTTAATTCATTGACACTCTTTTAGACATAAAACAACCAAAAAATATCCAACTGAGACCAGAATTAAACGTTTTTTTCGTTTAACTTCACTTATTCGGTTCTTTTTGTGTATATAGTTATAAAATGTTTAAATTGAAATAACAAATTGTGGTCATGTATGACCATTTGTTAAACCTCTTTTTTTTGGTTGTCACAACAATAATTTCAACTAATTTAATAATAAAAATGTATGATCGAAATCTTTTCGAATAATTTTAAATTGATTGATTTTGAGAGTATAATTCTGATATTTAGTTATTTCGATGTCTTATTTATTACAACGTGGTGTGGGCCGAATATAAATCCGCATCGTTTTTTTAATGATTCGCAAAAGCTGCAGTTATCGTACGTTCATGAGGATTTCCCAAACAAATTCATAACCACGGATGCATTACCTGTAACAATCTGTAACATATTGTGCTTGAAATAACGAGGTTTGAGGAATATTAAACACCTAAGTACCTCCTCTGTAAGAAAAATTGGTAGTCGAAATACAGAATTAAAAAATGAATAAAACAGCAACGTGAATAAAAAGCAGATCAAAATTTGTATATTGACATCATCCAACTGAATTTATTAACATAAACTAACAAAGTACAGTTACAGTCAATTGCATTGGAAACCTTCAATGAAGCTGCACTTTCACGGGGTCGTTTCTTTAAAACAATGTCGAGTAGCACAACTATATTTGGGTACTTATGCAAAATTTAAATTATTTTGCTTGATTTATTCAAGTATGTTCGGTTTTCCTGTACCGGCAACATCTTTTTTCGTTTCTTCGATAAAACCAACATCAGAGAAAGTATTATAATACTTTCAATTGATGGGGCATGGATGATGCCTTAAACCTTTTTGGTTGAGGTTTTAGTAAATTCTTACCCCGTAGTTGATAATATCAGTTAAAGTTGTACTAAAGTTGTACAAAACCAGAACCATTCAATGAACCTAATATATATTGTAGATAAAGAATAACTATATTAGCAATTTCTGGAATTTAACACTGACCCACTGTAATAACTTTGCTTTTCACTTTAACATTGATTGAACAATTTAAAACATCGAGTGGTTATACTCATGCGAATCATATACTCGATTTGTAAACCTTATCCGCACTAAAAATCTGTTCGTGATATTAACGATTATGTTTCCCGTAAATCTAATCGATTATAATTATTTTTGGATCCAATACGATAAAATTTAATTTATACATCCTCCGTTCCGAAAAACAATCATCGTTGAAGATAGGTCAAAGTGTTTATCGATGGGCGAAAGTCGTTCTCCAATATGAAGTCCAACGATACGTCAACCTATGATGTGCATATATGATGCATACACCAGACGTACGGTTTAAATATTGACTAACGTTTCTCAAACTTTCGAAAACCTTATTTCAATTCTATGGCAAACGATCACTAAGTATAAAAACTAGTACAGTAACACCTCATAGAACGCTCACTCTTACAAGGTTGTTTCGATATAATGCTCTTTTTTCCAACCTCAAAAAAACAATTAGTAAAAGAATGCCCTCCAAAACGTATATTTTTAAAGAAGAGAGGCGTCCTTGTTGCTTTATTACTCTGAAAACCCGCGGACAATGAACGGATTTACCAGTGATTTGGATGTCTATTCGTAAAGTTTTGGCTAATCCACCATTTTTGAGTAATGGTTTAAGAATTTTATTAAAGTATGAACCTGGGCTTTAGAGCTCTTCTAATCATAGAAAATGCACCAGGGAATTATAAAATGTGTGTCTGCACTTGCTAAAATCTTACTTGTGAAAGTTATATTCTTACCTCATATAGTACGAGTCCTTAAAAAACAGGTAAATTCTGTTGCCGATAAATAACGATTCATCCTTGTGGAAACAGTGCAGGTGGTGTATGATTTGGGGTTCGATCTAATTAACGATTTATTCTAAATTAATAAATGGCATTTTTTAGCACAACAGTAACATAACCCCTAAATTTTAGTATATCTCTTGACTTCTATGGCGCTGTTTCTATTATGCTCAATTTTCAGGAACACATTTACAACGTTGTATGACGTATTACCGTACTTAAACCATTTGTTATCACAAGAACAAAGAATTTTATGTCTCTGAGAATTCATGAAACTGATCAAATCCAAAAGTATTTTAATGCCTTATGGGTTTCATTCTGATGGCGCATTTCTGAAGCTAGATTGTTATTGGATAATTCAACTTTGTAGCATAGTATCACTCAAAATTAACTCACCATCCTGCTCAAGAATTAAACATTTTCCACAGTTCTTTGATGAGAATTTTGATAAGAAGTATAAGAGTTTAGGAGAAAATGATTATCCGAAACGTTTTCGGCTCGATAGATGGGGTGTGCAACGCTTGGCAAGAAATTGGCATTTTTTCTGAAAATTCAACTTTTTGGTTGGGGAGTGTTTAAGATAAGTGTTACGCTAACAATTCCAAGTATATACAAGACTTGCATGACCAAAATCAAGGTACTGTAAAACCAACTGAGGATATCATTTGAATGAAATTGTGTTCATGCTTAATGGCAATGAAAACTTATAAACCACATTGAAAAATATTCATTCGTTTTTCAGTTGAGCTTTAAACTTATGGCTAATTAGGTATAAACTTATATAGATCTCCAAATTTAAACTATTTTCAAATACTTATAATATATTGCACACACCTCTTATATGAGTGACCCACTAAAAATAATATTTCAAACTAATATACTGTATTTATATGTACTTTCGCTTATAAGTAGATATCTTCGAATAGAAAGTTGCTGCGACGATGGATGATGCGTATACCGATGGGAAACATAAAGGATTTTGAGTCGAAATAAACTTCTACGATGAACAATTATTTCGCTCAACCTGTTCTAAAATTATAAACAAAATGTTCCCTTTAAATTCACAAAATATCATTACGAATTGCGTACACATAATCGTTCACAGAAAACCGAATCAAAATTCTATATAGCATATATAGTTAAGTTTCTTCGGAGCAGCAGCACAAAAAAAATCCCCTGATTTAAAACATTATTCAATTTTTCCATTCAACATACATACACTAAATACAACCCAAAAAAAAAATGAAAAGAAAAAAAACAGCAGCAGCACAACAACACACAAAAACTCAGAATGATGTTGATGGATGAACGTCATTAATCTATGACGTTACACGAACTTCCATAGGAAATAGAATATACATTTGAAAATATGTATAAAAAAGTTCCATTTTCCTTCTTTTCCTATCACATTTGCTCTGTTGAATTTTAGATTTCATGATTTTAATACATATATATCTCCACTCTCACACACACACACAATCACACACATTTTCGACACAAATAATTTTCCTTTTGCTTACGGAATGTTACCCCGAATTTATACAATTTTTTTTGGTTTTTGTTTGAAGTGATAATATATATAGAAATGCTCTAACCCCCAAACCTGTGTTTCGTTTCCGTATATGTTTGTTATATATCGAGATACTCACTTTCAGATAAGATTGACCGTACATAATATCTAAAACAATTTTTGCCCTTCCGTAACTAAAGGAATTCTGTTTTGTAAATAATTTTAAATTAAAATTGTGTATTTTCCAATTTTTGGTAATAAACCCATCCTAAAGGAATATCTTTTAGCTTTCACATTTTGACAGGTGAAAAATTATATTAAAAATGTTAACCATCTGATTTTTCATTTTTGTTCTTCCGAAAATCTCGTTTTCTTCTATATACATACATACAAGTTTTGAATTTCAATTGTGTTTGGTGAAAATCAAATGGCGAAAAACAAAACGATATTTTCCATCATCATCATCAATCCCAAACACTGAATACTTTAATAAATTTTTCATTTAATATTTTTTTTTTTGTTGTTTTTCCGAAATAAATAATTTTGTTGGCCTAATATACGAATTTCAAGGGTGATAATACACCCGTATATGATTATATGTAAGAAAATGACAATCTTATACCGTTATATAAGAAAATTGAGATTCAACCACACACGTGACAAAAGTTTGGTCGGATTTTGTTCGCTTGCCCAAAACTTTATGAAATATTCAACGAATATATTTTTAACGAATACATATTATGAATTAATGTAAATTGGTTTTGTTGCCTGGTTCGTTATTATTCCTGTTGTTTGGAAATCTTTGTAATACATAATTTATGAAATTTTGGAAAATCAAAAATTTTAATGATTATTCCGAAATCTGTTTGGGGGTTGTATTTTTATATATGGTATTCGATAATATAAGATATAGGGTATCTCGATTTGGATTCGGGGTTGGGATTAGAAATATTATTTTCTTATCATGCGGTCCAATCACGAAAAACAACTTTGTATAGTTATCTCTGTATAGTGTAAAACCGGAGGTGGTCAGTTTAAAGCTTTATAACCGATTGAACAAACTCGGTTAAGCATACTTCTTAACATATGGCGGGAAAATATTTAGCTTTCTCCAAAAAACTTTAACAGTCGTACATCCCATCATAGATCAGCAGGGAGCAAGAAACCGTTCAATAAGTCGTTAAATCTCTATATATTGTACTAATTGGACGAGTTTTGACCCAAACACTTAATATTTCATCGAAGTTTGGAATACAGTTCAAAAACAACAAGTGATTTAATCAGTTGTGGAACAATTAATTTGAGGATGTAATTGAGAATCATCTTCAATCATACAAATACTTTAATCTAAATAATAAATTCTAATCCATGGATGCAAGACATTTTGGTATAATTCTTGTGTTCGTGCCAATCGTGTCACATTGTATAAAATTTAGTACATCGACTGGGGAAATCAATCAATCTTTATCTACGGTTACGAAAATAAACAATCGGTCGATAAGATTGTCCAAAATGGTTCGATATTATTGGATGAATCGTTGATATCGTTAATAATTATGGTAAAAGCCCAGAATGGCTTAGTTAACATACTATGTATGGGTCACATATGGGATCATTTCAAATGAAATAATTTACCAACGTGGCCGCCGCCACATTAAAGCGTAATTGGCGCAGTCTAAACCCGTACCTCGTTAATATATTGTGCTCTAAGTGTTCAATCGTCATTGGTTTAGTGGCGTCTCCGCAAAGAAAGTAATAGTACATGTATGGCACCGACCTGTTGGAACCACATATCAGCAAAATTTTACTACATAAAAGTAAGAATTATGTCTCTACCGTTCACCGTTGACTGTAACATTATCCACCCATGTGTGGTTTTAAAGACATATATGAACCAATAATTCCGTCACCCTATAAAGGACACCATACAATGATTTCAACTGGATTTAATGGTGTTTCGTTAAAGACTTCTGTTTTATCTTCACTTCAAAACCGATAATTCTGTTTACTAACGTATCAAAAGATGAGCTTCATCGCTAAACAAAATTTGGTTTGGAGAATCCATATGAATATCAACTTGTGCTTCAGCCCATTGGCCGGTGGTCTGATGCCTTTAGTTCAAGCACGTGAACTAAAATCCTTAGAAAAATCTTCCATAAAGTGACACATCTTCAGTTAATTGCTGAAGACGACGTCGAATTGATTGATTTTAGACCTGTTTGTTGTTGTTTAGATAAAGACGAAATCCAAAGGATTTTTTACTTAAGAACGATTGGTTTACGCCCTCAAAAATGGTTTAAATATTGGATTTCACACGAATTTATATCACGTGAACCTATCATTGATAAATTCACTGATGCTGTGTTGCTTGATAAAACTTTTATAAAATCGTGATTTGATTTAAAAAAAATGATTGAGGTGGTTTGCTCTTCTGATACCGGATGTGTTGGTTAAATAGAACCCTGCGTTAAATAGAACTCTGGCTTAATAGATTGCTACTGCGTATATGTATGATGGTTCATCATCGAGCATTACCGATTAAAATAGTCACAAATGATTTTTAGAATTCCCACAATGTGTTACTAAGGTGTTTCATTGCCCCATACTTACTTCAAGTGTTGGTCGATATTTCGATACATGTCCAACGGTTTTGATAAATTTTGCGCTAACACATTTGGAACTTAATGAGAAAAAGACGCCCGCATATTTGTTCATATTATTTAGAAGCAATAATTACTAACAAAGAATTGTTGAATTGATTCGAAGGTATGTCCAAATATTTCCAGATCTCAGGAAGTCCAAGGTACCCCATACACCCCTATTACTTATAACAACTGGACAATTTATTAAATCCAAGCACAGTTTTGAAGTTCATCTTAATCCTTAGAATCTATATTTGGATATATATATGGAACACTTTCAAATATGAAACTGTTTTGTTCAGTTTCCTACAACTATGACTTTGACAACCAGTCATTGACAACCAGTTGTTGATTAAAGTATGCTTCATCGTATTTTTGTACGAGCATATGGTGTTCTGTTGAGCTTCCGTTCTTGCAAAAAGAAATCATCTACGAATGACAAATTTACGACGCAATCGTAAAAAATTAACTTTATACTATAGAACTGGTAAAAACCATACTCAATTCTTTTTAACTTATGAATGGGTATCATCTAAAATCTAGCATGCACAATGGATTAGAAAGAGTTCTTGAAAATTCAATATATTCGGAGCTTTCGAGTTTTTCAACAAACATCGTTTGCAGATTTTTGTAATAAACTGTTACTTTTTATCTCAAAATGATTTAGATTTAAACGCAACATAATTTTCAGTTAATCACTTTATAGTTGTTAAATTTATTTTCGTGCTAACAACACAGACACACCACAGTAGCATATTCGAAAGAAACGCCAAACCATACAACTAAAGAGTCGAATGGTTATCAATAAGTACTTTGAATCCAACACTGCACCCATATAACCGATTACAAAGAACTGTGCTCCTCCATGTCCAAAACTACATGGAGTAAGGCTCTTATGATATTCAGATTTCTGTTATGTGAATCATAGTAACCTGATGGGCCAGAATATTTCAGATGGTCTTAGTACTGAAATGTGATTGGTGCATCGCATTAGAGATAATCTTCGCGTCGAGGATGGTACATGCCTGTGTAGTGAAAATAAAATATTTAATCTTACTAAATGATCTTACAGCGACCAGAATGGTGGGACAATGCAAGGATTACAATGCAAATAGTAACAATTACGAGTACTCTATACAAAGGGTTAGCCGTGTGAAATCTCGAATATGGGTATCGTATTTTAGTAACATTATCCAACAGGTGTTGCAACAAGGATATAAGTTGACATCTTTTTTTCTATTTATAGTATTTTGATTTATTAATGCATTCTTTTCTTTATCTATAAGATCGAGTAACCAACCAAAAATGTTACGAATTGAAAAAAAAATCCTACATAAGTAACCGGTTCACTATAAACACAAAACCCAAAATAGACGACAGCTTAATTAATAATTCCAAGTTTTTAACATTTTTTTGTTTATTTCTTAAAAATTTCTTAACATTTTTATCAAGAGTCGCGGCGTTAGAAATAAATTAAAAATATTTTTAATTGGCTGGACGGATATATACGCGGGTAGGTATGTACCCAACACACATGTACACTTTTGTATGCAAGTATGTATACATAAGTCAAGATGGATATAGGAGTGGTCATTAAGGAATATAAGTATAAAGAAAACAAAGATGGTATGAAGATAACACTTTACCAGAAAATTATTTCTTATCTATAAAAACCAAAAAATTGAATATTTATGGAACGAAACATAATTTTCCAAAACAATGTACATATACGTATCCTCATACGGTTCTATACGTTTATATATAATCCATGAATAAGTGAAATATATTTCGAGAAAAAAAAGTAAAAAAACAGAAATTCCTCATGAGAATTAATCCAGATGTTAGTCGTCAGTCATTTACAAATTTCAATTCGTACATCCATTTACAGAATATAAGCAATGTGGGTCTTCGAAAAAACACGGAATATATAAAAAAATAAAAATATTTCCAATTTTGTTAGATTATTCTTCAATATATCCTCAAACTACTTTTTAATTTTTATCCATATAAACGTTTTTGTTTCCTCGGTGTTTCTTGAATCCTAAGTCCATTCGTCCTTTTTAACCCTCTTCAAAATACATAACATAAAAAATCGGAATTTACAATACATATTATGTATATGTATACACATAAGTGTGTGTATATAGATGGATATGGTTATGTATAGACGAAAAAACCTGATATATGTTGCAGATAATGTTTGGTCGTTCATAATCTGTCAAATATTTTTCCAAAAATTTTATTTCATTTTTACTTATTTTTCCGATTTTTCTTGTGTATACGTTTTGTTGTATAGTTTAGAACTCGTAGTTCTTTGGTAAGAAAAATTATTTGTCTTTTTACGAGATAGAAATCCCATTTGATTTCGCCATTTCTGGTTGAGAAATTGATTCTGTTTCGAGCTAGGTTTATAGGTATGTTCTGGCACTACGATACTTGCGGCCCAGCGATTGACACTCAATGATGATTATGCTATTTATTCCGTCATGTCTTTACGTTGTTCACAATTAATTGACCCTATATCGGCCAATATTTCATTGATGTTTCATCGTTTTTGAGCTAACTAAGTTCATTTTCACGCGATTTCAGAGCGTCGAGGTAGCGGGTAAGAATCACGATAAGAGCAGGATGCAAACGAGATTTTTAAACAGAGAATTTCTGTGACCATGGACCTACCAATCAATACTATACTGCCTGGTATAAAACTATGCAATGTGCAGTTGATTCTACGTAAATCGAACCTATTGCCGCACGTCGACAGGATGTCACAATAGGCCAATTGAGCCTGATCAAGGACACAAAAAAGTTCATTTTCAGCTTTAATTATGTCACTTGTCAACGCCTAGCCTAAAAAGGCCAAGAATTGTAATATTAGTTAGGTAATATTGCATATAGATCAAAGTCTTTCGATATACGGGATACTACTTTCAAAATCATACCTCTCACACGATTAGTTTGATGAAGAAACCTGCACTATTTCATTTTTTGCTTGGAAGAATTCATTCAAGTTTTGATATGAGAAGCTTTCAAATTTATTTGTTTGTAAGATGTATACAAACCCAATTTGGAATAATTTCAACCCTCTTGTTTGTTTCTGATCTATATCTGCCTATATATCACTATTCAGCCGAGATATGTTTACTAATTTATGTTTAACGTCTTCCTTAAACCATGGCTGTCAAAACGAGAGCGAATAAAACGCTTGGCTCAATTTACGTTGATAATCGGCCTTGCTCTATGACAAAATATAGATTAAGCCTTGCAGGAAATGGTAAGTTGTACTGTAACTGTAAGTTGTGTACTATCCATAATAACCAAATGATTGCTAAATCCTGATTCATTTCTCGATAGCTACCTCTAAATTCAATTAACGTGAACTAAAATACTGGTTCAAATCTTCACAGTTTGTATCCGGATTATTGACGACTCAAGCGCAGATCACAATTAAGACGAGTAGAGTTATTTATTTCTTACAATAAATTATGAAAGATTTGCCACTTGCGACTCGTGGCGAATATGACACTTGTCTCCACTTCACATTCACTTTAAACACTTCACTGGTCAAAATACTACATGTCCGATAGAACACGGTGATTTCGCGCTGCTTATATACAAATCTGATGGTTTCTTGATCCTTCCATTCTACTCTCAACTGTCACAGTACTGTTACATAAATTTCAGTATAGTACATTTCGACTGGTTTCAGTCTACTACTGGCTTCGATCAACACGCTATATATAAAGTGTTTTGTGTATCTCTCGCTTTCTAAAACTGAATTCAAACATAAAGTATTGCCATGGTCTACGGCTTGGATTGGAATCAGCTTCCCTTGGACTACTATCTGAGTCCTGACCATTGACTATTACGGCGTTTACTGCATTTATTAGTAGGCATATTCGTTACAGTGTGTTCAATTGGGAGAATTGCAAATATAGATCGTATGTATGTCAAGTGTACCTGGTTTATATACTCAACAAAGCATAATCTCGGTTAAGATTGATTTTATTTTACGATTCATACGAATTCAGCGATCATCACATCACTAAAGCTAAGCGAACGGATTTCTTTAAAACAAATTATTACAGAACTCTAAAATTAGATTATTTGATCAATGGAGGTCCTATTTGAACTATAATTGATAGAATTTTATCGAGTACATAATATATCTAGCTTTGATCTACAAAACTCGAACCTTGATCTTTTTAACATTGTTTGACAAGTATATATAAGTACTACGATGTACGATGAAATATACTCTCCAAATATTTCTCTTGATTTGTACAGTATCGAGAACTTGCACTAATAAACGATTATTTCAAAAAAGGCTCGTAGGTCATTCGCACATTCAAACTCCTTAGTCCAATATTGTTTAATACTCATTACACTTAAAGGTGCTGACTCTGTTACAGTAGCGCACAGTAATCAGGTTCAAATCCAAGTAGGATATATAGTTTTTTCTATCAGGATGGCATGGAACTTTACAAATTATACCTACATCATGGATGTAAGAAGATTTGAAATAAGTTTGGAACTGTTTTGGGATAGTAAACATTTTTAAAATTTATATACCTTCTCCGTCCATCACTTTACATGTACCAATTAGTTTTTTTCCAAATACCATTTATTGTGATTCCGATATGAGACAATCAAATTTTAATTTCGAAACCATAACCAATCGAAACCTAATAATTCATGCCAATCAAATTTCATACATGAATCGTTTCGTTTATTATCTAAGGGTCAAAATTTTATGACGCGAATCATAAAGAAACGAAATGACTTTTCAAATAGTTGTATACTCACTCATATAGCTACATGTACGTACTGTAAGCTTTTCGTTTTTATTTTTAATTACAAATTCAACATTTACAAAGTAAACGAACAACAAGAAACTCAATAATTCATTCGTTTTCTGTCCATCAAATAAAATAAACGTAAAAAAAAAAATTTATGACATGAATAATTAATAACAAAACTGAAATAAATTCAAAACCAAGAACAACAATTTTCTTAATCTAAAATCGATATTAGATGGAACGCAGACTATGCGGGGAACGACGGCGCGATTAAAGAATCCAAAGTCAATTGTAATTGTATTTTTCCACGCGTGACGTCACAAAAATCGAGTGTAATGCCCTAAACAAAGTAGCTAACCAAAACTATAAGTAGTAATTAGTAGCCTATATATTTATTACCTGTATACACTTTGTCAAATCACTTCTCAACACAAAACATAAAACCAGTAACAACCGTATAAAGTCTATTAAAAAAATCTTTGCATGCAACTGTAACATTATTATATAAACTGAACAATAAGCCACGCGACAGATTTATGAGCAAAAAATGTAAAATAAAATAGAAAAATCCTTGAGATATTTGTCTTGAGAATTAATTACGAAAAGATTATCTCTAATATTATGACTTAATTTTATGTAAGAATTAATACATGTATGTATATATATACGACAAAATCACAAATGGCATACGCAACCTTGAGCACATCGTAAATATAAGAAAATGACCCATCTGATGTTTTGTAAATTTCGGACAACAAAAGAAACGGTTTACACCATCAAATCATTGAGTTCAATTTATGCATGCTTCCTTATGCTCGTCTGTAAGATATATACCATATATCGGCAGCTAGCTTTAGAGTGACCTAATTTACGAACCACCAACAGAGTAGGTAGAATATGGTTGATTTTACTTATCACCATCCTCCGTATATATAGTATGTGATTTCTTTTGCAGATGCCTGTTGTGATTTCTAGATCAAATAATTGAAAGGAAACCAAAAATGAACGAAAAAATTAGGTCAGAAAATGTAATTTCATAGAAAATATCCCGGAAGATGATTTTTAAATGTTATGTTGCTAAAATGGTGCATTGAATTGCTTAAAATGATGTTAAACAACGATGGTTGGGTTATTGTTTAAGATGTACTTTTGAAAACAATTATATTAAAGTGAATTTGCAAATTTTGGGATCTCGATTTTCTTTCCGTTGGTGACTGCACTGTATGAAACATAAAAGTATATATAAATTAGATGTTATAAATTGGATGTGGGACATAATTGTTATGTTTGCATAGTTTATGCGGCTGAATCCACTGTTACAAACTATAACTAACAAAATATACCCTGTTTTGATACAGCTTATCGATGGTTTCGCGAAGTCGCTAATATATCGACTGACGATACAGTAAGATTTTCTTCCACTTTGCTAAAATATCAGAGCTGATATAAATGTTTATCCATTTTGGAAATTGAACCAGAACCTTCCATACATAAATGGAGTTTGCCTGTAGTTTACCCCTAAGCAAGATTGAAGCATGTTTCAGCAACATACGTGAAGTAAGTAGAAATCTCAACAGAGACACGTAAACAGAATCAGTTTGTAAAACAAAACCATATACTCTTATTCTCCCTCCCTATCTCTCTTTCTCTCTCTGTTAATCTTCTCTATTAAAAAACGATGCCAAATTCTAAATCTAATATGTAGTGGACTTATCTGAAAATAAGAATGACATAATTTTCAGTGACTCCTTATATCATGACCAAATAGAACCCGTCCATTTAAACAACTAACAGATCTGTTAGAAACGTTATCTTAATTTATTGAAGCATTCTGAAGTGATCGTAGATAATTCAAAATGTAAAAAAGTTACGCATGTTGATCACTAAAACCAAAGAGCCACCATTAAATTTTCAAACTCATTTATTTTTAATGGCTACGAAAGCTCAATGTTGGATGTTGTCTGGAGGTGTTTCACTTTTACGTAAGATATTTTGTAACGTATTTCGTATTCCAGAAGTAATTGAAAAAATTGAAAATACTAGACACCATGATTTGAACTGCGATACTCTTATTTCACATAAAGGGATTTAAATATTTTTTGAGATTTCCATGTTATTTCAGTTTTAATTCTATAGATCCTCTCGGCAGATTGTGGTGTACGTTAATTACATCCCATAAAACTCATTTTAGTACAGTTAATAATCTTAATGAGTAGAGCTTTGAAATAAATGCGATACCAAGTGAAAGAGATTTCTTCAATTTCGAATTACCGAACGATTACCATTCCTGCCTGATGATTTCTATCAATTGACTGAGGTTATAGTATAAAGTGAACCTTAGTCAAAGAGAAGCTTGTAGAAGTTCAAATTTCAATCTCTAATAATCTATTTTATACCTTCTTTCATAGAAAGTACCATGATAAATAACCGCGTTCCTTTCAACTGTATCAGATTATTTTTAAAAATGTTCAGTTGCCTTTTTACTATATACCGTAGCACTCGAAACTAGAGAGTGCTCCAGTTATATTACTTCCATCAAGATCATATTTGTAAGATTATGATATAATATATAAACTCACCTCTACAATGCGTACATTCTGTTTAATGCATGCATTGATGCGATTGAGGAAATGAGCATAGCAAATCTATCTGAGTTATTTCTTGTACTCGATGAATTTAATTTTTCAAATACTATTAAGAGTTTTGATCCTCAATTGAATTTAAACCAAATTAACACCATTGTCTACAATCTGGAGAGGATTTTTAAAATTGTATTCGACACTTCCATCTGAATATCAAGAAGTTCAGAATACGTATGAGCTTATGACATCATACTGTATGAGATCATAGTCTATCGTCCTCTATGGTTCCAAAAATAGATTTGAAAACTAGAAATGAAAGGCTTGTACTAAAATGATGAAATCTGTAGTCTGAAACTGACAAGCTGTCCATTTCATCAGAGGAGTTCAATGCAGATTTTTATCTTCAAGTCCAAATCATATCTGGACGTAATTCAAGAGATTAAATAAAATCTTAATCAAAATTTGAAATAGAGGTATACCCTCGCTAATGATATCGATTTTCGAATGCCAAATTGACAGATATTACTCATTCAATCTTATCTTCAATCTTATTTAAGTGTATACGTTGAGCAAGCTAAGTGCTCTGGTTTCCGATAAATACGTTAAAATGGTTCACAAAGTCTCAGTTGAGACACCGTTAGAGCCTTTAAGCCATAGATTATTTATATATATATATATATATATATATATATATATATATATATATATATATATATATATATATATATATATAATATATATATATATATTTACATATATATATATATATATATATATATATATATATATATATATATATATATATATATATATATATATATCTATATATATATATATATATATTATATATATATATATAAATATATGTATATATATATATATATATATATATATATATATATATATATATATATATACATATATTTATATATATATATATATATATATATATATATATATATATAAATATATATATATATATATATATATATATATATATATATATTTATATATATTATATATATATATATATATATATATATATATATATATATATATATATATAAATTGTAATAGTTTTGTAATAAAAACTTTAGCTTTATCTTATTTTCGTGAAGCCCGAACTTGAAAAGTCAATGGCAAAAACCTATAGTTATTTTTATTAACGAGATTAATGCAAATTCACGATATTACGTTTCATGCATGTCAAATAACTTTGAATAAGCAGGATCAACCGTGTTCTATGTGCTGAATGATGAAGCTTTTTTAAATTAAGGTACACCTTTCGGTTGGTCTCTGGTAATGATCTGGGAGATTCTGACTATTTTTGATACAGTATATATGAAGTGCTTCATCGTGTTCAAATATGATGGAGTCTAATTGGTGTCTTTTATACAGTATTATAAAGGTCATAAATAGTTTTCTAAACATTATTAATTTTATTCAATTTTCTGTCACAAAGAATATTAAAGTCAATTGACATTTTCTGTTATCATAGAAAGTCGCATGTATCGTTAATGCTTCTAACGAAATGTATATTTAACTAATGATTAATATAATTTAGCCACTTATCTGAGCAGACCTCAATTTGAGATGAAATTATTCCCTTTCGTCAGAATATGTTTTTATTCACAAACATATAGAATAAAACGTTGATCCAAAATTACGTACCAGGGGGTTTAAGGAATGTAGTCTAAACGTTAATTCATTTCAAAATTGAAACAAACACATTCACGAACCCTGCATTGAGTTAATGTTTAAATGTTTTTAATCAGGTTCTATGGAGAAGGTGGAATTTTCGTAAGTCAAAATAGAGACTGGTCAACAGAATTAGTGAGTAAAACAAAAGGAACTGCAAGAATTATATTTTTCCTTTTTTTAATACTAGAATACCTTAATTACTAATCAAATTCGATAAGTCAACTACACATTCATAAGAGAATGCGGACCAAGTAGACCAAACAATAGCTGTTATAGTCTTATTTACAGATTCACTATTAACTGAGATCAAAATAAACAATAATCGTTATTACAATAATTAATCAAAATGTATCTTAAAATATTTATGTAACTCAAGTACGATGAAGTGATCGTATATATATATATGATTTGAGCAAGACTTGAATCATAATGTTTATTCAATTACTGTATGTGAACTAATAAACACATTTCGTGGACATTTAGCTAGCAGACCCATTGATTACGAGGGCAACCAAAGCTGAACACCGGATGTTCGGGTTTTCACTTTTGCAAATACTAATATTTTGACGGCATGACTTGTAAAAATGAAAATAAATTCAATGATGAATAGCACTCCGAACTAGAGAGTGATTTAAGTATATTACTCCTATCCAGATTTTAGCTGATTTTAGGTTTAAAATCTATTGACGATATAAAAACTCAGCTAAACTGTGAACATTCCATTTCATATGGTGACTATACTATGTGTCTTTGAGAAAGTCATGCTCATATCAAATCCATCTGATTTAGTTCTTGTACTAGATTGTATACAATCTTTCAAATATTATTTAGTATATTTTTATCAGTTGGATTTGATCCAAACAATATAAAGTCAGATGCCGTCTATTTTTATTCTTTGATGCTTGGTTTTAATTTACCGAAATTAACACCCATAGCCAACCATCTGGTGAAGATTTTCAATCTTGTCTTCACTAATGACCTAGATGCTAAATTGACTGAATTCAATCTGCATTTGTCGCTAACAATGCACATCAAAGTTGTAAAGTTCAGAGCTCGTTCATACAAAGTTGCACAAGGTCAGAATACGGAAGTCTCGAATATAATAAAAGGTTTAATCACATGAGTCTAGATTGAGATGATACAGTATAAATATGAAATCTGGACAGCATTCAACAAATTAATGAACATCCTAAGCAATTTTCGAAGCACTTAAGAGCAAAACGTGAAATCAAGGGATACCTAGTTAACATGTCTTTCAATGATATCGCTTTTTTGAATGCCCAAGAGATAGCTGTTACTCGTCCAGTCTTATCTGATGAATACAGGTTTGTCTTTTATATTATACAGGATTGGTATCAATCTTCCTTATCAATTCTCAAATTATTTGTTTGTATTAGCTTACAACCATATAATATGCCTTCTTGATCTATACGGAGCTAAGTATTTGATCTAACTAGCGACAGCAATATGAACTAATTAAAAAATAAATCCGACGTTGAAAAATTGAAATCTAGTATTCCACAAGACGATCAATATAATACAAAACTCAAAGATTCAATTAAACAAATGAGTGATGCAGATGAATTGCAAGTCGAAACGGTATTAATTGAATTAGCGGCTTGTGATCATAACCACCGATCTCATAGTTATCGAATGTAAAATAAGATGAAAAGAAGTTCAGCGTTTGTCAACCGGAGATGAACCTTTGCTGGGTAGACTATAAAAATCGAAATCGTATACAAACATGATTTTTGATTTTTCTGTTAAGAAAAACTGGTTGGAACTTTGATTATATACCTATATGTATACCATTCTTTGAGAATGAGGCTTATCTTGCATATATCTCCACATTTGATTATGTTGCTTTTATAGGTAATGCACTATTTAACAATACGTTAAGTCCATTGAGAAATCATCGATTTTCCGTAATTCGAATATAAATAGGACCGTACGTCCTAGATTTAGATTTTGGTATAGACGAAACTGAGAAAGAGTTGGGAGTGCTTTTTGAGGCCAACAGAGAGTTCATTCAACCTTGGTAATTTGAAATATAATTTATTTTTTGTCGTTAGATCATTCTAATATAGGAGATCATAAATGTTATTAGGAAAGTTGATAAATAAACTAAACTATAGCTGGCCAATACTCCAAATATTAGTATCGTCGTAAACTTGGAAAACTCTTCCACCCCACAACTTATTTAAACCATCTTCCATAAAATTATCCTAATAACGGTATTGATATTCCATCAATGTAATTTTTCGAAATCAATAACATTTCAAGTAAAGTGAAAACTTTCAGTTCGTATACATATAAAGTACCAAAGCTCAAAACTCTTTTAGTATTCGATTAGTGTTTCTCCTATATTGAAAGATCAAAATCAAAATCTTATTTTTATATTGTTCGTGTACCAAACAACAACAATCTAAAATAAAAACTTTTAGTTTTAAAGACAATATAAACTAAACAAGAATTTTTTATGGTTTGGTTTTCAGCAAACTTTTTGCTCTCGAGATATTTGTGGTACGGAAATTGGATTATTATGAGAAATCGATTTTTTCTTGGTTGCTTTTGATATTCTTAAGATGTACGTTTTAATTTTTGTTGTCAAAAGATTATGAAAGATATAATCTTGTGGCCAATAATGTTAATATATATGTATGTAGGTCATACAAAGGTTAGTTCCTAATTAAGAATATAGTCGGATGAGTTATAGCTAAAAGTTTTGTTTCAATCAAAATTAATCCCATCCTTAAAATCTGTACAAAACAAATACAAATCTGCCATCATGGAAACTAATTTCCAATAAATCTATATATAGTGCATGTATAAGGGTAATAACACTATTTTTAAAACCATTTTAGGAAGGGAGAACCCAACCCTCTTTAAGAACACTATGTCCTTCTCCTCTACTTCTTCATCAATATTATTATAGGTCTCTGTGCGAGTTTCAATTGACTTTTATAAGATTTTGTCCTCATAACGTTGTTGTTGGTTTTGTATTTGAGCATCATCCCTCTTTTGAAATACCATTATTGTTATTATTAGAATTAAGAAAGTTCCTTCCTCCTTTGTGAGTTTTGTATATATACGAGTACATGCGAATAAAATGGAATTCGTTTGGTGTGTGTATACGAAACGCATATACTTGTTTACCCTCCAAAACAACCCAGCTACATAAAACCTAATACATTATTTTTGTCATTGTTTGTTGATACAATTTTTTTTATTCATTTCTGTATGTCACATTTTAATCTACATCAATCTTGTCATAAAATGACGGATGGCATTTATCAATGTCAGTAGGTTTTAGAATGTAATTTTGTATTTAGAAATATAATTTTTTGTTCTTTGTATATGTGTGTATGTATAATTGTACGTCGGTATTTGTGTTAAAATATATATATTCAACAAGGATTCTTATGTAGGGTATGTATGTATTGGGCGTACAAGACAAGAACAACAAAAATATATATTCAAGCACATTACGCGATTGAAATATAAGAAAATTTAACATACTATATATGGAAACTGTTGATGATGATGGCGATGATGGTGGATGGATGTGTACATATGTGTGTATGTTATATGGAAAATAAAAGTCTGCTTTGTACATTTACTGATGGCGATATGAAAATATATACGTATTGAATCCAAGAGGGAAATAATAATGCAACATGGAAAAATTTTAAGGGAGAAATTTGTTCTAAAATTTGAAATGTTAATCCCCTCATCATGGGTGTTTTTGGTGTACTTTATGCCGAGATGAATATCAAAATATTGTTTGAAGGTAAATAAATATATAACAGCACATATCATCGTCACTATAGCATCACCGAGTCTATGATAGATGAATTTTATAAATGAGATGAAAATTTATACATTTTTGTTGTATTTTGCGTTGCTATATACCGAATATAAATTAAATTATAACTTTTAGTTTAATTGAATTTAATTCGGTTTGCACCTGTATGTATTTACTAATCCAGAAAACTTATTATCTATTGCAGATAAGAGGGCAAATGATATAGTTAATAACCGACTCACCTGCTCCTAGTTTCATTAAGAATATTTAGTTTCGGACAGACATTGAATTCGTGACAAAAATGAGAACATTCCAATCAGTTGAATTTTATAAGCATTTACGCCATTTACCTATAGGCTATATGATTATCATTTCTTGATTAGTCGATCACCTGGTGTCAGTTTTTAGATGAACGAATGTGACTTTTATACAAAACGTTAACTGTTTTAACTGTGAGTTTCAATAAGGTCAATAGATTGTCTTGCATCAACTAAGCATTCTGAATAAAGTTAGATATTCCCAGTTACATGGATATCAAAATGGTTCAATTAATCAACCAATATGTTTCGGTTTTTTCATTGGCCCATTTGGGAGCAGCTTCCAGGTTTGTGGGACCTGACATGCACTAGGGTCCTTCTTATCGCATATATCTAAAATCTTAAGAACACGAAATCGGCAAAATTGTCAGCTCTTCTTGAATGAGGATTCAAGCACAGAATGATAGAAAATTCGGAACCAGGCAAACAGTGAACAGTGTGGGGAAAGGGAAGAAGAGTCCGTACTCCCGTCTTTGATATACTCTCTCTATAGACTTAACTACTGTGGATGACGATTTCTAGATTTGAGGATCGTAAATATCGCTCTTTAGGATACCGAATATCTGGAACCTCCATCAAAGAACCAACAGATATTGGGACTGACAGTATACGTCTGGGATGAGATATCACAATGACAGTGTACGTCTGGGATGAGATTGAGAGTTAGTGATTATTTTATTTTATTAGCAAAGAATTTGTAAAAAGTGTGGTTAGCAAACTAATTAGTTATTTTTGAACTTATGAGTTATTTATGAGTCATTTTGGAATTGAGTGATTTTCCAACAAATATTGTGCTTTTGGGAATAAGAAGTTTCTTCGTGAAGTCTGAGATATCCGATAGGACATTGCATTAAAAATTGTGTCATTGTGGAGTTTAATTGTGTTGAGTTATATTCTTGAATTGAGAGTTTTATAGCACATATTATTGTGTAGCTTTATGTTGAAAGTTGTATCGCTGAACGAACCAATAAAGCATTGAGACAATTTTTGATTTAAGTTATTTTACAGCAAATGTTTAATTTTTGGGAATAGGAAAATATTGCGTGAAATCTAAGATATCGATAGGGCATTGTATTGATAGTTGTTTCGCCGAATTAACAAACAGATAAAACATCCAGTCATTCTTTGATTAGAGGGTTTTTACATCCTATAATTCCGTCAGTTAAAATAATTTTACATTTTGAACAGCAGTCATCTTACAAAAACAGTTTATACACCAAGGAGAAAATCCTTTGTGACGAGGAGCTTACAATGGTCGATATATCGAATGGTATATTATACTTAGCAGGTTTGGGACTCCGGACTATTTACATGTCTTGATATAAGCAGCCAAATGTTTAAAGAAACATTTATCAAATTTGTTGTAAATTGTTCCTTTAGAGGACCGTTTTTGGGTGCCAATTTGTGTCAAGTGGTTTGATACAATATATATACCCTTACGATATCGAATATCTGCGAAAACATCTCTCCGGGCGGAAGTTATTGTAATAGGACTAAGGGTGTACGTCTGGGAGGAAATGTCACAATGGCGCTTATTTGAATTTTGCATGTATATAGAAAATATCATGTTTTTCCCTAAAACATAGGGCCAATAATATCTTTCTTTTATGTAGTGACTCGGTTTTTTAATATTTGAAGTTACATTGGACACAATACTTCTGGAATAATGTTCAATCTGTTATTTCCTCGATGCTTCTCTCAATTCAAAATGTACATTATTAATAACCAGTTCAACGCCATTTTTGGGCCAATGCCCAAATCGATGTCACATCAATAATTTATACAAGTACATGGGTAAAGGCTCATCAATGTTTTGTACTTGTACATAAAGTTTGCAGCATAAAAAGCGTGTTTTGAATAAGATTGTACTCGCATGAACTATTTACACATCTTTCGATATGTACCTCAATAATTATATGACAGTGTTTATCTGTCATTCCTATAACAAACTGGTACTTGAAAAGATAGATTTAAAAGGTCATTGAACATTGTAAAAACTTTGTTGATTGGGATCTATAGAGCAACAAAATCATCTTAAACTATTTTTGGAGTGAATAAACACACATGTTGTAATGAAAAATAATCTTAGTCGTTGAAGGTAATTCATAAAAAATCAATAGATGGAGATGGGTTCTAACAAGACTGTGTTTATTGCTTCAAATTAAGCATCTGTGATCAACCTTGAAAGGAATATTTCAGAAGAGATCTTAAAATCGATGCATAGTATGGTGATCCATTAATATATTAACCGTTTAAAAATAGTAGATTCAAAAAAAACTTCCTTAAATAACATTTAAGAATCCCTTAAGTTTTTTAAAATTAGCCGATTCAAACTACCTTGTTATAATAAAATTGGAAGACAGTGACTTCAATATAATGAAATAACTCATTATACCAAAAAAAAGAATGGTTTACATATAGTTGCCAACATTTTGTAATAACTTATTGGTTTAATATAATAAATAGAATCAAATATTGCATGCTCTGGCAACCCACCACATTACAGCAACTCTCATAGTTAATAACGATCAGGAGAATAATCGTATAGAACCACCTGACTCTGGTAAGCAGTTGAGTTACTCTAATTGTAGATCAAAATCGAATGATCGACTGTGTCATCGCTTTTACTCTAGCTGACAACTCCAACTGTTGTTAAAACTTAGTCGAACCACGAAGAAGATAACCACTGGATTGGAGACACGAGATTTATAGCCCTCAAATTTCGAAGGTGTCATTTAAACTAATATAATATACCAGCACACTTTTATAATGCGCGGAAAGCATCATCTCCTGCTCTCTTAAAGTTATCTCAATTATACAAACATAATCAACCTTATAGATTTATTGCTATGTGTATATTTGATCATTTGTAGACTCGTGATTTCTAATATGACAACGGTTATAATCATTTATTGCCATCTAAATAGCAGAGCTGAGTTTAACCACCTAATCAGTGGCGTAACTACAAGGGCACAAACCCCGCGATGCGGGGGGGGGGCCCGCAACAATGGGGGGCCCGCCGCAACATGGTCCCGTAGTCTTTGTTATTATCATGAAGAATTGTTTCATGAATTAGCTGAAGCTCCAATAATAAAATTTCCAATAATATTGGTGAATGCATTAAATATCGGAATTTGATACTAGATGTCATTATTTGTTTATGCATTATAATACATCATGGACAGATACGTGTTTAGAAAGCCCTATTCAATACCTGTCAAAATTCAATACCTGCTAAAAGTTTTTGTTTTGATTGTGCACATCCATGATCATTGATCAAATTTGCGGAAAAAAAGCATTTGCGGGAAGTTTTGTTGAGTCACTTTATCGCAGACAAAACTGCAGTTGAAAGTCATCGTTTGCTTGTGAATTTGAATGTTGAGCATGCTCTTGCAAAAACACAGTACTTTGTGTGGTTTAATCGCTTCAAAAGAAGTGATTTTGACATCAAGGACAAAGAGCATCCTGGTCAGCCGAAAAAGTTTTTTGCTGAAGAATTGGAAGCATTACTCGATCAAGATTCACGTAAAACGCAAAAAGAACTTGCAGAATCATTGAGAGTTGATCAAGCAACAATTTCCACATGTTTGAAAGCCTTGGGATTCATCCAAAAAAGATGGGAAATTGGGTGACATACGAGTTGAAGCCAAGAGACGTGGAAAGACGATTTTTCATGTCGATTTTGCAAATATTCACGGTGCCAAGGTAATCCTGTGAATATGGTGGGACCAGCTAAGTGTGATCTACTTTGAACCATTTCCAAGTGGCCAAACCATCAATCCCCAACGCTATCCTCAACAATTGGTCCGATTGAAGCAGAAAATCCAGGCAGAGCGGTTCTCACGTATGCGACCAAATACGAGTCAATCATTTTCCACCACGTTAACGCTCGGCCTCATATTGCGGTGCCGGTCAGAAATTAGGTGGAGAATAATGGATGGGAAATTCTGCCTCAACAGCCTTATAGCCCAGACCTTGCTCCTTCCGACTACCACCTATTTCGATCCATGCAAAGTGCCCTACCAACAATACGCTTCACTTCACGATACTTTGAATCGAAAATTGACTCGATTCATTTTTGGCCGCGAAGCCGGTGCAGTTTTTCTAGGATGGAATCCATAAATTACCAGAAAGATATGGAAAAAAGTAGTGGGTAGCGATGGGAAATACTTTGGATAAAAAATCTGGTGACATTTTTCACAATAAAGGCCCTAACTTCAAAAAAAATCTTGTTTTTAATACATACCTAATAGCTTCCAGTGTTTCGCAAGTATTGATATGTTTATTATTGTTTCTTACGTTATCTGAACAGCCGCAAAAGTGGAACGATCTTTTTCTAAATTGAAAATAATAATAAATTAACTTTCGATGAGCAACATTTTTTATTACTCTGAAGGGAAAGATATGCAAAGTGGAGGAAGGATAGTCCAGGGGCCTATATTTTATTTTAGGGGGGCCAAATATTTGTAGTTACGCCACTGCACCTTATAAATAAATTATCACACAAATGCTAAAATATTGCATTAATTACAGTCACTCTAGCTGGTAAGATTACTTGGTGTTTTAGCAATGCTGACTCAGTACTATCCGAATAAAGTGCATTAAGAAACTTATAATATTCAGTCAAATGAGAGCTTTGACAATAATTCGAGAATCGATAACCGTAAAGATCTCAAAATAAATGATCAAATAAAATATATACATACATGGATAGAAACATCCAAGAAATCAAGGTTAGATTAGCATCGTAATCAAATCGAAACAATAAATATTAAATTATAACCTTAACCATAAAGTGTGATCCAAAACCCAAAATACGATTCAGTGATCATCAATTTATTCAATTACAAAGAAATATTCGTTATTTATAATTATAAATTGAAAAATCGAATTTTAATTTCAAAACAAACATTTTAATTTTAAGCAACACACATATGTATATAAAATACCCCACCCGTCACGAAGGTGTGATCATCGGCACACCATCAATAATTAAATTAATAAATAAATTACAATGCCCCATTCAAAAACATATTGAGTGTGTTGGCTGATATACAAAAATATGTGTTTTGTATCCAGTGGGAGCCGCAAATCGGCCGCATTGAATGAGTCGTATACCTATATATAATATTTCATCTACGCCAATGCTAACCCAAAATTAATCAATTACACAAAACTAGCATCATTTTTCATAATCAATTTTCGTGAATACAAATTCAATAGAAAATCAATTATTTTGACAAGGAACCATCAAATTTGGTTCAAAATAAAACAAAACACAAGAAGAAATGTTTCGTTTGTCATTATATCGAGTTTGATTAATGAATTTATGATTTGTTTATGATTGTACATACTCGAACGAGCATATTTGGATTTCTTTTAAAGTGAGACTAATGGTTTTGTGTTGTTATTGTTACAAACTAGGTACAATAATCACATTGTCACGTGCCTTTTAATTATAAAATATACGTATTCTTGATTCCTTCCCGTATATATACTCGTATGTGTGTGCAATCAATCAATCTTCTTTGTTTTAATCACAAACTACAGATCTAAGTTGATGAAAATTTGTATACAACCCTCTTGTGTACCGCACACTTGTATATGGTGTATATAGTGAAGAATATCTCTATATGGTACATATATGAGTTTGGATGCTGTATATCCAGCATCATAAAAGAAGAGAAAATTTTAGTAAATTAAAATAAGAAAAACTTTAATTTTTCTTCTTTTGTTTCTTGTTTTTTGTCTGCTTATACATTTTCAGAAATAAAATGGAAAATTATAAATGAAAATGATTAAAGAAAATTGAAACACATTCACATAGATAATCCCAGAGATAATTAACACATAACACCAAACTATATAACAACAACAAAATATAGAAATTTGTTTTTGTAGAATTTTTATCATATCAGTTTATGTAAAACTTTTTGTTTTATGGTTTGATAGTGAAAAATCGACTTTGGGTATTTGTAAATTTTGAAGAACAAAAATTATAAAGTTTTCTTACCGGTTAAACAGGGCGTTTCTTCATCAGTGACTTATCAGACTTTGACCTGAACAAATATTTATGATCTGATTTCGTTGTTTCCTCCAAATCATGGATACTACTCCCGAAAACATCGCAGGAGTATCCAGAAGCTTTCATTGCGGCATCACCAGCTCACTGGCAGCCTCTATACCAAACTTGATTGTGAAGAAATTTTATCCCGCAGCGTACAGAAGATGAAACACACTCGCAGAGGAGCGATTGGTGCATGGTGTGGGCTGGTATATCGCTAAAAGAAGAACCAGCTCCGGTTTCTGTACCTGCTCCAAAATTCTTTTGGATTTCATATTGATTTAAGACAATGCGCGGTATCACACACTTTGAACCATTGCAAACATAAATCAAAATTTAAGGTTGAAACTTGGGCGCAAAATTATCTGTGATACCCTGAAAATCTGTGATAAGTGTCTTCTGTTTCCAACCAACGATACAAAAATGTTTACCTAAATCGCCTTTTAAACCTTTTGTCGAGACAGGTTGCCTTTGAGCCCCAAATTTTTGTCTTCAAATAATCCCAGATCCCTCTACCAAAGACATCAATCGAAAGAGCAACAAGACCAAATCAGTGAAAAGCCACAACACAGTACAATAAAAGCTCTAATGGTTCCATCGGTTTACAGATCAATCATTCTTTAGAATTGTTTTAAACCAGGAGCGGTCTACTATTTGTAACGTGACTACATTCGGTAGACAAAATTGAAAAATACAACACAAATTGGGCGCTAGTCTACTGGCTCGTATTTTCGCGGACAATGGTACGTGGAGCTGAGGAATTCAGGCGCACCTTCTCCAGGAAACCACCAACACGAAACACAAATCAAATTTTGAGAAAGGAATGCGAATGAAGAGAAGGACCCAAGGAAAATAGGAAGATGATGTTGAGAAGAGAACGACTCACCTTTAATATTTTTCGTCTCTACGAAATTTCCGTTTGTTTGGTGTTTCGTTATCACGAATCATGTATAATCATCTGTATCACTCTAGCGAACTAGATCCACGGCCAATTGATCAGTTTTTTCTTTCATACGCAACAACAATTCTTCAACTTCTTTCAGTATTCTTCGTTTTGTCCGTTTTTTTCTGTTGCTCTGATGTTAATTAGTGGAGGATCCCATCCAAATTATCTTGTCTCGGTTCGTGTTTTTTTCTTATTCAATCCAAAAAGAAACTTTATTACTTCCAAAAGTATGTTCAATACATATCATTTGAAAGAAATAGAGGTTCAAAAGTTTGCTGTCGTTATTTTGCCTTTTTTAACCCTCATCTCCCGTAGTGGTAAACCTCGCACTTGTATAAGTTCTTACGCGACAATTTATTTTTCGTTCAGAATGGTAGCAAACAAAATCATTTTTTATTAAATTGTTGATTTGTATAAAGATCTATCGGTTGGTTATACAAACAAGTGAGTCTTAGTGGGTTTAAACACGAATTGGGTGGGTTAATGCCGCGGTCTTTCTGATGTCACCAGTGTTGTGCACGTAAATTACATTTCATTATTTACACCTTTATTTACATGTAAATTACTGTATTTTTACTCAAATAGACAGTAAAAATGTAAATATTAGTGACATTTATGGGTAAAAACTGAAAAATCTCAGAGTTTTTGGTTTTTCTTTAATATAACCATTGAAATCTTTTGATAAATTTATTTATTGGTATTTAATTTAAGCACAAATGTTAAAAATATTTACGCTTTGGAGTACATATTTGTTAGGTTTGTGTACATATTCGGATACCTGGTTTACATCGATTTTGAAATGAATTGTGCTGATAGATCTATCAGGGTTGTCGTTTGATTGCGGCAGCGATACTGAGAACTTTGGTTTGCATGATATGTGGCATACACAGGGCAATAGGCCATTGTTACTAGAGAAAAGTCACAACACTACATTTTTGATGGTGAGTGTCTGTTTTAATCATAAATTTATTTCTGATCTTGTGTATTAAATAAAGTAGCAGCAAGTATCCTGGTCATTTACAGCGTATATGATAATCGAATGATGTTGCAACCTTTCAGGTGAATTCTTAAAGAGTAATCTAGCATACTCAGGCCCTAGCATACTAACGTCTTTAGAGTTATTCTTGCAATCTAGGCTTATCAGAATTTGTTGAGGAGATCTGAAGGTTTTGCTTTAAATTTGGCTACAATTTGTTTTGCAGTCTATGTAAACCGAATTATAGTAAATTATGCTATGGATGGAATTTCTAATGGCTGTTAATGTAAATATTGTATAAGAGAATAAACAACTTATAACGTTTAAATGGCACTTTCAGATTTTCTGTCAGTTTGTCTATATTTAACCTTAAGGGTCTCAAGTTATGTCTCTACTTTACGCCATTACATAGTCAAATCAAGAACATAAGGATATAGGTATACGATTCACATAGAACTACCTACAATTGGCATAGCTCCATACCAGCATAAAGATCTGACTCAGAATTTTGCACTGTAACAGGGAGTCATAGATGGGTTCATACACACCAACGATGGGTGCTGTGAATGAACTCATCAGATGTTAAAAAACTATTTTGCATTCAGCCCTTTTTAAGATTTGAACCCGGTAGGTACCCTCCTGCTCCTACTGCTTTTTACGCTATTTACGTTTTTTTACATGTTACAAGTTTTTACCCATATTTACGTTTATCTACGTAAATAATGTAAACATTATTTTTTTACGTGTAATTGCACAACACTGGATGTCACCCAATTGTCCAACTTGATACCAACCGTCACTTATCAAGTGATTTATTGTAAAACAACCCTTGGATTAATAATATCCTCTTATGGCCTCGCTGACGAATTTTGGTCCAATATACGAGCTAGATTATCCACTCATGTCTCTCAACTGCAGCAGTCCCGTAAAACACCAATAAGAGTTATCTTATCTTTGTTACCAGTACATTTACTGAGCTTTTATTCACTGATTTTTTATTTTTAGATAACCCACTATGTTGTTCTTTTCGATATACATGTCGAATGGGCTTGCGTCGAACCGAAGTTCCAAAGTTGCACTCGGCCATTTTAACACAATGATCTTGAAATACCTAGTAATAAGGAGGTAAAAGTGAACATGAGTCTGATATTGGTTAAATATGATCGGTAGCCTTTGACTTCATTCTTTGGATAAAGATAAGAAACGAAAGTTTTTGTCTGATCTAGACATAATTGTTTCCTCTGACATTACCTTTATCAAGCAAATCGATTATCATGTTAACAGGGCATACATTTTATTGAATGAGATGATTGAGAACCGTACCAAACATGAACTATGCTTATGTCGTTAGTAAATTTCGTATAAACATCAAATTTGGATCAACAATATATAACTATGTCCATACTATAGGCTTTTTACAGATTGATGGTGGAACTCACCTTATTAAGTTTGTCTTTAACTTATTATAGTCGAAAATCTAAACGTGTCATTAAGAAGAATAACTTTCAACATACCTAAGACATGTCTATGGCCTAGCAATTATGCTTCTAATGATATCATTCTTAGATATATACAGGGTGTTATGAACGTGACTATTCATATTTCAAAGTTCTCGATTAATTTGACCCAACTGATGGTGATCCTTTCCCGATATTATCAGACGAAGTTTCGCACAGACAAAGATAAGTTATATCGCTGCAGCAACCCATGGGTAAGTGTTTATTATTGACTCTTAAGAATATAAGGAGTAAATATATTTAAGTGTATATGTATGTGTATACATGTATCAAAATATTTCACAAACACAACTATACCTATATAAAAAATGTTTTGTTTAATTTTCAATTAATAAAATCCACATAAAATTCCATTTTCAATCCGATTATTTATCCTTTCATTTTTATTTATTTCCAACCATTTTTCACCTTTGCATATTCTCGACTCTATGTACATACCTGTTTTTCTCCCATATATATATATATATATATATATATATATATATATATATATACATATATATATATATATATATATATATATATATATATATATATATATATATATATATATATATATATATATAGTATTTCATTAGAAATTCCTCTTCGAAGAAACAAATACAAAAATTTTTTCAAAACCAGCAACAATCCTAACCGACCAAAATACAAATGAAAAACCAAAACAATTTTGTTTTCCGATAAAAATAAAATGTCCTTGCAACAATTTTAATTTATTGTTCATATAACCAAAATTTGTGTACATGTATCACACCATAAAATCCTTTCGTTTTTGTCCAAATTTTTGCCCATATCCCTTTTATGTACCATATACGTGTTTTATTCTACCTCGAAATTTTGCAAATTTCGACACAAACCGAATCGAAAGGATATAATAGTAATTGAAGGACATTTAAGGTAAGATCACATACAAAAAGGATTTTATTACATATTATGTTTTGCAAAATTAGTTTAAATTGTGTGTATGGCGGCACTAAAATTGATTGCAAATAAAAAAGGATAAAACCTATATAATAGCCAAAAGGATCAAGGACATGTGTACGAGAATAAAATAATTTGCATATTATATATTTTAAGTTTACACACACTGAGGTTTATTGTGTATACAGAAAGTAAAATTTTTAGACCGATTTCGTCGGAAAAAAGGATTGCCGGTATTTGAATGTGGTCCTTAATTCAATTTTAAAACTATCCAGCTGTTCGTATTCCAATATACGAGTACATACCGTCTTAACCTTAAACAAATGAACCTGTTCCACTTTAAATAAATTACAATTATGTGATATAATAAAACTTTAATGAATCCGTTTGTATCCCATTCCCGTATATAATATATATAGGAACACATCCTTTTCGGAATTTGGTGCTGGAGTGGGTTGTTTCCATAAAATAGTTTAAATTAAATCAAATAAATAAATTCATCATACAAAAATATTTTTTTGTTCCTGTTGCATTGGAATTGGAATCATTTGTGCTTTATACAACGTTTTTTTTGTGCTTTTAGTTTATCCTGCATACCATACGAACAAAAAAAAAATTGTTCGTTGTAATAAATAAAAAATGAAAATAAATTTATAGCAATTCCGTCATAAATTCAAAAACAGATAAAATATTTGCATATTTGGTCTCGTTTCGGCATAAATACTACATTTTTGTGTAAACGATGGATACAAAATGGTATATGCGATAATGAATTTTTTGGGAATGAAATGATACGATCGGGGTGGTCCATCAAATGCACAATTGACTGGATTAATCACTTTATAATTCGATTACTAGATTTTAGCGGTGTGAAGTTCTTGTCAAACTATTTGATGATTAGCCATATGCTAGTTTCCGTATCGAATTTTGGTATCAAATCAACCATCGTCGGGTTGAGCATACTTGATGTGAAGGTGCGCTATTACCCATGTTGAGACCTTTGGTTGCATGACGAACTTTTGTTAAAATTCATGAATCCGATTTCCTCGCTTAAAACTAAACTGCATCAGGCAAGTTTCTGAATATCTTATCATATTGAAATCAGAACGGTCTTCCTAGTGTGGAGCAATGGTACTTGGAAATAAGTGTTGCCATGCGAACCCGTTTAAAAATGATTTGTGTAGAAAATAAACTTTCATCTGGATTTAAATGTCAGAAAGCAACTGCTATATTGTTTGTCAATGACGAAGAGCTGGATTTTCCATTTAAATGCTAAGTTTACTTCTCAAATCACTGGTTAATCAATTGCAAAATTATTGTTAGCAAAATAGAAGCAGTACAGATACCTCTCCTAACCATGGAGCACATAATTTCTATGAACTACATGTTCATGTTGGAGCAAAGATTAATTCTTTATGAATCTAAACAAGATATACCGGAAACTGCCATGGTTATCGCTAATATTTTATTCAGTGGCTCAACAGGGTGGTGACTTTTTTCTAATGTCAATCGTATGGTGTAAGAACCTTTGGCAGGTTTGGACTTACTATTTTATATTTAACAACATAATTAATTGTGGTCACTCATTCGGAGCTGGCAGTTTCTACCCTCGTTGTCAATGATAACAAGTTTGTATTTCGTATTTATATAGTGAAAAGGTCCTTGACTCTAGAAACTTTTTGAATCTATTTGGTTGCAACAATTCAAGATAACGGTTATGTGAATACTTACCCACTGCGACATTGAAGTTAGCAAAATTGCAGATGGATTGGCCAAAAGTAGTTTTAGTGGTATAATACCAGCTGCCCATTTGTTCTTTTAATAATAAAAGGTCAACCTAAACATACTAGTTTCGACACTTACTGGAAATGACGTATGAGATAAATTGTCTTGACGAGGTATTTGATAGCCTACATTTCTTCACCAGTTCATTAGCTTTCGACAACCAATGCTTTGCGTTCAATGCCTGGAATATCCCTTTAGATTTACATCCTGGGTTTAAAATGCTTTAGTTTGCCATGTAGTATGTATTTATGCGCTTTGATTGAATCAAAGGTTTACATTATGAGTCCTTTGAATTAAGTGAGAAACATCAGTGGATCCCAGCCATCTCTAATAATAATAAATATGCCATTATATTTTCGTTCTATTGTCAGTCAACAACGCTGATACCCATTCTGATCCTAAAACAACATTTGAATTAAGTTAGTTTTCTCTTGGAAAATCAACCTAATGGTACAGTGATTAACGCAAAATAGTTATATCCTGAGTTCACAAAGTCTTTTAGTGGCGTTCTACCATGATCATTATTTTGCCCTTTTTTGATCTTCCGATTCGAACTTAGTTTATGGAATAAACCTTATCACTGACTTATATACATATATGGAGTTCTTTTGTCTAACAGCTGTGTTAAGTGAAATATTCACAAATTTGTGACAGTCGACATGATACTTATAACGAAAGATTGGTGTAGTCTCACAGTCTCACATTCGGAGGATATTGAGAGCTACCAATTCGCTTATAAAATCAAGAACCTTGCAAATGAGATCCAACTATGGTTTGAGTAACATCAGATTAATTATATATCTTCTGATGCAATTGATTATAGCTATATACAGTACATATATGAGATATAAGACTTTGCGATGTGAATCTATCAGTTAAACGATTACTGTAGAATGCTTTCTAGGTTTCATTTCCGAGTCAAATGAAAGCTTTTCCGCCATAGTGAACATTTTGAAACAACCTCGCTAATCGATTTAAAAGTCTTACTTGAGGCAGGACGATAATGATTATCCAATTAGCCATTAATGGCGACAGCACGTATTTTAATTAGGTACTACCTTACGATGGACATGTTTTTGATGATGGTAGTAGCTCAATGGTCTATAGTTTCTCTGTTCTCAGAACAATTGTTTCGCAGTCCATTGAAAAAGGAGTAAGGAATCATTTTGAACAGTTTATACAATCCATAAACAAGCCTAGCATGGCCTATGTACGTCATTTACGTCATATATAGGATATAGGTATAGTGTGTTGAAGGAAAGGATTATGTAAACCAATGAGATTAGTTTCGAATTCGGTTCTCACATAGACGATCGGTAGTGAAAGTGAATTTATATTTTAAGTGATGTACATTTAAAAGTTGTGTCCATGATCATCTTGGTTCTTAAAATGCTAGATCTAAATGCTCACAAGCTGTGGATGACATGCTTTTGGTAGATGTGAACAGATGTATGAATAAAACTTCGGCATATAGTAAATCGTGCATGTGCATATGTATTAGGTCTCTCCATATTGCAATATGCTTTTATATTTACGCTTTAAGAAAATTAATTCTAAAAATGATATTACTTCAAAGAAGCGTAATTATGTATCGTACTGTTCTAGTTACAAAATCGATTATAAAACAGAGGAAATCTGCATCCCTATTTAGCGTCTAACCTTTTACAACTGGAGTAATTGAATCAGTTGGTAGTTAGAACTATATGTAAACTTTTTCATTGAGGTGAAAATTATACAATTGTTTCATGTTCCAACCACTCATTTTATAATTTTAGGTATGAATGTTTTTTTACTGATGTGTAGCAAAATTCGAACTAAAAAATACCAGACAAACTAGTATCCAGTACAAACAAAAAGTTCTGTGTTGAATATTTCCTGCCTAAAAAAAATCCTATATATACGAATTTTCAAAAGAGTCATTTTAGGAATTCACAATAATTCAAAGTTGTTAGTGAAAGAGGTTTGATGTAGCCATAAATAGAAACAGGGTCCTCACTTGCTTTCAAGGGGCTTTCTTTTTTTCAGCAAGATAGAGCTTTTACCATTTGTATAGGAAAACAAATTAAAGTCCAAGGTTTAATAATAAATCCTCAGCAATATTAAGAGGCGGGCATCATTATTAGGTTAGGAAGTGAAGAGTGCCCAGACTAGATTGGAAAAAGGAAATAGCCGATTTTGTAAAACTTCCCACCAGCTGCCACTTTAACTTCAAAGTTTACGAATTCCTCTTTGAGCGTATATTATAATTTAATTAGATAGTGAGTTCATTAGCATCTCGTTATTGAGATGCTGTATATACTTATCGGTCCAACTGAGGAAGTTTGAAGTACTACAGCAATAGTTTTGTTTTAGTATAAACTAGGCTTGACCTACAACAATATGTTCGATCTTAGACGAAATACACTGGCATACAAAATCGAATTAAAACCCAACAAAGAGGGAGATATAGTTTTACCAGTTTGTGCATTTTCAAAAATAAATAAATTGCATTTTCATTTTTATTTAAAAACTTTTTAAAAACAACAACCAAAACCAACAGACACGAACAACAAAATCATTTGAATTTGATAAATAACTTCATTAAAAAAGACAACACAAAAATTTTCATAAGAACAATTTGTCAGGTTGAGTTGACTGGAATTGAATGAAAAATCTACCAACAAATATACAATTTTTTTTATGCATTTAAATAATGTAAGTAAATAAAAATAATAACGATAATAATATAATAAAAAAGTAATAACAATAAACGCCAACATCGCGCCAAAAATAATAGTTTATTTTTATTATGTGTATACTCGTATATGATTCAATCTTTGACAACTATGACAATTGCCAACGATTTTTTTATGTTTGTGTATAATTTGTATTAATGAACCTTGAAAAATTTAATTTAATCGAATTATTTAAATTACTGGATGTGTAATCAAATAGGGTGCGCGCATTGGATCAATTCAGCGCGAAACCGATCGTAAAATCTTTATATAAAGGCGCAATGCACCTTTTGCCCCTCCCTCATATATGTATATAAGACGTCACATTTTAGCAGTGCTAATTTAATTTAATTTTTAATACATATCCTGTCGTTAATCCCACAAAGAAAACAAAAATGAAGTCATCCCAATTTTAAATCTCATCTCTTTTACAACACCATCATCGTATCATTCTTGTATTATATCTTATACGGTGATCATTCATATTGTGTTCTGTAAATTGTATTCCTTGTAAAGGGTTTTCCGATATGAGGATTCATTTGGAATAGGCTGCTATTTGGACAGCTGTTAATTTTGAAGATGTCACCTTTTGATATTTGACAACTGAAAACTCCGTCATTATTAAAAATAGTGAACATCTTGTGACAGTTCTCGGCTGGCAATAGTGAAACTGGTGGAAAAATTTGAGCTGTTGGAACATGTTAGTGAACCCGAAGAATCGAAACCGTGTGCGTTTTCAGCTAGACTGCGCTACATAACCACCACAATCTTGTGATTTAACACCTTTAGACATTTTTCTGTAACCACGTAAAAATAAGGTCTATTCCAGTCCCAAAGCTATAGTGGCCATTTGGCTGATATCATTGATTTTTTTAAAAAATACTCGTTTTTTTAAATATCACAATTAATCCTCTTATTGGAAAATCCTTTATATTGTTTACTTGTGTCTCGGTCCCTGTACCTATATTCAGCTAGACCAAAAGCAATTTCAACGAAAATGATGAAGCTGGAAAAATTGAATAACAAAAAATATAATCTTAATGCTTTCTATAGGGAACACATCCAACACAACGACAAAGTTTAATAATTTTGCTCACTTTTGCGCCACACAACAATTTTTCTCACTTGGGTCTATTTTTTTGTTTGGGGTGGATGTTTGGTGTATATGTGTACACGGGTAAATAAAATTTCTTTATCTTTTTCGTTTTTCACAATTTTTTTTTATTAATTTTAATTTTTTATTTTTGCATTTTTAATGAGGGTCATTTTTCATTCGCGTGTTACGAGAAAATTATGATTATATTTTGTTCTTTTATTTTTACTTAGAATTTGTAAATTTTTTTTTTGTTTTGGTTCTTGGGTTGGTTTGAGTTAATTTATAACTTTGTTGAATGTGCGGAGCTCTATGTAACAGCAGTAAAATCTCTTTTAAATCTACGTCTGATTAATTTGGTTCACAATGTGTACATCCGTTTGGTATCCGCGCTTTACAATCTTGCTTTAATTTTCGGTCCACCCGTCTCCCCCCAAATATATGGATCTGAAATGTAAAAAATAGATATTTATTATAAAATTGGCAAATTAATAATTAATTTATTTTGTATAAATTAGAAAATAGGATATTGGAATTTGGAATGTTAAGTGAAGTGAGAAAGTGACAAAATCAGTAAAGTAGGTATACATAGTGCAGGGAGTGAACAGGACGAGTTTCATAATCATAAGACTTCATAACTATTTTCAAGTTGTAGATAAGGAATACGAACATACAGCTCATTCATTCCAGTTTGACAACACTTTTTTATATATAAATTCATTCACCAAACTCCATAGGCTACAGGTGTCATTTTAGATTCCACAAGTTTTTTGAGTGACTCATCGGTTTCGAGTTCAAGAGTCCTACTCTTGAGACCGACAAAGTGAAACCCTTTTTTTGATTAGAAAAAGCAGAAAATGTTTGGGACGTTCATTATAGTCCATATGGTAATCATCTCCAGGTTTTTCTTGTTATGCCTGAAATTCATTCTAATACACCGTTAGTGATGATTATAAGCTAGTAGACTAGGCCACAAGGCCAATCGATGTATTATAGAGCATTTAATTATTAACAGAAAATGGGAGTTGAGAACTTCATTAAATGTAGGATTTTTTTCATTGAATTCTGTTGGTCGCTATCAGAATTCTCATCTGAGTCGTAAGTGGGAAAAGACGGTGAAGCTATTCCATTTGATTTTTCTGTAGTCCGTACCTAAATCCACATTACATTGGGATTCTAAAGTCAGTTTATATATATTTAATACGGAGTAAATGGATTGAAACGCTGTGTCTCGTCTTATTTCAGTTATTCCATACCATAAAATTTCGTAAATGATTGATGGTCTTCATATATTGCTTATTGAAATCAATTATATTAAGAAATATTTTCAGTTTTCTACTTTCGACTGCATGTTTTATTTTACGCACAAAGCTACAGAACTTTCCATCAGTGTTAAGGCTTGTATTACATTTAGTCAATTCAAGAAAGTTTAACCAATTTTCTACAAGTTTTACTTAAGTGGCAGCTGATTTGCGCCGTTTCGATATAATTTTTGAAAAGAACGAACCAGTTCCACACTAGAGAATTGGACATGTTGATTTTGAAGTCTGTACTGCAGAATGTAATGTGCGCTTGCATAATGAAATAAGTTCTTTTAACATGATTTTCAGATTCAATAAAACCTTATGAAAAGGAATGCTCCATTTTCTTCACAAATTGAATGCTATATATGGTGACAATTCTGGTATGAGGTATGTGACGATATTGCAATCTGTTGATTAAGAGATGATCCCTTGTGGATTAACATAATTGGTGTAATTATTCTGTCTTATAACACTTAAACTTTTCTTTTCTAACTAAGTTATGAATGTCGACTGATAAAAAGCTATTGTCTTGGTTGCGCTGTTCGAATATTATCTTATATGATGTCGAGCACTGGTTCATCAACCAGTTCAGCCATTGGTAACCAATTTTTATTCTGGTTTCACATGTTACATTATCGAAGACCGGGATTACTGTACATTGAAAGAAATAATTTGTGCTTATGATTAAGTAAACTCAATTAGTAAAATTAGCTTGCATTTTATTATAATACAACATAACATAAACAAGCTGAATTTACAATTGCAAAGTCAATACAACCAAATTGAATATTCAATACTTAACTTTTAAATAGAAGTAAATTTAGCTTTGTTGAAACGAAATTTTCATGTTACCTATTTTCTAAAATTACTAAAATAGTATCTTAATTTAGCTTTTGTAAAGTATAACTACTATTATTTCAGGTTAAATACTGTATTTACAAGTCAAATTAACTTAGTGATAAAGTAAAATTAACTTGTATTCCCAAATAACGGAATGTTTATTCTCTCTTCTCCATATTTTAATGACAAATGATTTATTTGTGTAGTGAAGCCGACCGTGATGGACGTAAAATTAAAAAGTGAAATAATTAAATCTTTTTTAAAGGATCTTAATATCTATTCAAAAGAATTTTTCGACGCTATAAAAGGTAAGTTATTAATTATTATTAAAATTAAAGTAGTTGTACAAAATATGTTCTGTTTCGAAATTATTTGTGCCACGAGGTGTGTTACTGCAATACAATAGTGTAAAATACTGTAACAATTTTTTAACAAAGCTAATCATATTAGATTATCTGCAGCGTGACGTGGCATATTTAACAATTCCAAAATGATTTATACATAATATGTGTATAAGTATAAAATTTACGTTTTGATAATTTTGATACAAAGAGAGGTTAGGTATAAATTACTCAAAATAATCCGAAGTTACAAATAATCGTATACAACTTTCATCAATTTCGTTATTATTAATTATAGATCATGGGATGACTGTTCGAAGCATGAAATATTAAAAAAAATTCACTTAGATCATCTTTTCAATGAAAAGGAATTTGGATCTAGAGTTATATTCGAGCATTACTTATTATTGTGGCAGGAAAAGCTCAAAGCAACACCCGCAACCGAGTTCCCTTCGAATTGTTTTCAGAATTCATCAAACCTGGTACATGATAATAAAGAAGATCAATCAACTACATCTAATACTTTTATATTGGACTTTTTTCAAAAGCCATATTGGATTTTTTTCAACAGAACAAATATATCGAAAATATTCATCGCGATAATTTATGTTCAATTATTGTTGATCATTATTTAATGTTTAATAATAATAAACCTACCGGCAAACAAATTAAATCAATATCTGAAAAAATATTTCGCTGCTTTCCTGGTGAAAATTTGGTAAAATTATTAACAGTTAACTCTTTATGATTAATTAATCTAAACTATGATCTTTTTTTTGGTTTAGAACACGTATTATGTCTACCGAGATGGTGGTGTACCACCATACGGCAAACTTTATAGTGAGTTTCGATATCAGTCCAAAAAAATAAATACATTTGTAAGAAAACATAATGCAGCGGCTAATAATTTCTCAACAATAAATCAGCAATCAGAAATAGACACACAAACTAAAGTCACGGAACTACCATTACAACTTTCAGAGCATTACCTTAAGATTAAAACCGAATTAAAACATTTAAAAAGTCTACGAGAATCTTTGCTTCAAAATTGCAGTCGTTGACAAAAGAAATAATTGAAGAAATTCGGCATAATAAAGATTCATCTCTTGTAGTCCTATTTGAAGATTGGTCGTTTTATAAACACCCATTTGGACCAGAACTCGTAAGTACCTTAAATAGTTCGAATTTTTAAGTTTTCAATTTCTTATTATTATATTGATATTACAGATAAACATGGATTTTAATACAATGTACCCGAAATGCCAGACCATCTATTCTAAGTGGAGTTCATTTATTCCAAAGTTACCCAGCAGTGTTGCGTCAAATCTAAAACACACAGGCTATTTAAACTCTGGTAAGAATTTTGTTGTATGTTTAAAATTTTCAACTTTTTCATTGGTCACATAAATTTATCCCGTATTTTACAAGAACGAAATTGAGTTCAATTTTGCCCCAACACTGTCGAAAAAAGCGAAACGAAATACAATTTAATTCTTAAATAAAAAACATATATGAACTAAGTAAAAGGTTGTAATGGTTGGTCCTTGTTTCTTATATATTTTCTTCCAATATAGATTTTTTATATTTTTAAATTCTATTTGATTTTGAATCAGGCAAACTATGTAGTTGCTTTAATAAAGTACATATATCTACTCGAATAAATTCTAAAAACAAATTTCATACTAATCATATATATTTTAAATATTTAATTGCAGATACATACCACATTGAAATATTCAACTGTTTAAGTGCTTTATTACCACTGTCGATGGTCAACATAAATTATAAACTAAAAAATTTTGTAAAGTACTCTTAAAGACAGTCAGAACTGGTTTTAATGGAAGTTGGGACATTGGCCAATATGGAAATTTGGAATAAATATGGAATATGGAAAAAAAATTTGTTGAACAAAACGCATCTGAAACCACTATTGATATGTTTGGGAAAGCCAAATGATGCTATTCAATTCATAATTATAATAGATGACCTTAAATATGTATGTGGGAGCTTTTTAGAAGCGGTCGATGTTCATTTTAAATTATTTCAAATCTTTCAGTTAGAATATCCAAAACAATGTATTAATGTATGGTTATTGATTCAATTATATTTCTATGGCATAAAAACCAAATTGATTAAGAAACAGACCCGAGTAGGAAATTCTTGTCAAAATTGAAATGTCATAAAATTGAATTTATTATTTTTAAGATTTTATTTTAATGTGATATTATATTTTTTTATTGTACTAGATACATACGATGAAATATGTATATTATAATTTAAGTATATTTGAATAATTACTTTTAATTTTTACAATGTTATATTAAATAGCAAACTTTAACTATATTTAAATGAATTTATTTTTTATTATTACAGTGTCAAGACACTTGAATTATTATTTCTAACAAATATGTTTTTTGTAACAAAGACTTTAAAAAACAGTCAGGCAACAAAAATAAAAGTCATCGAATACAAATAAATAAATTGTTTTATTTTATTAACTACTAATTATATATATATACATATATATATATACATATATATATATATATATATATATATATATATATATATATATATATACATATATATATATATATATATATATATATATATATATATATATATATACTATATATATATATATATATATATATATATATATATATATATATATATATATTAGTTTACTATGTCAAATGCTAAATTTGCTTAGACTAAGTAAATTTTCGGTGGTTTTAACTTTATCATGTTCCTAATTTTGCTGATCATATAGTTGAATTGCTAGGATTAATTTGTAAATTTGACCAACTTTTCACCATTTTTAACTTTCCATTTCAGGTAATTTAACTTAAATTATAACATTCTTTATACTTATATTTAGTTAAAAAAACATCACATTTTAATAAAAGTAGAAAAGTAAAATCAACAATCTGATTATTGTAAAATCATCTTTAGCTCTAAGTAAGCTGAAATCTTACTTTGTTTTTTGTTAACTTTACCTATTTTTTAGCTTATATTCGCCCAGTCTTTTTTTTCTGTGATATATATGCAATTTAACCCTGGAACTTAATATTTAAATAGCAATTTTTTTGGTTGAATTTTTCACGGTCCAAAGTTAAAGCACTACTGCAACAGTTGTGGTAATAGAAGCAATAATTGAACAATTTTGGCTAAAAACTAGGTCGATGTAAAATATGCCGGGTGTCAAATTAAAGATAATATGCCATCTTATCTTAGAATGGAATGATTCATGTAGTGAAACTAAGAATCAAAATAGAATTCGAGTCGTCACTGGGCAATGTGAAACAGATGTTGGTTTACTTCAGGGTGATTGTTATTAGGTAAATATTGATTATGCTTGTACAGTTGATTGCTAAGGTATTTTGTTGCCTCCATTTGGAAATATAATATATCAAATGGGCAAATATCACAGTATTTTGATATCTTTATCGGAACACTTATTCTTACTCTATTTGTAAATAATAGTGAAGAATGATCAGACTTTGAAAGTTCCACGATCGGATTGAAACATCAAATCTTTTACAAAATTTTGAGCTTGAATAAGTTATAACATATACTGCCATCCTACATAAAAATGTCTGAAGCAGTCGTAATACATTTTATATAAAGAGAGTAATGCATTACGATTAACTGACATCTTCATTCTCTGAATTTATATTTTAATTTCTTTTAAATATGAATCCGAACGCTTCATGCGAATTATTTTTCTTTAACATAAGTTTATCGCTTCATCTTATAATTTCAAGGGGCTATCACGAATCGAATAAGTTAATTCAAAACATTTATATTTCTAGTGACTTTACTTGCCTTTATGGTACAAAAACTATATCTTTGGTGGTAAACATATCTTTTCATGCTAAATGCAATTCCAAGAACATTGAACAATTATCTTGATTCATATATTAAGATGGGAGACATTTCCATACTTCCTCACAGTATACATAGAATTCATGATACATAGAATGCATCATATACATGCGGCAGTAAATTTCGAAAATATATTATTATTTTGGCAGATAAGTGCCCAAGAAGCGTATAAAAGTAGTTAAACGGATGAACAAACCAAAGTGGGTGCCTACTTACCCAATTGTGACTGATATGGTATTAGTGTGTATGGAAATGTTTCAAATCGTTTAGCCAATTAATAAAAGTGAAGAATGCGTGTGCCAGAATGAATTTAGGTGCAATTAATTCTATTCCGATATATATGTTGGCTTCAATGGTTGTACGCCTTCAAAGTAAACCATCATATAGAGCTAGCGTTGCCCTTTCACAAATAAATATATTTTAGGGTGTATAGGCAATGCAGATCTGCTTCCCGCTTCGCTATCATTATTGTGTGTATGAATATAAAGAACTCAATAAGGGAAATAAAGAAGTTTATGGACAACATCTAACCTAATCGGAATATTTGGTTCAAAACTACGAAAACAAGGATGTAATAGGTGTTGTTTGAAAGATTCAGATGAATCTGTGGAGAAAATGGAAAAATAAATATTACGAGTTTAATAAAAGGAAATATGTAGAGAGACTACTCCTTTGAGAACCCCTATTTACAATTAACTCAAAGGAGATGTACGAATGTTGAGAACAATCGAGAGCATTAGGCTGAACCATGCGGAGACTGAAGGAATACTTATGTAAACCGTCAATTGAGAGGACAAGGATTGTTTGTTGTGTGACAGTGTGGAGGATGTTAAATATCTATCTGGTGAGTTCAGATCTAATTCTATCATCTTCTACAATTCAAAAAATGTAACAAGAGTGTTTATTGAGAGAGGTTTGGTTTATAAGGAATTGTATAATTTTGTAAAAATAGGTAATATAAATGGTATTACATTGAAAAGATTATAAAACTAGACCTGTGACGACATTGCTCTCTAGTTTTGGAAGCCAACATTGTGTAACCAAAATGTTTCATATATACCAAAGACCCAAAATAATGCAGTGCATCAATCCCACTTATATAGCGAATAAACGCAATTAACTTCACTTTTATACATTTCAGGATAACCCTTAAATGGTATTATATGGCATCGTAAAAAATTATAAACGACATTCAATAAAATCTAAAGTGCATTGTATTCCCATTTTCATGGGAAACAAAATATTTCCTTTGTCATTAGTTGGTTGTAGGTTTCATACGTAACTCCACCTTTTTTTACCTGTTTTTATAAAGTCGTCCAAAATCTCCCTTATATATACATAAGTGTTTTTTAAAACCCAAAAATAAATAATGATGACCAATTGTTGTATATACACATATTTCTTCTTATATGTCACTCGACCATTTTAAGTCTACTTCCATTTTTAATTTATACTTAGCGTACACACAATGAATTAAAACTAACGAAGAAGAAACTGTTAAAATTAACCCCTTAATTTCTTACGTTGGTTGAACATATAAATAAATATACATTTAAAATTTCTTAAGGCAATGTAATGTATTTACCCTCTTATATATTCTCGTATATAAAGCCGGTTAATTGATTTTAAATTAAAATATATTCATCATCAACTCAAGATATAATCGAGGGTACCAACGTCGACATGGCTGCGTGTATGTCTTATATACATATATAGTCTTTTGCACACTCATCAATCATTTCGATATGTGCATTTCGATGCAGACTATAATTTAACCATTTGTTAACTTCAAAGGCCGCATAATGTATGTAATATGCTTTGGACTGAAATCATAATAATTTTCATCTCAATTAAAATCAAATTCAAAATAATCATCAAGTTTTATTGTCTTAAACATAAAGTTTCAGATACACAAAAAACTTAAATAATTAATTATTTATTATTATTGTTATTACAACTACTATACAATTATTATATTACGATTGCACTGTAGATTATTGTTACGAAGTATTTGCTGTTTATAGGTTTTGATGTACGTATTTTAATTTTTCATAATTATTAATTATTTATTATCTAAAATATTTTCATTATACCAGATAATTAGTGTTAATGATCATCATCACTCTTGTAATGTTGATGATCAATTAACATTTTCATAAAGAGCTATATGTGGATTGTGGAGCGCCTTTATTGGATATAATTTTAATTATAATTGGTTTTATAACAAATGACCGCTGCAAAGTGTGTGTGTAATTGTTTAGGAAGGGAAGCAAATGGCTGCCAAATTATATGTACTGGACTTTGAATCGTGGAACCTTCAGTTTTAAATTATTTAATCAGCGTTCACTTTTTTTAAAATTGAGTAACTTCAAGCATCATTTAAGGTTAAAGCGGTTCCATTACGATCATGAAATCGTATATGTAGAGAAAAGGCCTTGGGAGTAACCAAACTGCATGCTCGTATTGATAATTAATTTTAAAGAGTAGGCTTCAAAGCTTTGTTACAATTGAGTTGTGTAAAAAATACATAGAACATAAAGTATGTATTTTAAAAAGGATGACATCAACATTTGCCATCTATTGCCATCATACAGTGCCATTTATTTTAAAATCTTAAATATTTTCTGACGATTGAATTTCAAACTTCAGATCTGGACTATTTTAACGATTATATTTAGATATAGCAAGGAATTTGTAGTTCTAGTTTATTCTCCATTGAACTTAGTACAAAAAATAGTGGAAAATGGGAACCTTGGGGGGCTTCCGATTTTTAAATAACCTTTCAAGATCTATATATATAGTTATATATACATATATATATATATATATATATATATATATATATATACATATATATATATATATATATATATATATATATACATATATATATATTTATATATATATATATATATATATATATATATATATATATATATATATATATATATATATATATATTTGTATATATATATATATATATATATATATATATATATATATATATATATATTTGTATATATATATATATATATATATACATATATATATATATATATATATATATATATATATATATATATATATGATATATATATATATATAGACATATATATATATATATATATATATATATATATATATATATATATATATATATATATAAATATATATATATATAAAACCTCCTAATAAGACCACTCTTTCATCGGTCCAATTCCAAATCGGACCACGCTTCGTGTTATAAAAATGGTTTGTCACAAGAATATGCCTCTTGATATGGACCACCTACAAATCGGACCTATGGACCACATGTTTCCTTTAGTTTTGGGTTTCCTTTCGAATTGAAAGTTTCGGATCATTAAAAAGAAAGCGTGTAGCATCCTGTACAAAATACGGTGCATTAGATGAAAACCTTTAACAATTGTTAATGATGGCCCGTTCTAAGAATTTACCAATTTCAGGAACGTTATTGCAGTCAAAAGCCTTAAAAGTGAGTGAATTATTTGATTTGCCAAATTTTACTGCATCAAATGGATGGCTACAAAAAATCAAGGATAGACATAATCTCCATTTCGTTTCCTTAAGTGGTGCGTCAGTTGCTATGGATGTTGTTGAAATGTACCGTGATACCATTAAAGTATTTACTCAAAATTACGAACCCAAAAATATTTTTAATCTGGATGAAACTGGCCTTTGTTTTCCGTGCAACGCCATCCAGAACATTAAAGTTAAAATGTGCAAGGACCGACTGTCGCTCTTTTATGCAATATGGTTGGGAAAAAGGAACCCCTTCTTATCATAGGCAAAGCAAAAAACCACGCGCATTAAAAAACTTAAATATTGAGGATGCTTTTGGAGTTTTTTGGCGATTTAATAAAAAAGCATGGATAACGTCGATTACTTTCCAGGAATGGATTAATTCATTGAACAAAAAAATGGCGAAACAGAAGCGAAACGTAATTCTGGTTATTAGATAATGCGCTTTGACATCCAGACAAACAATATAATAATGTGAAACTTCAATTTTTCTTTCCTTACACAAGGTCTTCATTACAACCTTTAGGAATCACTATGGAAACTGCCAAATTCACCACCGTTATCTGTTAATGAATCGATTGGTCGTAGCTATTGATGATTCAAATTGTGTTGTAGATTTATCAACAAAAATTAATGTTTTAGATGCGTGTTCGTTGTTAACCGAGGTATGGAGCAAGGTTACTCCTGAAACAATTGTCCTAATTGCTTCAGAAAAGCAAGTTTTTGCAACGCAACGGAAGAGCCGGAATTTGACATCATGCCAAACGAATTTGAAATGGAATTTCTCGTCAGATGTGAACCTGCAAGTTTTTGAAGAACTAAACGATAATTGGGAAGAAAATTTGTTTTCATCGATCAACAGTCCAGTCCAAACAGCCTCGCTTTATGAAAGCTCATCATCCGATGGTGACAAATCAACTAATGTTGAGGAAGTAGCACCTACACATTTGCTATCTTTCATTGAGGTACAAAAGAAACTAGAGCAATTCAAAGACTATATGCTAGCGCCAAAGGTTTGGATGAAATGTTCTTTCATTTAGAAAAATCCGAACAAAAATTAGTCGAAAAGCAAATTTCTATGAAAAAAACTCAAGCAAAAATAACTTTGTATTTCACCCAAGCTGCGGCAAATTAATAAAATTTTTGAAAGTATTATATAAGTAACCTTATTTTACCTTATCATTTAAATGTGAATTACATAATGTGATTGAATTGTTATATGCATGTTTAATAAATTATTTTGGTTTCATTAAAATCATATTGTTTTTGCTATATAAATTTTTTTTTAAATTGTATAATCGGTCCACCATTTTTTAATGGTCCCAAAGGTGGTCCGATTCTAAAGGTAGTAACTATATATATATATATATATATATATATATATATATATATATATATATATATATATATATATATATATATATATATATATATATATATATATATATATATATATATATATATATATATATATATATCCAGTATCATATCTCCATTATATATATATATATATATATATATCCAGTATCATATCTCCAGAACTTTACAAATGAACTTTTTGATAAATATACATTAAATTTAGTACTAGCAGATCAAGAGGTTCTAGTGGTTTCATGTGACAGTCCAAAAACAAGCCAACTAAGGTCATCTTAGATATAACAGATTGATTAATAATTATCATCTAAACCAAAAATTATTATTTTGACATTATCGTCAGAAAAATAATTAGAAGATTTTTTAACAGATGGTGCTTTGTTAAAATAACATTTGATAAGAGATGGCGCATCATTTACAAAAACCGTTTTTTACATTTTATTTTTTACATATTGCATGTAAAAAATCGTGTAAACTATATCATACAATTTACACACCCAATTGTGTAAAACAATGTTTCGTATGAGCCACTGTAAATAATTTTAATAAAGTTGTAATATACAGTAATGGGCATCACACTTTTAGCAATGATAGCCTCGAAGTGTTTGACGTGCGTTTGAACTATTCCAGCAAATTACATTAATTGAACAAGGCACTTTCTTTACGATGAAGAGGAGAACTACAAAGAAGAAATCAGGACCAAATTAGACCAATTCTTTGATAAACAATATAGTGATTGTATTTTGTTGTAAGAAGGAAGGCTACAACCACATAAACGGATGACCAGCATGGAGTGGGCAGCATTTGAAAACCGTTCAAACATGATCAAACTATGTGTATAAAATTGGGTTCTCAATGACCCAACTCTTTAAGCCCAGCTATTACAGCAAAATCGAGAACGTACTGAAATCGATGGGTGCTGATTTACGAAAAACCATCTGCATAGCTCCATTCCATTCTATAGTATACTAACAAGGAAAATTGGTCGGCCCTGCATTATGCGCTCCAACAAGGTACTCTAGATGTGTTCGTTTATATTTTTTATCATAGTCATATGGTTTGACAACTTGGGCGGTACGATTTAAACGTCTCGGCAAATCACAAAGACTACAATGTGATAAAAAAGAAACAGAAGTAAACGAGACAGAAATTATTAAGTCTTTTATGGTGCAAAAGGGATTCATGCAATTTTTCAAAGTATTTACATTGCTAACATATAAGTTCCAAAATAATTCTACAACTCGATTTAATAAGAGAACACCTATTGCATTAGTATTTGTCAAGATATTAAAGACACTGTATTCACATAATACTAGTCGGTTTCGGCTCAAATCTATTTGAGAAGTAAAGAATCATAATCCATAACTTATTTTCCATAAATATAGCACCGGACTACGTGCGTGTAAATTATAGCTGTCAAAATATTCTCAAGACCGCCAATATGAGCAAAATGGTTGTAACAGCTAATTGGATCTACCAGTAATAATACCAGTAACGATTACTAGACCAGATCTGTTTCAATACAGTAAAAGGGATGGAGCATACTAATTAGCTAAAGGGAAATTTAATACTTGTATTAGCATACAGCAAGAAATTTACACTATATAGTTCGGGGTTAATAGCTAATACTAATTCTTCTTAAGAAAATATACGGTGTTGAGCTTTAAGGCTGTATAAGGAAAAATGTTGACAACTAATAAGACTCTTGGAAGTTTCAAAAACCATAACACCCAGCACTGCAGAGATGAATACTACCAAATCTGTTATAGATCTATAACATATATCAGTATATCATATATTAGAATAATTATACGCTTCCCTTCAGACAGCCGTTCATTCAATGACCATTTTGCATCTCAAAACTTTTTAGACTTTTTTGTCGAGCATATGAATAACAAGAAATAAACGTTACGGATGGCGTTTTGCTTAAGCTTACATCATTGTTCATTACCTAAGCAATACGAGTTGTAATAATGTCAAATACATATTCACATGTTTCATATCATATACAAAGACAAACAGCTTTATAGGCGCCGATTTATAGAGAACCATCTGCATAGTTCCATGCCATCTTATAGTACTGACAAGGCAGATTGACTTTTCCATTCTGCACTCCAACATGTATCGATCGTAATCATATCACAAATACGATATAAAACTGCAATCAGAAGTGAACGAGACAGAAGTCTTTGTGTAGTAGAGGGAATTCATAACATTGTTCAATATGATAAGTATCTCATAAAAATAGGATCTTGTGAAGTATTAAGCAACGGAGTACACTTAGAAATTAGATCTATCATCTATTCAAATGTAAGAAAAGCATGGAATGACGTAAATTTAAGGCTTGCTATAAAACGATTTTTTATCAAATGTCCAGTTAATATAAATTATTAGCCAAAGTATTGAAGAAAAATCGATTGATAAATATAAGAGTAATTATGAGAGAAAAGCTGTCGAATTAGTTTTATGTATACTGAAATTAAGGTTACACGGTTTACATGTAACAACATAACATCCTTATACGAACCAACACTAATCCATGTTTATCGAGGTATTTAAGATCCTACTTCGCATAATACTAGTCGAATTCAGATCAACCCCATTCGAGAAGTTAACAGTCTTAATTCTTATAACCAATCTGGCATTCTTATAGCATCGAACTATATGTATACATGAATAAGGATGTGAAAATATGCTCCAATAACCTTTATTGTCAAGGTAATGATTTTTTGATAATGGGTTACTTAAATATACCTGTATAGTACCAGTCTATAGCAATGAATCATATCGCGACAGTGATAATGTCAACTAATTAGACCTTCCGATAAATTTCTATACATAGAACACGTCAGAAAACTATGCATTGAAAAAAAACACCAGTTTAGAACCAGATCAGCCAACATAAAAGAAAAAACATATTATACAAGCCTATAAAGCCGGTACTCCGCAGAGATATATAAGACCAATAGATCCCGTATCAGCATCAGTATAATATGTCTACGTTAAACGGGTTGTACAACATCAAATAAGAGAAAATTTAACTATAGAACAGTGAAGTACCAACTCGTACTGTTTAATCCATAAATTTATGGTCACATCTTCGAACTAGGTGAAAAATGGTCCTACCCTTCAAATGATCACTCATTTCATGACCATGATGTTCTAGAACACCCAAACATTGAAGTTGTCCCACCCAACACAAAGTGGTCGATAAAAGCCTTACAGTTACTCAAGTATGGAGGCAGTTTACAATTTTAGATTTGGTTATGTAGAGAAATATATAATCTGAAATTGTTGTAGATAATGTTATAGGTAAATTATAACTCGTAAGATATTTCAATTCCTCGAGCTAGTTGCGAATGCCATTGATCGAGGAATAGATAATCAAGTTGGTATATACCAAAGAACATGATGCTCATCTGCCCTTTAATAAAGGTTTGTGTTTGTCTTTTTTCGATTTTTGAACTGTATGCAAACTATATAACTTGACTCAAACAGGTTAAACTCTGATGCGGATTACGTTTAATATTATAAATTTTTACCATACTCTTTCATTTCCAAAGCATAACAAAACTCGTTATTTACACTAGTCACTTACACATATATAACAATTGAACTTCATATTATATAATCTTCACATACAGAACAACACTTAAGACATTTCCACACTTAGATCACTGTTCCACATTTATATAAGCACTTATCAAACGTTTCATTATAAATTACACAAACGACATATGTTTTATTAAACAATTAAAATGTAATTACAATTTATCACCCGAGCACTTCATATATGTCACTACTTGACTGTATGTAAGAAATAAAATAAATCAACTTAAAGTATTCTAATACAACGTCTCTCGTCAACGAACTTTTTCAAAATACCCAAAGTGTTTATTGTTTTAAATCACAATTTTGTCAAACTACATCCAATTTATGTAAATTATTTGCAAACCAAAGTGTGTAAAAGTACAATGCAATAGTAGGTAGGTGTGTGCAAAACTATATAGGAAGAGAAATCGGTCTTATTTTAAATAGTTCAAGGTTGTGTTAAGAAGAATATATATGACCTTTTTTTGGACATAAACTATGTTAACCCAACTTGATTTATGTTTTTATATTTATAAATAATTGGTGTATGTACTCGTAGATATTGTATATATTTTCGTTAAATTTAAATGAAAATGATATTTTGGTGAAAAGCCATCAAAAACTATTTCACATGTTATTACGTAAATGCTCTGTAATTTTATCATTTGTTTACCAGAAATGTTTATTTTGTTGCAAAACCGCATAAACATAAAATTTATATGTGTTTTTATGTAATGCCATTTTCAACATAGCAATAAAATTATATACCACAGGTGGACATATTTAATTAAGGTATGCACGTAAAATGGTCTCCTGCAATGGTGAGCGGTACTTATTAGAGGCCAAGAACCGAAAGAATATCAGATTTTTAGATTTTTCTCAAATGCATGAAAGGCTTCAAGGTAACGAGAACTACTGTAAAAGATGCGAGGTACCAATAATTTAAGTGTTTCATGGAACAAAAATTGACATGCCCAAGAATCATATCGTATAAAGCGAATGTGGTGATATATTGATTTCAAGTCAGTTTCTGATCTGGGGTTCTAGATTTTAAACTTCTTTCAAAAATTGAATTACTGTGACGAGGAAAATTGGATTGTTGTGATTGTTAACAAGACGAACAGCAGCTTTGTCTTCCTCCTGAATAGCACAATAGTCTCACCTGTAAGAATCATTACTACACTGTGTCGAAGGCTTTTTACATTTGATCTGATAAAATATAATATTCGAGATTAAAAACGCCCTCTAAGTGGCTTCCCTTCCCGGCCTCCATGGTAGCCGACCCAGGGATCTATTTTTATTCTACTATTCTATACCAATATCAATTATCTCACAAGAACATTTCTACGTGGTTTTCTTAGATCCTCTTTATGGTTGAATTTCTTGAGGACTGCCTGTTATTGATCCCACTCTTCGCTGCTTTAGGTCACATTGAAAAGTTTTTCTCGTGTCTCCAGTGCCCTATTCCACCAGAAAGTATTATCTATCGATTTCATTCGTTATACATGGCAGTTCTTTTGCACCTGACTAGAAACGAGTACTTCGTCCTTGTGAGATTCAATATTCCCCTATTTAAGGACAGTCCAGATCCGAATTAAGCCTTATAAAGGTTCGATGATTTGAGAGCTCTGATTTCTTGTAGCTGCTTTTATATAATCTCTTTAGATCAAATTTTATATGAATGTTTTCAGATAATAAAGCAAAATCAGAGACACGCTACTATGAAAATTGCATGTCTCGCACTTATTCACTAATGACATTTACAAAAGTAATTGTACTTCCCCAGTTAGCCACTTATATGTATGCAGTAACAAAATATTTAAAAAGATACTCATGGTATCAGGGCTGCTCCATACTGTGCGGTGTACATTAGTATCCGATGAACAGAGCTAAAAACTTGTCTCATGCAGTATAGATTGTCAGCCGTTTGTCTTCAACAAGTGGTGCTAAATCGTAATCCTCTGGAATAAAAGCAGCGGCGACTATGACCACGCACTTTCTTTTAACTCTTAAAATCAGTACCTCAAAAGCATTTAAACCCCCCTAGACTTCAGTGGGGCGTAAATAAAGTTAATCTACGAGCTCGGAACTTTAGATATTGGATTCACTCATGATTTCAACAATTTTATGAAATAAATGTTCAGGAAAATTTACATTTGCAGCCTCAGATATCTGAATATAACTGACCATATATTGAACATTGTTGGAGTGCAAAACTCGTGGACCATCCATTACCGACCAACAATACCGACTCCTTCTTAACTCCGATAGAAGGCAGGACGTTAAAAAGGAAATGCGAAAGAGTTGCGAATAACTCTGCACAATAACATAAAATAAAATCAACAAACAACCACAAATCAAGTTTTAAGCTCTACTTTAATAAACTTTTCTTAATTTAGAATTTTTATTCTTAACCAAAAAAATCCAAACCAAAATCCTATTCGCTACACTACTTTGATTAGTATTAACAGTCCAAAACAAAATGTTTAAAAATGCTTTACACAGTTCAATAATACATAAAAGTAGAGAGCTTTACTTAACTAAGCTTTTACAGGTTTTTTGCATTTCATTGACTTTTGTTGGATATAGTTAGCAATTATACATAATTAATTTTATAAAATGTGTGAGCACCAAAACTTTAAAAGCTCTCACATTTAAAATAAAGCTCTTTTAAAATAACCTTTTTTTGTTATTTTTAAATTGTAGATTATTGCATTAAAATGTATCATTAAATAATTTAGAAACACATAACTCGGAAATAATTATTTTAAGAACTTTTAAAAGCCCATGTTGAGAGTTTCAATATTGTAAGCTCCACGATTAGCTCAAGAAACCATACTGACGTATAAAACCCTATAGGGATTTCTGTTGTCGAAAACATATGCTCAACAAACATTGCGTCACTTCACTATACATACGTCACTATACATACGACACTTCACTATACATACGTCACTATACATATACACTATAAGTCACTATACATCAAATTCCAAAGCAATTATACTGCTGATGTACTAACATGTCCATTTCATTGAGAGTGTCCAAAAGAAGTATGGCTAAAATTATGATAAGCAAATTTCTTCCACGTTAATTTGAACAACTTTTACCCTACAATACTGAATGTAAAGCATTTAATCTTAAAACACTGAAAAACAGAGCTTTTGAAATGCCATTTTGTTGGGAATATCTTAGTGGATTAACTTATATAGATATTGATCTACGGTATATGAAAAACTGAGTGTACTAACTGGACCTAACCCATACTCATCCAGCCTAGTTAAGTTTAACTCAAAAGTGTCTAGCTTAAACCATGTCATTTATAAAACTGAATTAGTGATACAACTAGCTTTAACACATCATGTATGCTCCAATATTCAATTTGCATCTAATTCGTGCATATACAAGGAATAAATTAAGTTGTACTTTTACATTTTTTACCCTTTTTTATTATCATTTTTACAGTATTTATACAGTACGAGCATATGGGAATTAAACATAATAATCCCTCGTACACTAATCACACATATTTTATTCCTTCTAATTAACATTGCTAGATAATAAAAAAAACTACCCCTACGTGTAATAGTTTAATCTGTTTTATTTGTTGATCACATTTAATGCAAATGTGTATAGGGTAGTTTAGTGTCTGAAATAATTATAAAATTGCATTTTGTTAACACTGTTTTATTTGTGTAAGTAAACTATTCAATAATTACACTTAGTCGGTAATAAATATGCAGGCAACCGCGGAAGTGCTAATTATTATTTATATTTCTTAATGTTATGCGTGAAATAATTAATAATATGATGAATAATTAAATAAATAAAATAATTCCATTATATAATTGTTTTTAACTACGTGTGCAGATTGAAATTAACTTAACTACTTGCAATATTATATATAGTTTTTCTAATATGACTAATAAATAATAGAGTGCTGAAACTAATGAATATATAATAATTATTACAAAATATAGTAACAATTATAAGATTATTTGTAATTAAATTTAATTACTGTACGGGGTTTATAATAAACGAGCTTTAATTACTTGTGGAGAAAATATTAAATTATATATTTAGAATAATTTGCGAGGAGTGGTCATAACCACGTTAAGAAGTGCCAGGGGTAATAGCTGGGATTCCTATAGCGTGAGTGTGTTTAGACCACACAACTGACGTAGAAGTTCATTAGCTCTGTATACATACATACATATATATATATATATATATATATATATATATATATATATATATATATATATATATATATATATATATATATATATATATATATATATAGATATATATATACATATGTATATATATAAATATATAGATAAAGAAAGAATATATAGATAAATATATAGATAAATATCTATATATATATATAAAAATATATATATATATATATATATATATATATATATATATATATATATATATATATATATATATATATATATATATATATATATATATATATATATTTATATATATTCAAATTCAAAATATATTAATTATATATATTATATTATATTTATTATATACAAAATATTGCTTCAATCAATTACACATGTTTTCTGAGACTTTGGCTAATGTGACCATGGAAAACTTTTGTAAATTTCGACAAGTGACCATGGAAAACTTGTAATTGTCATTCATGAAATCATGAATCTTTCTTACTATATTGTTGACAATGTATTCAACGTTAATCGACGAATTTCATCTTGTAAAGATATGCTTGAAGTATCATTTTCTCGACCATGAAAAAATCTATTATCATTGTCTTTTGACACTATGTACCGTCCTTCAATACTGGTAGCTCGTGATAGAGGAACATATATTGTAATGGTATAGAGAAAAAGTCCTTTGATATTAAAAAAAAAACTTCATTGAATGTTCCATCTTGAGATTTATGAATTGTCATGGCACATCCTGATTCTAAACTTCCCATGGCACATCCTGATACACCAGCTTTCTCCTCAAGTCAAGCGTGCGTAATGAAGTTTTACTTGAAAAAGTGTATTGGAATTACTATCGACGATATCTCATTGATTTGGCTGGGAGCATTGTTGGGAATATGATGGAATTAAGCAATACAATATATTTGGAAGAAAAGGCTAGACCAACAAAAAACTTCCGATTAAAAAACAACAAAATCAGTAGTTAAATCAAAATATTCAATGTTCCCAAGAATGACTTATTTAGCATTTTTTTGTGTAAATTACCTCTGGATTGATAAATTACCGTGTCAGACCTTTGGATGGCATATACAATACCGCAAACAAAGATTGCAAATATCTCAAGCTGTTAATGGGAGCCTTGAGGTCTACCAGAGTGTGCTGTTTGAGGAACAGACAATGATTTGCTCCAACTTCTCAATATATTACTGTCAAAGTAGATACATAGGAGCATGGTTATACTTAAAGTGGGTAAGTTTAGTCAAAAACTGTGCTAGAACCAGTATATATTTGTTCAATTTCAACGGTTTTCAGAGATTTACTTGTATATTTAACCAAATTTTTAATAATTAATTTACCAGGCAGATGACCGTGTGCCGAATTAAGTATTGATATTGAAGACAATGGTTGTTTTCTCCTGTAGCGCACAAGATGTCTAATCTTTTTCAAACACACTTTGAAATGATTGATCGAAGAGTATTAAAAAGTGATTCGACGTGGGTTTCAATGGCACGAAGAATCAAAAACTATAACTTTTCCACATTTCAGTCCATTATCAGTGTACAGTCTATATATCGTTTGAGGAAAGTTGCATATATAGCATTTGATGTCATTTTAACATCTTAACATTAACATTTTAACATTAAAACTTTCTGCTTCAGTTTGTTGATTATCTCAGAGTTGAACAGTTACTTGCAGAGGATAGTAACTTAACAGAGAGTCTTGCAGGGGAACTTATAGTCAACTTTTCTTGAAAAATAAAAGCTTTCACCAACAGTCAAAAGTATTAGTTATAGCGATATTAATGTGTCTATTGACCTAAGTTGTGACTACACTTTAAGCAAGACACATTGTCTTGCTTAAAGTGTAGTCAAAGCTCAAATCTCAATAGCAACTTATTTTAACGGTCTGATTTTAATCGGTGATTTTGTTAACCAGAATATTAACCCCTGTTGATGTGCTACAGTACGTAGATGAAGTCTAGAAATAACTTGAAATAAAGCTTTAAACTGAAGCTGAAAAAAAGGTGATAGGCTAAAATTTCAAATGTCAGTAACGAAAAACTATTGGTGTGATAGACTGGGTGCAGAATAAAACCACTTTTGATAATGAATCTACAGTAAGTATCCTCATCATTCTATAGGAACTTGGTAAGTTGCCATATGACGTTAGTTGCCATAAGACAGATGTTTCTAACATGCTTTACTCGAAGTATTGCTTTACTAGTACAGTTAATAACTTCATATTGGTTTGTTTTAACGAAGAGGCTACAGCCATATTCTAATTGAAAAATTTGTCGACTATATTTCCAGGTAGTTTCCCATACTCCAAGCGAAAATACCAACCAGGAACCAAAATAGGAATCATCACATGCCAGCACACATGATGTACCAGAGGACTAAAACAACCACTGTATCTTGGAGAAATCCACCTGTCACCTAGTATTCTTTAGCACCAGTGAATGTGTCATATCGCAAAATCATATAGCTGTGAGAAACGTTTTCAATGAAGTATACAGGGGACCATCAGTAAAAGAATCATATGTTCAAAATATTTTACGTATATGACTATATATATATAGATACAGTAAACGCAGTAATAGTCGATCCAATAGTTGAGTGGATAGAGTACGCGTTGTATGTAGTAGTGGTTGAAAGAAAAGCTAATATGAATCCAACTGGAGGCTATGCAAAATTTGTATGTTTTTTTCAGTTTTAGTGAGATAAAAACACCTCAAACAGTAAGAAATAGTTGATTTTCAACCAGCGAATCAACATTATGAAAATACGTCGAAAGAATCAAAACAAGTTGCGGGCGCTTTACATACTGTAATCCATGGAAACATTTCGAACTATACTACACCGAAAATTATGCACCACTACATTGATAATATAAATCCCCGAATCGAACAAGTCATGAGCTGGTCAGTCAAGGAGCTTGCCTTGGAGACAAAAAATATTATAACCAATGAAGTGTTAAAGTGTTCAAAGATAAATAAAGACGAGTATTGACCCCACCAGTGGCAAGCAGCCAGTTTTTCACGATCGTAATATATTATATTACTGCCTATCTCCGAAATCAGATTAACTTCGAGAAGTTCATTGGAAAACCAAAACCAAAATTTTGAGTGAGTAGATTGAGTCAAAGCTTTGCTAGATCCAGTATATATTTAGTCGATTATAAGTTTAACTTGTAAATTTAACCAAATTTCTAATAATCAATTTACCAGGTCGAAGACCATGTACCTCATGTCTTGAGAGAGTAGGAAATTATAATTTTATAGATTATTGATATAAGGGACTACAGTTGTATTTCATTTCCAGCTTTCAGATTGAGATTTTGCGTGTAAGTTTCATATAGGGTCAAAAACATACTTACGAAACACCAATTGAAGTATGGATAGTGATTGATGCCCTTCTTGTTAGATTATATGACTTTTGTCGTCCAGTGAAGTTATTTCTAAAAAAGATGAACAAGAGTTTAAAGCTAGACGAGGGTTTGATAGTCCATAGAATCAAGAATAATAATTTTTCCTCATTCTGGTTCCCAATCCTTATTCAACTCAGCTATAGATTAGCCTTTTAAAAATTAAAATTTTTTCCGAATATCTCCGAATTATTGGACCTAACGTTTAAGATTTTTCATTATTTCATAAATATACCTTTATAAGTATTTCAAATGTCATAGGTTGGTTTGTTAGCGTAGCTATAGCACGCTTAATATGTACTGGATTCTATTGAAAAAGTCATGTTACTATCACTCTTTCGCCAGGACAAGCATAATTTAACAGTTGATCACTTTAAGTGAATAAACATAACCAATTTTTAAAAATGAAAAAAATATCAACCGAATTAGAACCAAATTTCCTTTTTCTTTGCGAAAAAGGATTTTCACTAAGAAAAATTTTATCTCAATTACGTGTATTATCGGACTGTAAGAAAAAAATAAGGACGCCTACAACTTCTAAATATTAAGTATTTTCGGGCGATTGCGCGACGTTTGAAAGAAAACAAGGTGAACCAAAGTAACCAACTAATAAATACATCTCTCAAAGATATGAAAGAGTTAGGTAGGAACGTTAGTGACTGGACAGCACAGCGGGCGTTGCAAAAAGAATAGGTTTGCGGACATACGTTAAGAAGAAAAACTCCGTTATCTTGTAAAAATATCAAAGTGCGGCTTAAATTTGCGAAATTTCTTAGAAATTGGTCTATTGATGATTGGAAGAAGGTGATTTAGTCCGACGAGACTAAAACTAATCGATTTCAATCAGCTGGAAAACCCTATTACTGAAAACGATCACACGAAAAAATAAAGAAACTCCATGTAAAGGAAACGGTAAAATACAGTTGCTGATCCTTAATGGTCTGGGGATGCTTCACGTGGTGGAATGTTGGCCCATTAGTAAGGATCAACGGCATTATTAGAAAAGAAGACTATCTAGAAATTCTGAAAGAAAACTTAGTGATGTTTCTAGATGAATGTGTTTATCCGGTAAATGTGCTTGACCCGAAGCATACAGGTAATGTAGTGAAAAATTGGCTGGCAAACCAGAAATTTCCATTTATGAAATTGAAAAACATAGAGCATCTATTGGCATTCGTCAAACGTGGATTAACCGAGTATGGTGAGCCACCTACAAACGTAGACGAATTATGGCGGGTAAAAATTACTCATAAATATATCCAGGGACTTGTTAAAATTATACCCAGACGAATAAAATCAGTTATTGAAAAAAAGGGGCTTTAGACAATATATTAAAAATATTTTTGAACCAACTGGTAAAACCGTGCAAATATGGATACATTATCAAATGTTATTTGTGCGCAATATATCTTTTTAATAACTTGAATTATTTTTATTTTTTTAATAAAATCTAATTAAAAATAGGACTATAGAAATAAAAATCTAAAATATTTTAATCTATGTATCCATTTTTGCTCGCCACTGTAAGTGTGACGGGATTGGGGCTTGAAAAAAAACAGAGTAGACTTTTTACTTTATGTTGAAATAATTGGTTCATTCACTGCGCAACAAAATGTTACTTTTATCGACAACTGCCGTTCGCTAAACTAAAATTATGACAACATATAATGACAACTTGATGTTCACCACAGAAGTTGTAGTCAAAAAGTTACTGTTTTTAACTGCAGTCTAGAGTGTAGTAAGCTTGTGTGTCTATATGTCTAATTTGTTTTTTTCATTGTTGAAATTCTGAATTTGGCAGAAAATAACAATATGTCGTTCAGTGGCTGAAAATGTTGTTTTTGATTAACACCGATGTTGGTTTGACATTTTTGACATCACATCACATCGCTGTGTTGCAGTAAACACACTCGATGACTTATTGATTGGACTGTAGGTCCGGATAACGCAGAGCCTATTCCTCTAGTTATGTTCAGGTATAAGGATAGGAAGGTATGCCTATAACGAAAGAACGACCTGGTTACAGACTCTTATGGCAAATCGTTGCTAAACTATACAGTTAACACAAGATAATTAAATGGTAAATGAAATCATTTCACCCTGGTTGAAGTGAAGATATTTTTTGAAAATATCCTGCTAACAGTTATGCAAGTATACATATATACTCGTTCTATTCAATTTTAGAGAGTTCTAATGACAGATGTTTCTAACATGGTAAACTCACAGTGCCGATCATTTTATAGTAGCATGATTTTTGACAAGATTTTCTTTATATGCTTCACAAATAGCACCATTCACCGTTTTTTTAAGAAACTAAAGCCGATCTGTTTAGTCGTATATACAGATTTTACTATTCCAGCTGAGAACACCCCTATAAGTATTTAAAGGGACTTGACTTCATTAAGATTTGGTTTTGGTATCATTAGATGGTTTACATAGTCTGGTACTTTTACCATAATTTTTCAAGGTGGTTTTCAATAATGCAAACCACAATATATCTACCGAGAACTCAAATATAATTCGTCAGATGGCATCGAACAAGGTGTTCCAGAGGACTAAAATAACAACTGATTATAGCAGAAACCTAACTGTCATTCTGTATTCTGTATCATAGTTGTATAATGTAAAATTTTGTATTTGAAGATGTGAGCGCCACGGTTACAATGTGGCATACAGAAGAACCATCTATTTGAAATCTGTCTCTTCTGTTCTCAGATATTAGAATACTCTTTTAGAACGTACACTATCAAATCACCTTCATTAACTCAATCATTACCCCAAAGCTTTCAGATTCAGTATGCTCCAATATTAGACTAAGCAACTATTTATAAAAATCACGTAATTATTTGACTCAAAGTAACAGCCCGTTGAACAGTTTGAATTTATCTTAAGTGAGGCAACCAGCTTCCATTGAATTGTGTAGAAACCTGCTCATGGTATTATTTAGGAACCTGTACTGATTTATAATAAATTCCGATTCATCCGAAAATTAAACTTAACATTTTTTTTGTTGTAAATTCACCACCAAAAATACACACATCCTTTATCCTTTTCATGTTTTTATATGTTGTATATGTTGTTGTTTTTTTATTCATTTTATTTATGAAATATGATTTTTAATTTCCTGCTTAAATGAAAATATCACTACATAAAGTTATACATACATATATACAGACGAGAAGAGTACAAAATTTCCATATATACATACATATCCTTATGTATATATACTCAGCATAAAAAATCCAGACATTCATACTGTGAAATACACAAAAAAGGGTAACATTTATGAGTGTTCCATACGACATACTCGTCCCATAAACAGGGATGAGAAAATAAATATTTTCCTTCTACGACGATGTTTATGCTCGTACTCGTATATGTAGGAAAATAGTCGTTGTTGCTGGTATTAAATAGATTTTAATGGGTAATACTTGGTATATGGGTGAATGGTGGTATATGGCATAATATGATTTAAAACATTACAAATTGAAAACTGTATATACAACATGGAGCTGTGTAATGGTGATGTGTTGTATGAATTTGGAAATACGCTGGATGTCCATAAATCATATATATGTATGTGTCCAAAAAGTAAAAGAATATAATTTGATCTCAACGTATATAAGGACAGTTTATACCTCCAAGTTTTGGATACAATATGGACAAAACAATGTTAGCTGTCTACATCCAATAGTTATTAATTACCTCATCTATATAACGATCATGCTTATAAACGTATTTTTTTTTGTCTAAATATACTTACATGAATGAATATTCATAAACCGTAAAAAAGTCTAAGCATTTGATTAATATTTTTCTAATGACACACCCACATACAAATTTCTGTTTAGTTGTTATACTTGGGTTTTGATAAAACAAATATTCTTGTAAATCTCAAAAATTTAGAAATAAAACATCAAACCAAGAATGATAAATTGATAAAGCTATTAAGATTATTATTTGTTGTTGTATTTTATATAAATGTTGTTTAATAAAATTTGATTATCAGTAGAATTAAATTTGATGATGTTTAAATTAAATGACTATATATATTGTGGCACATTTATAGGTTTGTATATATGCGTGTATACCTGCGTAAAGTTTGGCTTTGTGAAGCAATTGAGATAATTCAACCACGCAGAACCAGTTATACGATGCAAATGAAACCAAAAAACTCCCCCGTCCACTCTCCAAATAAGCGGTTGTTGCATCGACGATTCTATCATTAGAGCCAAAATTCGGAAATAGTCACAAGTAGCTAAGTCTGGAGAATATGGTGGATGTGAAAGCAATTCGTAATGAAATACAACGATTTTCGCCATGACGACTACACACGTGTGCAACCGTGCATTTTCCTGATGAACGAGAACTTTTTTGATCGCCAAATGCGGACGTTTTGTTTTCAAAACATTGTTGAAGTGGTCCAATAATTCGCAGAAATATTCGCCATTGACTGTTCTTCCCTTTTGAAAGTAATCAATGTGGATTATGCCGCGTGCATTCCAAAAAACAATGGCCATGACCATGATGGCCGATAAAATCGTCTTAGCCATCTTCGGTCAAGATTCGCCTGTTCTTCTTTGTTTAGGCTGTTCTTTGATCTCCTGTGTATAGTGATGGGACCATGTATGCAACATTCATGTATACACTCCTTTTTATTTCACTTAAACATCGCCAAACTTGTCTCTGAGGTTGTCACACGTTTGCGTTTTTTACGGTCGCATAATATATTGCGATCGTTCGCATAATATATTGCGCACAATATACTCATCTGATATGCTTATATCAGCAATATCACAAACTTTCACTCTGTGGTGTTGCAATACCACATCATCGATTTTATCAATCAGTTTTGGTGTGATGAATCGATTGGGGCGTCCCGAATATTCGGCCTCGCAGTTGTGTTTGTACGAACACAACGAAATTAAGTAAACCGCTTGTGCATTATTTTAAACGATGGTGGAGACTCTTCATAATATTTATCAAGCTTGGTTTTGGTTTGCGTAAAATGGTTTTGCAGGCTATCTTTGTCAGCAAAAAAATAGGCTGGCTGTTTAAATGACAGATCTGTCTGAATATTTTAATTAAGAGTAGTGACAGATAGTAGACTACTCACCTGTTTGGCCATGATAACTATACTGAGTTCCCAAAAATGCGAAGAGATATCCCATTTGATTAGAACATTAACGGATAATGGTATCGAACCAACTTAGTTAAATGCGAAATCGATACGGATACCGCTATTACAATTCAAAAAGCACGAAATGGCCAACCATCCCGGATCAAGCAAAAGTGGATCACGTGATATACTATCCTGGTCCTGATAGCAGTTAACCGAGATATTAAGGTATGGTGCAACAAAGTGACTCCTTTAAAGAAACCACACGAATTGTGCTCAATACTGTGTTCTTGTATACTCTTAGACCTAAGTTTTCCACCATTTGCGCTTCTTCTGTCTTCAAATTCATTGAAGAAATCCTTAATTTCTCCTTGCAATACAATATTTCCTTCCTCCTTCCAAGACGATATTTATCATCAAACCAATCTTTTTTGAGCTTAGTTTTCACTATACCGAGTATGTTCTGGGGGGCGTCGACAACCGAGCTTTTCCCAGACACTGTACACTTTTTCAGACTGGGTGCAAAAAACTTGCACATATTGCTCAATTTTCCACAACAGTTCAAATATATCAAAAAATCTTATATTTGTTTTTAATATGTAGTTTCAAATCTAATGCAAAACCATCCAGTTTTTGTACTTATACCATGCAAACAAAGTGATTTTCTGCCAAATGCGTACAGCATTATAGCATGCCAAGAAATATCTCGCTCGGAATTGTTATCATTCCCTTTTTGACCCATAGCCTAAACGGTCCTCTATTAATTACGTCAACCAGATCAAAGAAATTGATACCACACTATAGAGATAGCCACACAAGTGGTTGTACTAATTTAAGCGGGGCAGCACCAAAATGAGGTTATTGTACAACAAAATTTGAGCTGATAATCCGTTCGTCAAGTGTGAAAGAGATATCAGGAAAATGGTGACTTTAGCCAAAAAGGATTTGGTCGTCCTCGTACTACAGCATAGCGTGTGATCGCTTTCTTGTAACAACTTCGTTGCGAAATCGTCGTACGAATGTGGTTCAACTAGGACGGTGGCTCCAAGTTTGTGAAGTCTTAGTCAGTTGGTGAATAGTAAGACGACGTCTTGTAGAAGTTATTCTGACGCTACATAGACAAGCAAATGAGCCGAAATTGGCCGCAGCCCACCGACTAGCCCGCGGCGAGGTCGCTCGAGAGCATTTGAATTGGAAGAATAAGAAAGGAGAATAATCCTGTTTTCTGACGAGTGCAGGATGTGTTTATATGTCACTGATGGACTCGGAAAACTATACAGAAGACAAGGAGAGGAATTTGCACAATGTTGCATTGAAGAACGTGTCTTCTATGGCTTTGGATTGTGTATGTTCTGGATATTTGGATTGTGCATATCACTATAGGTGAACACAGATTTTGTACACATCATCCGAGCCAGTACGAGCTGTCGACCAAGAGGAATGACTTCTCAACGGAACATTGAGGAAGCACTCTAGGAGTACGTTGTACCTTTTGCCGGGATTATTGGTGAAAATTTCCTACTCATGAAGGATAATGCGTAGTATACTAGTAAATGGTTGATGTGGCTATTTATGAATTGGCCTGCTCGAAGCCCGGACCTCAAACCTCTCAAGTATTTGACGAGTAATTGCTGTTTGGAAAACAAAGTTGGCATTCTAAAAATGCAGGTAAAATGCAATAAGGTGAGAACGTTTTGATACCTAGCGAAATCAGAAATATTTATTAGAGGTTTAAGATGATGTACGGCTTAAAAGCTGTTAATGGCCCATACCACGCCTTAACAGGGACATATGAATCATTTTAACGAATCGGTGTACATTGTAGGAAGTCAGTTCGACAAATGCTTTTACACACAATCGCATTTAATGTCATCCGGCGCATGTACATTTTTGGTCAACGGCAAGAATTGAACTAGAGACTTCGGTGTGATGAGAAACTCTCTTAACCATTAATCTACAACCAGATAAGTTTGAGTTTAAAACTGAGACACAGTAAAAACACGGAATGCAGTCGAAGAAGCACAACTGTCAGAACAACTATTGCTCCAGTAACTGGAGTAACTTATTATAAGTTAAGAATGACAACTGAAAAACGCGTAATGAGAAATAATAATTGACTAAACAAAAGGAAGGTCAAGGAAGAACAAATGGCCAAAGTATAGCTGATCAACGAATTCTAAAATTTGAAAACGGAGTTAAGATACCGATGTTACTCATATTTTTAATATTCAATGGGACAGTGATCTTGAGCTTTCTGGAAATGTAATTTGAAATGGCATTATTTTTAAAACCTAGAAAACTGCGAAATAAGAAATATTTTATAAGAGGCTAATGATAGCTTTACACAAGACGAGCAAGCAATAGTCTTTGGTAAACAAATATTAGTAAGTGTACGTTAGATTTAGATGGACTATAACAAATATGCTCTGGGACGAACATTTACAACAACTGATAACAACTTGAATAATTGGAAGATGACACTGTTGGGAGCGATCAGAAAAAATTATATCATTATACCCACTAATCAGCAATTTTGAAAGCCGCCACTATTTATTCTGTAGACGTTACTGGCATTACTCATAATTATAAGAGCGTAGGATAAAGCCCAATGGAAGCCTATTATAGATTTAAATGATATTGCTCATATTTGACGAGCCAAGCTTTAATAAAACCTCAAGCAGATATAGGTTATAAAAAACAATATTTTATCATAAATAATTGTTCTCATCTGGGGCGGTCTGAATCGTCTCTTCCTTATTTACGAAAACAAGAATGTTACCTTGTTATATACTAATCATAACTAAGACAAATCGCTCCAATGTACCATACGAAAATAGAATATCACTTTGATCTTATTTCTAATTATAGATTTCGATATTGTATATTTATGTTATACATTTTTATAATTTCGTGTTCTTACAAACCCCGAAATTTCATATCATTTCAAACAAACCGTAAAGAAAAATGTCAAAATATATAACAAAACCCAACAAAAAAAAATCCAATTTTTATCTGTCAAAGACGAATGATATAAGAAAAATTACTCGAACCACCAACAAAAAAAATAAATGTGAAATGCGTAATAATGGCAAAACAATATAAAGGCGGAATTATAACATTTAGACTTCGAACATTAAATTTCAATTTTACTATATCGAATAATTTATTATCAACATCAAATTTATTCCGATTCTGCTATATACAATGCCAGAAATGAATAAGTGGCCTAACACATAATTATAGAAATAGAATTAAAACGAAATACTCGCGTGACTTATTTATAAATCGAAATTTTTTGTTTGTTTGTGTCTTTCCTCCAAACACCTCTCTATTTATAAACAAACAAGACACATACATTTTGTGTAGTTTAATTAATCAAATATACGTTATGCAATACAAAGGCCTCATACACAACATTTACAAATTAAATTAACCATATGTGCTTATCATAATCACCATAAATTGATTTTTAAATATGTGTACGAGCAATTATATTAATCATGTTCGTTGGAGAGACCACCATCATGCATCGTACATACAAGAAATTGTATCTCAAACTAGTGACTGTCAATCATTTTCGTCCCACAATCAACACCAAATTAAGTGTGGAGTATGTACGAGACAAAGACAATTATTGTACAATCTTATGTCTGTATCGGATTTTGAGTGGCGCCCAGTTTGGTGTAACAACGATATGTGTGCCGAGCTTATATGTACCGAGTGCAGGTAGGGCGTTTTTCATGATATGGACAGTAACATGTTGATTGTGAAATGGCACACGAGTCGAGGGAGGGTACATCTTTTATTTTACTCGGCATTGAGAGAAAAAAATATATAGATTAAATTTGAATGAACGTGATTAATCAAATTGGGAGTTGGAAAAAAAAATTAAATTAATTTTGTAAGATTCAAAATCAAAATAAAAACACAAAGAAATTTACTTAATTTTTTTTCATTTCAAATCAATCGATTTTATTACAATTTTTCGTATTTTTCATTTCTCTTGATTACATCACATTTAATCATTTTTCTTCTTTGACACACAACATTTTACACACATACATATATATAAAGCTCACGTCTATATAGAAAAAAAATATATATAAACGAATACACGAAATATAAAAAAATCGTACAGTATTTTCCACCCCCTTGAACCAGAAAGAAATCCGCCTTATCAATCCCACCCACTCATTCTTCAAATTAGGAAAAAAAAAATATTTTCTATTGTTCATCATGATTGTTCGTTCTATCATTCATTTTGTAACAAAACAGAACAGCATAAAAAAAAAGAAAAATCGAAAAGGGATGAGTTTTTCTCAAAATAAAAAAAAAAAGAAAATTCTATAATATAATTTTTTTTTTCACTATTTTTATATTATATTCTACAGTTCCTACCCAGCATTAATCCAAGTGACATTTTCAGTTTTTCGCTTTCCGTTTTCCCAATCCATCAATGTCACTGGTGCGCAACACAAAAAAAACGCTGTGTGTATATATATACAAAAGAAACTATATACAAAAAAAATTGTATTTATATATAAACACACACACACACACATACTTATATACATCTCGGTCCAACCATCCATCCATCCATCCATTCAAACCAACGAAACTAAACCATCCAACCAAAATACAACAACAGTGTACATGTGAATCTAACACAAATTTTTTTTTTATATAAGAAGAAATCGCTCGAGAGAATTCGCTGGATATACACAGAAGACGAAAAAAATGGTATTTCAAACACAACACAACAACAAAAACTTTCGAAGTCGAGGAAAAATGATGAAGAAAAAATTGTATATGTACGAGAGTATAAAAAAAAAATTTGCTGGAAAAATGACGAAAAACGATGAGGAAAATTTATAGAGTACACAATATTGGACGGCTCAAGCTAATAACTTAAAACCGATTTTATTAAGAAGAAAATTATTTTTAATTTTTTTTTTCTGTTCACTTTGACCATTTGTCTTTATATGAGTGTGTGTGTGCGTGTATATAGGAACCAAGAAGTTCGTGTAATCGATTTGATACTAAGCGTGGTCTTACTGCCTATTATACTCGTTAGATTTTACCTAGACTAGTTCTTCGGTCTCAAATTATCCGTGGTTTGATTATCTGGAATTTTAGCTAGGTTCAAACGCAAACAAGTTGGTTGGTAGTTTGCAATTTTGATAATTATTGTAAATTTGGTCTCTTGCGTTGTGATAGTTGACTTTTTATCTTTGACACTAAGTAAGGTTAAGCTTAGGTTAGGGTTGCTGCTCTGAATTATTTTCGAATCGTCCTGAGCTTTTGATGAAACCTATAGAAATAACGCAGGCTCACAGAATAGATCTATCATTTACAACGAGTGTTTACACATATTTTAAAGTGTTTCCCTCAAAATAGGAGCAGGTGCTGTACTTTTTCTTCCTTTTTATTATCTCTATATGTTGCTTTTTAGTTCATTTTTCACTCAAAGATCTAATTGCAAATTGTGTTCACAATCAAGCTTCCCACAACAGGTAGATTTTGAGCTGGGCTTTAAATGGAAGCTTGACTTACAATTAAAATGCAAATATCGCTATATGGATAGTACATTATACCTCAGTAAATTGATAGTTTCCATTTTCACAATTAGACTTGAAAGTCGTTCCAGTAGGGAAGGCAAAAAGATGTGCTTACCTTCAACGCCGCAGAGAAAACTGAACACCCGAACTTCTCATGAATTTTGCATTATTCAACCAGTTATCCTCTCTGGTCCGCTTATGACTATCGTCCCCATGGGCTTTTATAGTCGAAGTTTGTAAAGCAATATTTCTGTTTCGTAGGACATATATGTGTCCTATTTTGTAATTGCTTCTTGAACCTTATAGCTGAACTCGTCTTCATTTATTCACATACAATATCCATTACTTTCCCACTTATATACAAGGAGGCAGTCCTTCGATCGTTCCGATTGGATTGCAACCCATACTTGCTTAACTCTTTCCATCAGGTTATTTACCCAGATTAGTTGTTCAAGATAAAACCCAGGTATGTTGCTTTGTCTAACACCCTTTCGAACAATAAGACAGCATATTGTGACAGTACTCATTCCTTTCAAGATAACTTCGAGATACCTTCGATGTATAAGAAATTCAAGCTTTTGAATGGAAACTTGTATTATGGAAATATCCCTATTTGGATAGTTTACATGCAATCAGGCTTGAAAAACGCTGCAGCAGTCGGAGAGGAAGAAAGAGGGGCTTATCATCAATGGCTCACAGAAAATCGAACAACTAACCATTCCATTGATTTTGAAACCATCCGTAAAGAACATCAGGATTCTGACTGCATTATTCAACCATAGTTATCCTCTCTGGAGCGCCTGTCACAAACTTTCTCACTATAGATGTTGAGGAAGTTTTTAATGGGCTTTGATAGTTGATGTTAGTAGAATATTCTTGTTTCGTATAGGATAGATTAGTATCTATGTTATTACAGGTCGACAGGGAAATGGTCTCTTGAGTCTTTTGGCCGTACTCGCGTCCATTTGTTTATTTGTTATACAATAACATTGCTTTCTCCACTCAGACACGCAAGAAATAAGCAATCTCATATAGAAGAACGAGCCAGATAATTGAATTAAAGATTCAATGTACAATGCGTGGTTCCAACCCCCATCTTTAATCAATGGTTTTCTTACAAGAATATAGAAAGCAAGCAGTCCTTACTCGTTTCATTATGTTATTTATCCATCTTTTAGTTTGCTGTCCAAGATAAGACCCGCGAATTTCGCTTTATTTTAAAAGGTTAAGTTAACACCGTTTAGAACAGAGATGGTCAAAATTAAGTCACAATTGAAAAATTTCAGAGATCGAGGACAAAACTCCACCTAGCAGTGTTCCTGCACTTTAAAGTCCAAATTCCGTATGTCTAATAATGAAAAAGGCATCCTTAATATCAGGAAAGGTTCCATTGAAGATGACTTTACGAGTATGTTAGTTTACTTATTATTGGCAGGGATGATGCTGTCAGACCCTGCTGATTTATATATGACTTGAAGCTTATTATTTTACTCCTAGAATATAATAATTTGTGTGCAGGAGGTTGAATTAATCTTTGACTTTCCCAGTGAAACTAGTAAACAGCCCTGAAAATTTGGATATAACTCGGGACAGTTGGATTAGAAGATAGTACATTATTAGTGCTATGCTTCATCGCAGGTTTGTTCTATTTTACCACCGAATAGTCTCAAAGTTTTCGTCTTGACATTTCTTAATTTGTATTTGTATATGTTTATAGGTTTTGCTTATAAATAGTATGCGTTTGGTGCCTGTGTCCACCATCTCTCCTTTGAAAACCTCCGATAGCTTGTCTTTGAGTCACAAATCGCTTGCATTGATATAAATTTCAAACCGGTTCTGGTAGTGCCACCAACATGTTTATTTTGTTCTCTTTACAGAAACACACCATTTTACTCTCAAGAGCAAGTAGCTATCTGTTATTATATAGCTTTGTATTGGGACCATTTGAGATATAAATTTTTATCGTATCAATTTTGAAACTAAAGCAAGGTATGACCAAACAAATCGCACGAGCTACCGAGTTCCAATTCAACCAGGGGCTGGAGAAAAGAGAGTTAATTTTCATCAATTGATGGTGCGCACAACTTAAATGGATCACTATCCAGCCGCGTTATGGACTGTAAATGAGTACAAATGAGTGTAAGTGTCAGTTTAAAAACTGTAAGCTGAATTATTTTTGTGTGCTGGAATATGTAAATATGAGTGGTACATCAGAATCAATTGCAAACCATTGAATGTTTGTCTGAAATCGATGAATACCTAATATATGCAGCAAAAGGACTATATAGTGGAGGCCACTCGTCGACAGAGAAAGAAGTGTGTTTTTTCTGTCATTCGGGTATCTCAGATTCGATTTCTGGTGATGTCCAATATTAATGGGTCCAATCAATCACTTAGATTTCATAATTATAATCTAACGGTGGGAAAAGAAAACACATTACAGATAATAACATTTCCTCGTCACATTTATCGTATACTCACCTATCGATTAGATTTATAGTTCAATAAATTATCTGAGTTAAAAAAAATTAATTTTAATTAAAATATTTTAAATCAAATTACATGAATACAAAGTCACATCGAATATAAACGAACAAAAATGTAATTTTCTTGTTTAACACGAAATCACTTTACACATACTCGTACACAATTTTCTTTTTTAACTGAAAATTCTAATTAATCAAAGTGAAAAATTTAAAAGAATTTTCTAATTTAATTTTCATTTTTACGTCTATGTGTGTTATAAATAAATATTTTTGTTTTTTTTTGTCTTAAATTTTTAGTGTCACTATAATTTTTTAACCTCAAGTTGTAGATGTCTGAATGTAACAGTTTTTCGTCGTTAAATGCCATTAGAGAACAATAATAATTAATTAGATGAGTTTCGAGTTCATTATTATGTTTTTGGTAACCGGAACTGGTATACGTCTACGAGGAAGTTTAAATTCGAGATGCGGCTTATTAATTAGTGGCTGTGTGCAATAATCGGCTGGAAATGCAACTGTACGGTAAAGAACTAAAAAAATGATACTTCACCCACCTTTGTTGAAATGACCTCTGGATTATAATTCATCACGATTATAATTCTAAAATAATCTTACAACATCGGTTTCGATCGCCAGCTCTTCATATACTGTTGTTAACAATTATAGAAGATACTGTAGAGCCGTCTTCACTGAAAGCCACTACCTCACCTACCAAAAGACAGATATAATTTTATAGATCACTTTATATCATTCGGCTGGGATTAGCACGCAGAACGTGACTGAGCCAACGTAATCGTTGTCTTTTGATTTCATGTACGATATGAGGGATTCACATTAAATTCCGTATCTCGGGTATGAAAAGAAATCGGTATATTAGGCCAGTGACACATATTGCTTGTCTTAAATATCAGAAACCATTCAGAATTCAGAAGTGGACGACCTCTTTCACGCTTTTCTTCAAAATACTTGAATCTCATCAATCTTTAAGACGTGTGTTTCCACTACTGAAACCAATTGCCTCTTGTTCTCTAAAACCAGAGATCAATATTTGGCTTTTGATTCGTTGATTTTGCCAAACAATGTTCACTTCAGTAGACTGGTAGTTATATTGCAAAATGGCTTGTCCAAAAATTTCCATTTACTTGACTAGAAATATACAAGTTTTGATATCGTGATCACTGTGTTCCAATGCATAGTCCTACATACAGATGTCCTTCATTTTTAGGACATTGAATTTCTTGGAAAGCCACGAGTTACAACCAAATGCACCAGGTTTTCAATGAGTGACGGAATATTCCACCTGTCGATCATTATTTCGTGTCCGGGGACTTAAAAGGCCGTTGGTTGTTTTGTTGGGGTGGTGTTTGGTTTTATTGACATTTTCAACACTCGTGATTTAAACGGATGGAGGTCGTAATCCAATTAGATTAAGTCGCCTCCTACAACAGGCTCTGGTTACTGTGGTGGTAAAACAGCAAGTCAGTCTCATTTTGACCTGTCATTATACCTTTAAGGATTTGATCGTGAACTAACAAGCTTTTGAGCATTTATATGTAAGAAAAGTGTTTACATTAGAACCACAAAAACTTATAGTTCTGCCATCTGCACAGAAGTGCGTATTCGATTAAATGTATCCACTATGTTACATACTTCAGAAGCTATACAGTAAGCCATCACAAAATTATTATGATTTGTTAACTAAAACAGTTGGAGTAGATTTCTCAAATCATGATACATACAATTGAAAATAATCTTGCGTATCCTTAAATTTGGCATCCAACCAACACATAAATTCGCTTGCCAATTTATTTATTTTCCACCCGATTTTGATTGCATAAATGTAAACGAACAATTGGCAAGCCGTAACATCTAAACCCACTTTCAAGGCTAGGCTTGATGTCTTTATCCAATTAGAAATAGCATATATACATTATACGATATAAACGACCAGCTCAAACAAGAAAATTACATTAAATTTGAACTAAGATCTAAAAACTTGAGGATACATTTAAAGAAGAAATGAAAAATCATTGGCAACGCCTGTCATCAAAGAGACTATGTACGAAATAAAAAAAAATTATCTCAAAATATATATTTGAGATTGCAAAATGTATTTCTTTAGTTTTTCATACTAAGTTTTGTTGTTGTGCTAATCTTCCATTTTGATAAATGACATTTTGTGGTTATGAGGTGTAAGAGATGAAGATACATTAATAGATATTTCGATATTATTTATATATATACGTTATGTGGAGAGAACAAAAAAATGAGATTTCTACTTAAACTGTATGATATTCCATTTCATTTAACATTTATAATAAATATAAAAAGAAAATATTTTCGCATTTAAATGAAAACTTTTTGTATAGTCTATATGTATATAATATATATGTAGATACAGTGAGGATCAAAATTATTCGTACAAAGCGAAAAAATATCATTTTATTCCGTATAATGCGGTTTGGTAGTTCAATCTGAACGCGCAATGACCGAGACGAGGTTTGGGCAAGTGGTGTTCAAACCCCAGTTGTTTATAGTTATATTTAATCAACATGAATCATACCACTGTAGACGTCAACAATTTTGCATTCAGAATTGGTATTGGTATTATTTAGAAATTTGCCATAACCGAGTTTTCTATCCATGTTCAGCATTTGATTATCAACATATGTAGTAACGGAAATCATTTGTGATCTCAAGTGTCTGAAAAGAAAGACCTAGTAGTAGAACTGTATAGTGATTAATCATTGTAATTGTGTCATTGTCAATAAGATTTTTCACAACCATTGGAAATGGCTCAGAAACCTTCAAAGACCTGGAGAAATCTCAGAAACAAAGATATTAGATGCCATTGGCATTGGAACTAAGAGATGATGCTTATAGTTGCTTTAAAACAAAAACTCCAGCGTCGAAACCCTAATGGAGCTATTTCGGTAGTGAGATCCAAGGCCAGTGTAGAATATCATGAGTTATTTACCCGTCTGAAACGATCTCTGGGGATCATTATTAAAGCTGCAGCACTTGGACCTGGAAGTACCAGTTCGAATCCCAATAGAGCTAGGATGCAAAAGATATTGGGGCAAGAGTCCAAATGATACTACACAGTAAGTTCATGGCGATTGATTGCGGTAACAGTTAAGACATGCTTGGAAATGTTAAAATGGACAATCCTACCCGTCGTATTAGACGTTACTCCCTTTGATTGTTATATCTGTTTTGATCGATGCACTTAGACTGGCTAACCAGCATTTCTGGTTTTATAAAGATGCCAATGAAATAGAAGTTTACAAAATGTGACCAGTTTTTACAACGCAGTTGAACTCCTGTAATGCTGCAAGTATGAAGATAGTAGTAGTAGGTGCAAAGAACCACGAAGTTTGAAGATAAATTATTATCAAAAAAACTTACTCTTTTCGGTTTTTATGTTCTGCCAATTTTGCCCATCACTGTAAAAACACATATTTACTATTTTAAAAGGAAAAAGTATGGAGTAAAATCCCGGAAGGTGTTAAATATTAATTTTTCATTTCATTTTAGATGTAACGCTATATGCCAAATAGACTTAAGTTGCAAAACAAAATTTTTATAGTTACAAGATCAACGATTAATCATTTGTTGTATGTATGTAACAATACATATTCCAAAATATTTGGTTGTGTTTGATGAAAATCATTCTGCAAGATGAGCATGTACATAAAGGGCGAATCTGCTTCTGTGCCGAAGCATTTTCAATTGTGTATATTTATTATATGTTAGTTATATAGAACAGTACGGAAGCTAATTCGCTGATATCCATTTCTTAGTTGTACGAGTTGGGCTTTAAAGAAAACAATAGAAAACATCAAATCACTATAAGAACCACCCAACGAAATATAAAGTTCATATTAACCAGGAGCGGACTAATATGTTCATCAATCAGTCATTTTGACAGATTTGCAAAATGACAATATAATTCGGGTGCAAAGCCCGACAGTGGCAGGATGACAAATTAATTTCTCACCATTTGATTACGGTCGGTGGTATGAATGAATTAGTGCTGAATTCATGGGATAACTTTCATCTTCCATGTCAGTAGGCTGGCATGGAAAACTATGCAATGTGTAGATGGTTTTACGTAAATCGGACCTATAGCTGTATATCCTCGATTTGTTGATATGTAGTGTCGTAAAGTAGGACGTAAATGAGCGAAACATAAAAAGTTGGCATAGTCTTGAGCCCCAAAACAGATTGCAAAGAAAGAAAGAGAAAGAAAAGCTGAACAAAGTCTTTTCGAGTGTACTCGATGCGTTTTACCGTTAAATACAATTGTGCACTTCTATAGGATATTCCTTTCGTGAAACCGTAAGGACATTGATATTATTGAATAAGTTGTATAAAAAAAACTATATTAAGCATATGATCAGAAGTTCTTAAAGCTTTTACTGGAGCTTTATTACATATTTTGGAAAATAATAAGTACCAACATTAAGCTATAAACAGCTCTCAACGAAAACTACAAAAACTCATACTACAAGTATAAGCTCATAAAGCTGGAAAGCTTTTCAGACCAAATCAAATATCGTCAACATTCATGTCCTCTCATATTCCAAACAAATTAAATAATAGCTTTAATATAAAAGAAGAGCTTTTATATTGCGTTCCTGGAATTTGTAGTTTTTTTTTCCTACATTGACCTAAAGCTCAAATAACATAATTAACGTTTGTCAAATCAGAAACTTTTGACTCAAAGAGTCAACCTATCCTCTGTTTTAATTTAAAGCAAAATAGACAAGTTGGGCAAAAAGCTTTGTATCTTAACAGAGGATCAGACATGAATGTGTACAGAAATTTGAGGTCGGATAAAGCTGAATTGGATAAAACTCCGGCTGTCACTAGGTTAGACCGACTTATATTTAGTTCACAAACCAACATCTATCTTTCCAATCATGTTTCATAATTTCTCTCTCGATCACTACTATACCGCGTACTACAATCACTCAACATTGAATCTCACAACGTATAAATTGTCTTGATTATACAAGGCATATATCGTTACAATTTGTACATCCTCGTAGTTTCACGAAATATCGCATTCCACAACTTACTGTTAAACCAGCTTTATTTTGGCCATTTCCATTTGATGCCGATATTGCCAAATTTTGTTTCACCATCAATGAATCAGGTAACATGCTATGACAAATCTACCTCCTTTTGAAAGGTATAACATATATAGACCCTCACTGTATTTTGAACTCAGAACCATATAGATGATCTTTATCCAATGCAATGGATTTTCTCTCACCTGTTCACCATTAATCTGGCCAGCTTTATTCGGTGGTATTGGTGTCCTTCTTGCTACAATGCCATTAACAGATTATTTCCACTTAAGGTCTCACTCATTTCTGTGCAACTGTCGTTCGCATCTTGTTGAAACGACCAGTGATGAAACGTTACGTATCACCCAATGATGTCTGATTATATGCAAATATATAGTTTTTGTTGCGCTGTAAATACACACAACATTAAATTAAATTATACATAATTTATTTTAAAACCATTAATTATTCCGCATCGATAAAATCATGCTACATCTCAATCGATCTCAAAAAACCGCGCAAACATAACTTTGATCATTAAACGAACTTTGTATAACATCATCAAAAATCGGTTAAGTGTGTGTATTTTTTCGATAATAATGTAAATTATTTCTCCTTCTTTATCTTATATATAAAGTGGCGGAAATTATATACCTTTCGAAAAATTCTGAAACTTAAAAAAAAAATGTATAAATAACACGAGAACAATGAAAATGATCGTTATCATAATGATGAAGCAAACAACCGCAACACAAAATGTTGAAATATGATTAAAAATCAATTCAACAGAAGCTTTTAGTTTTATCATTTTATTTGGTCTTTTCGATTACTTTAATGATCAATCAATTGGTTATCCATCCGGTTGTTTATATACCAATATACAGATCATCAATCGATCGTTTATATAAATCACTTTATTAAGCGAGATCATCTCTCAATTCACAGTATTTGTATAGAATGCATCATATAATTGACGCGTGTTGAATTGCAATATTGTTGAATCAGGTAAATTGTTGAGTCAGTTCCTTAACCAATGTGACGTGGCTGATAGTATGTTGGCGATAGTATTTTGGCTCCAATTGAACCAAACAAATTTTGCGCAAAATTCTATAGTCAAAAGTTTTTTCTTCGAGCACAGTCGAGCTATACTTTATACCTTTGTTGTTTCACTTCTTTATCCATTTTATCTGTACCTCCAGTCCTTATACACGCCTTGGGAGCAAATCTTTGGAGTTATATTATATCCCAACCCACTCGACCCAATTTTTCGATTTGAAATTGACAATATTACCAAACTAGAATTTATCGCAAAGCGATCCCAACGACATTTGTATGCAATACAACGGAGTATTGTATATAAATTTTCCATATTTAAATGAAAGATTCACGTTACAATATTATAGCATGGATGAAACTTGGTTGCTATGGCTAATGTTGGTGCTATCATTTATGCCATCATTGATACAAACTGTAGCTCAATGCTCTAAACAGTGATGATTGGAATTCCATATTTTGATTGATTCATCGGAATTGCAGTCGAATGTCGCGATCAAATCGGAAAGTCTGAAATTAATCTATTTTTTAAAATAAATCATATTCAACATCAAACGATACCAAGTTCAGATAATGTGGCTCCCGTTTTCAATTGTCTCTATTTGAACCAATAAAATCACATTCCAAAGTTTCAGTCAGAAAATTTTGAATAAGTGCAACGTGGAGCTACTTTACATATAGTCATTGCTTTACTCGTTTCGTCCACAGATACGCTTTGTGAAGACAATTGGTGGATAAGAGCACTGTATACGCAGTCGAATAGATGAATTTTATGGAAAAGATTGTACCAATAACAATGGATTGTTTATGTCACAGTGATGTTCAGTGTTGTGGCATCTACTCAACGCTATTTTCAAGCGAAACTTAAGAATATGAGTGTTTGGGTGGTTTGATTCGTTTAGTAAACGAAATCATTAGTAAACGGAGCAGTACATTGAAATAGATCGAGAAAATTCCATTCGTCTTCTGAAGATGTAAGCTGTGTACTCGATTAAGGGGTGAATTTAAATCTATATTTGTGGTTGCCATATTGTAACAAAACTTTGAGTTTCAATTCTTAGTGTGATTACCAGATACTATCTAACCCAGGAAGCATGATCGACTATAAGATGTCATTTGGTCTTATACTCATTGGACTTCTACACATTTAGTTCTGTTGATTGTATAAATTTTAACTATATAGTTATTAAAGTCGTGATAGATGACGAGTCATTGTTTTCCAGACACTGAATATTTTACAGTCACTCTCGAACACACATGATATAAGTATGAAAATATTTGGTTTATTTACAATGAATCGAGATATCAAACTGAATTATATTGAGATCTTCAGCTCGAAAACGAGGAGAGTTATTCGCCCACCTCCTATAAGTAAATTCTCCACGGATAAGGAAAAAACATGGTTAGGAAAGAAATACCAAATAACAGGCTATTTTGTGTTGGTAACGGACTGGTTTTTGCAGTAGTGTCTGGTTAGTCTAACTTGATATAAGATGACAATACTGTTTACCAGTTTTAATACCTCAAAAGATGCAGACGGTTTTTTTAAGATCGCATCAGGTTCTGCAGATATATATACAAAACCTTTTTTAGAGTATTATCCAAATAATACAAATTTACGAAAGATCTTGACAGCCTATACAGCACCGCCAAGATGTCGCAGAACTCTGGGTGTTCTATAGATTAATAAATGGTAAATGTTCTGAATAATCAAAGGAGAAAATGCCACCATTTGTTATGCCAGGACGGGTAACACGAGGAACAGTTAATGCGCATAGACTTTTGGTGAAGCTGCCGAAACCTCAAACTGAAGGTGCAAATCGCGAATTCATTTATCGAACATCTAGGAAGTGGAATTAATTATCCGAAATGCACCCAATTTTAATTTAAAATAAAATATTTTCTCAACGTACACATTTACATTTCGAACATTTTGATCTTTTCTAAAGCGACGCACCACTCTATACGAACCTTTATGGTTTTCTGAGGATAAACATTGACGTGGAGATTCACGCAAAACTGCTAACAAAGTTTAATAGTTGGAGGTTTGGGGAAAAATTTCCCTCGCAGCTATGGCAAGAAACGGCCCATATATACTAGTTCTGCTGGGGGTACTTCATTTCACCTTTGACAACTACGCGTATTCACAATAGTTTAGGGCTTCAATTTATGATGTTTCCATGAGCTTTAAATTTTTCGAATATACCATTAACCTATCGATGGTAGACAGTGGAACGAGATAAGCATCTATACAATAAGCGATTGAACTCAGAAAAAAGTATCGAGTCAAATGAGCTGTCTTGATTGGTTATATTTTCAAGAGGTATTCCAAACCTGATACGTGTTGTTCGACAATAGTATTAGCAATAGTGGCAGCAATGCTATAATTCAAATAAAATGTACTTCAGGCCTACAAGGGCATCAATCGACAGTATGGCATGTTTATAAATGAAAACTTTGGAAGGTATGTGAGCGGTCCCACTACATCATAAAGTTGACATAAATGCTGTGGTTGGGTCTTTCGAAAGGTTCTCTCAATACATCATTATACTTTTGCGTCGTGACTAAATTATTAAATGTTGGCCTTGAATTTTTATCGATATATACTAAAAGAATCTTTGAAAGTCGTGACAAAGACGCTGCGATCACGTTGTGCTTGTCGAGTCTTCCGTGAACTTTTATCACTTAAGGAGCCTGTTGCCATGGTAAGAAGCTTTTGATCTGCGTAAATGGTAAATATATAGATAACGTGATAATGTTGTATATATAAGCAGGCATTTTAAATGTCAAATTAACTCATACCACTGTCACCTCAGATTCATACATTAATCGAACGATATATATACACGTTTCAATCTGACTCGAAATCACTTATAATTATTATTATGATTATGTATTATTTATATATAAAAGTGAAAATGTACAACAACAAAAATACAATGATGTGAGGAATAATACAAACAAAATAACAAAACTAAATAAATTACAATCAAAATGTATATTATGCTATATACAAAAAAACAGATGAACACAAGTGTTAAGTACTTTTGAAATACTGCCACGTCATTAAATTTAATATTCTACTCATTTAGTCAAAGTGCTACCGATTTTTCTTGTTTTTCTCCGCTCATTTTCATTCTTCCTTAATTTTTTGTTTTTATTTTTTGTTTGGTGCTGTTTTCAAAACAAACAAAATTTATTGCTAAAAATAAATAAAAAGCAATTCGCAAAACATTCTAAATAACAAAAAAAAAAAATTATAACACAAATCCATGCTTCTGATTGTATATACGAGTATCTTAAACGAAATTTTTTTTGTAAACTATATAATTTGCAAACTGCAATTGATTATCCTGGATTATTGGGCTAATCAATGAATTACCATATACCGATGAATAAAACACAAGCTGCATGCAGACTAACCATACAAAAGTTAACTGGCAACCGGGCATACATAAATTACTGTCGATTGGTCAGACTAAACAAACGGAGTTGATTATATCACAATATATAGCGCTCGCGTATACTTGTGTGAGTATGCATGTCTGCATATATAATAACTTTAATTAACTATAAATATTTGCATTTCTTTGACGTTAGACAGTTAATAACACGTTTTTAATTAGAAAATACATATTCATACGTTATCTTTATTAAGATAATCGAAATGTCTAATCAACAATATTATTTTGAATACGTATACGAACCATTGTTGGCTTCATAACAATAATCTTGCTGCAATTTTTTCAATCACGAGCATATATACGTTCTGTATGTCTTCGCGACATTTACATCCGTCCTATATGATTTAGCATTTATACAGGGTGAAACATCTATGAATCCTATTTCTATTTGTCTACAGGCCTGCATCCTAATAAAAGCGACACAATGATCTCAATTTCCACTCGATATTACTAACGTTTTTCATTCACTTGTCGTGTTAGTTTATTCACTTGTCTTGTTATAATCGGCCCAATGATGCCATCCACCTAAAAACCATATACCAACAAGTGACCCTTGAAGGATAAAGTTCTGTTTCGTGAATAACGAGGGCTTTTTGCTCCTCAAATTCAATAATTTTACTTATTGACGTACCCATTAAGATGAAAATTAGCTCATCGCTGATGTCGTTTTTGCTTTGTTCAAGCATCCAATCCATAATACGACGACGTTTTAAATAGTCTGGGGCCTCTATTTTTGAGTTAGTTGAATTTTGTATGGATGCAAAATGCATCGTTATCTGGTTCGTCGAATGTTTAGTTCTTGTGATGCCTGGCTGTTGTTTTTGATTCATTTCAATAACGTTCACTCCGAACTGCCACACTGGGGTACGAACCTTCCACTGAACCAATTTCAATTGCCACAGCATTTTTTGAAATGATAACATTAGGTACAAAAATTCATTGATTTAAAGAAGAACCAACTTTTGGCTCACCCTATATTACACATATGCTACTTATCCATCTTAAGGCTTAATATACATGCTATTTTATTTTTAGTTTTTCATGCGATCACAGTTTGACATTCATTTTCCTTATAGGATCACGCTTTAACAACGCATCCAAATTATTCAAATTAACTTTGAAAATTTTACGATTTTTCCATAGTCGTCTACGTGAACAAACCATCCGTAGAACTTTGGCTATTCGTAGGCTAATGGCATAATGACGAGTGAGGTAAATGAATTACCATGTCTGATTAAGTCAACACAACGTCGTGCAATTTGTGTATGTATGGGAACAGTTATAGCGGATGGTGATTTGGGATAGAATGACCAATTCGTATATTAGCTGTGAACGCCACAGATGCAATAATTTATGTCTTTAAAAAGAGGCAAGAATTCGTGTTCAACATTGGTTCTGAGCGTCCAAGGTCTCCCGGTCATTACTGTAAATCCAACTGAAGCCACTGGGTTTAGTTGTTACCCGGTAACGATTGATAAAATGGTTTGAGTTATTTGAGGCATACAAATAGTTCTGATAACTATATCAGCGTATCAGCTTACCAACACTATAAAGATATCCAAGAGTTAATATTTACGGACACCTATTGTTTAATGTTTAATCTATCACAAATGAATATTTTATCGTAAATACCTTTAGTATTGGAAGTCTAATCGATTTCTTTGTCTTACAAAATTTTTGTATATGTTCACTAGTGTTAAATGGTTGACAATCATGTAGGCAAATAAACATGGAGTAGAGAATGCTCACAATTATATAAACAATGTCGATAACTAGGTTAGGTTAGGTTATTGTGACTGCGCTATCGCACACTTAGACCGGCGATTAGTCGTTGTGATACCACTCTATGTACGGCTATAGGTCCGAGTTTTCGTAGTAGCATAAACGCATTGCATAGCTCCATGTCAGCCTATAGTACTGACATGGAAGATGGGTTGGCCCATGGATTCTAAACACGACAGGGGATTCAGATATATGTTCATTTTTCACACCGATCGCACCGCCCAGACCGATCGCACCGCCCTTGTCCCGAATCGAGATTCGAACCCGGTACCTCCCGCTTCAACTGCCGCAGTTTTATCCACTGCACCACCTGATCGGAGTCGATAACTATTTTGTGGGTAATATGTCGGTAACTATAGAACACCAGTTCTAGTTTAACGGCTATATAATAAAGATATTACGCCTCGGTCTCGAATTCATTGGATTACATGTCAAGCAAAAGCAACAAAGCAATTTTTTTTTTTTTTTTTTTTTTTTTTTTTATTTTTTATACTATGCTATCTTTTTTGGGGCTCAAGGCTCTCCCAGCTCTTTCACGGTTCGCTTATTTACGTCCTACTTTACGCCTTAATGGCCAAATCAAGGACGTACGGCTATAGGTCCGATGATTTTCTAACTAAATGAATCATTTTGGCGAGTACTAACCATTAAACTATAGGTTATTATAGAATATCTAATGCCACTTCCTAGAAATATTACGACAGCAGAGTCTCTTATATTTGTATTCAGCGGTCATAGCATAGCTATGGTTATTAGAAGTCGTGGCCGCTGGGATCGTATGATAAACTAGGTAGTTGATTAAGCGAAGCTGCAATCTCTATACATTTTCAACAGTGTCGACATGAAACCACACATTTGCAAGCAGACTTAGCCTGCGTGTATAATTTATAGTATAAACAGGTAAGATTCGAGCGATATTTGTCATCACACTTGAAAATTATATCCAGATCAACGAAAAACTTTTAAGTTTAAACGACACATTTATTATTCTACGATTTAGTGTTAACACTTAAATTAATTTTAAAAGATAGATTAATTAATTTTTAGTATTTTGTTGTTGCTATATATTATTATTAGACTCGAATAATTAACAATAAGCGATAAGAACCAAAAAAGATAAAAAATATAGACCGACCACGTTACAGTATAGTAGTTTTACACATACCATACCCAATACACACACACATATGTATTTAATTTTGAATGTAAATAATAATTTAAACTACGCTACTTCACTATATATGTATATAATGTATATAGTGTTAATTAATTTTAATGGAGTTTAATTAAAAATTATCACCAACATATATTAAATTATATTGCTCTCAAGTTTTGCTTTCAATTTCAGGTGTATGCAGACTAACGTGTATGATTGTGGTTTTGATTAATTAGCAGAAAATTATAAACCGAAAGTACTTTTAAATTAAGTCGTTTGGTGAAGTGACGGTATCAATAAATATCTCACAGTGATATTCTAGCAGTGATTATGCTCATAATCTTGGAATGGCGTCTAAACTTATATGATCAAGGTTCGTCTGAATTTACAGGATATGATTCGTTAGAAGAAAATCATGTAGCGCGTGAGAACCTTGCTCTCAATTTTCTAGAACCTTGCTCGCAAAATTTCGTTCATGGCCACAGTTTGTTAAATATTGATAGTTAACAAACAAACAGATAAAATTTCATTGAATTTCTCGGATTTCATTGAAATCGGAGACCAAAAGTTTGTATGGCAAATTTTTGTGTTTTTCAAAAACTATCTAAAACTTTTTTTCGTGATTCGTAACTATGTATGTTCATGTTATGGTATTCATAGATCCCGTAGGTTACAAAAAGCGCATCAGCAGATCTAACATTTTGGTGACGCATTGGGGTTCGATGTGAGTCTTGCCACCATGTTTTTCCACCAAACGTTTAGTAGTTGGTTTGGCAGAATTGTTAGGGAAACGATTAAAGCCACGTAATGGTCGGAGATTTCTCGTAACTGATAAATGATGATGTAGAAAATAACATTTGATCATTGACAAACGTTGTTCAACCTTTCATGAGTTTTTGCCATACAGAACCGAACAATTCGTTACTAATTTGTGAATTATTGCTTTAGGAACTTGCTATAATCTCCCAAATTTCAAACGTCCATTTGATTAAGGAAACCTTACTCACATCTTGTATTAATCGAATAATATCATGCTTATATGGTAGACGGCATGAACTATAAATAAAACACATACTGTCGGTATTGAACAATTTTGACTGATATATGTCACCCAATTTTTATTTTTAAACTACTTTTTTCGATCAAGCACGTTGTGAACTTTACTTATTGAGTATTTGATCACGAGTTTTGTTTTATCACAAACCCATAAACATTTGAAAGTATCTCAAAACTTAGATAAGGCACATTGTCACCTGAGATGAGGGCATGCGTTGGCTTTTTGCTTTATATCGGATTGTTTGCTGTATAGGCTTGTCATGGCTCCATCCAATGACCATTTCTATAGTTATTAAGGTAACGTTAACCGAAATAGATGAACCATCCCAATTTGAGAACTTTTATATTCAGATTAAGTACAAATTACATATGACAAATGTATATTTCAGCTCCGAGTAACCATGTATATTGGATAAAAGTATTCTTATATGTCTTGTGATAGAAATATATTGGAAAGATTCAGAACAAACATTCTAATTTATCGAGAAGATATTCCGTATAGTATTAAAAACCGACGGCTCTGATGAAGCAGACACTTTTCAATTCGAACATTTTTTTTCCACTTATGGTAATACAGATCAACATATATATGTCAATCTTAAGACACACTCGCTTAAATTGGAAACTCATTACTACTCGATAACCGTATGTCAAGAAAGACATGTGGTCATAAAATTGGTTGATTTTAGTCGAACGAATTAAAGATTAAAGTCGTTACGAACTGTTTGATTTCAGTTAAGGAAGATTGTATTTGTCACTGAAGTATATATGTTTAATAGGTGTTTGCTTTAGTGATCTCTATATTTGTATACAAAGAGTACTTACATCATCAGTATTCGTTATATTTCATATATATTCCACTTTTAATTTAGTTCAGTCTAGATTGCATTTCTCTTGATTGAATCGAACTAAGGATTTTGTCCATGAGTCGCTATTATTTTAGAGTATAATCAATTCCAGAAGAATGATTTCTACTGACCGTTTTTAATTGATGGATATTATTGATATTGGCTCGTTTGCTGCCATCGGTTCTTGTATCAGTATTTCTGATTTGACCGAATTTCAATTTTCTAAGTTGATTGCTGTTTATATCATGGAAGACGTTCAAACTGCCCATAAATAGCAGAAGCTCTATAATGTGTGTTTTTCATTCGTTATGTAAGATTACAATCAATCAAGTTAGAGGGGTAACTGCCAAAATGAATTGGTTACAATAATTCTCCAAGTTTCTTCTATTTGTATATCTGATCTTGCTCCGACTTATCACTTAAATTAAAAAACCGTGTTTGAAGATTGTTCCTTTATTAACAGATACAGAACAGATCAAGATACAGATCAATAGGAGTTATAGAAAAGATTTTATTATTTCGATTTCAGTAATTGAATGACAGAATTGAAACTATCTTTAACGTATATGTCAAACTTGGACGAAGATTTTGGTCCAAGTTTGACATTGATTCGACCTTGATACAAACTAATGGTTATAGAAACAGGGCATTTAAAAGTTTTAATGTATAAGGTACATATATGTAACCGGCGGTCTCAAAGTTAAAGCATTACCGGTATATGTTGGTTCCATAAGGACCTAAGCTTCTCCCACTTAGTCAAAAATTTTGTTTTTAGGACCCTCCTTAAAAAAATTTACTTTATCAGAGAGACAATTCTATCTGTAGTCCGTCGGATAGTTTATCAAATATCATTCCAATTGTCACATTTACACACATTGTATGTTTAAATATGATTAAAATAATCAATATTTTCCAACAAACTTGTCCAAATTACAATCAGTTCTAAAAAAGAAAATTGTCAGTTTACGAAGACATAAACATAAAATAATGGGCCACATATAACATTGCTTGATTCCGTCGGATAAGGTCCAGTTTAGAGTCCAATTAAAGCTTACCGATATCTATCTGCATTACATAACTTACCACAATCCATCCAGAGTCTCACATTATGCTAATATACTTACTGTTTGTACTATTTACACACTTCTGATTCCTGTAAATAATTATAGATGGCAACAATTGGCAGACAACAATCAACGATCAATATTTATGAACAAATACATTATGTCTTTACTAACTATATACATATATATGTGCTACTCATGTTTAAAATAAACAAAACAAATACTTATTTATATGTACATAATTTTAGAAAATTATTTAATAATGATAATAAATTATTACCAATAAAATTATAACGATTTTGATAAACTTTTTCCTAAATATGAACTCACTTCTGAAAAAGGCTATAAATCAAAATTTTTCAATAATGCACTCTCATTACTAAATCATATATACTTATTGGGGCTGGGCTATAAATTAAACCAAACACAACACACAACTACATTCTTAACCAATATATTTATTTTGTTTGTTGGAACCTGCTTCTAGACTGTGTATCGCACATTCGTATACGACAAAATGAGACAAATGTCTACTTGTGAAACACGATTTGACTCGTTCTGATGCATACAAAATTTGACATGTTACGGAAAAAAATTTGATTGATTGACGAAAGACAAGAAAGATATAAGAAGAGTAAAACGAGAAGAATATATATGTGGATATTTTTTATTTAGAAATTGTGTGAGTGTGTTTATATATATCGGAAAAGTGTTGGGCGGCGATGAATGGTGCTACCACCTTTCTACCTGAGGCGTTCTCGTTTATGAGTTTTTTTATTGTTTCTTTTTTTTAATATATTTATGTTAGTTTAAATAAAAAAAATTCGATTTTTTTACGTGTGTGTGTGTGTTCATAGTAAATAAACATCTATATGGATAAGCCCATTTACAAATGGCATCCAAAACAAAAAAAAATGTTTTTTTTGTGTATATAATAATTTTTTTTATGTACAGTATATATTATCGTTAAAATAGTTAAACTATATTAATAATTAATATATATTTATCTCGTTTTTATTGTTTTTATTATGATTATTTAATTTTAATCAAAAAATAATTGAAAATTGAATTGAATTTAAGATGATTTTCTTCTCATTGCGAGGTAACTCGGTAATCTGTATGCGAGATGATAAAATGAAGATAAATAATAATCGTATAATAAGAATCCTGTCTATTTAAAGATGTATATATATTTGGAGAGTTTGTATATTAGATGCGATATATAGAATATTTATGTCATATTTGAATTGAGAATGAAACGAAAATTTAATCACAATTTTAAATTTTTTATTTTGTTTTATACGAAGTGTGACTTACAGCTTAAGGCATTTGTTTATATATTTTCGATCGTTTTGTGAATGAGTATATAAAATTAATCATCGATCGACCGGTTATGTGTGTATGAATATCACAATCTGCGTGTGAAGATTTTAAATAACATATATGATTAATAACTAAGGTGTTGGAACATCATAATTTTTATATAGTCCAAACTATATAGTAATGTGATTCATGATTCGGGCGCTTATAAACAGATCATTTAGTTTTAAGAAGTCAATGTGCATAATAGTGTTAAATTTGGTATATGGCTCATGTATGGCATTGATTTGTCAACAAGAGAATTTTTAATTATAAAACGATTGTTATTACAGAATAAATTATATATTATTGTATGTGACTGGATTTATGTATTTTAGGTTTTAAATTTAATATTCAATTCAGATGAATATATGTTTCCTTATTTGTTAACCTTGCGCAGTCGCTACCATAAAGAGTGTTATGATACTATAAATACTTTCAAAATATTTAAGTCCAAATTAGAATACTTATTTGTATACATATTCGGAAGCAAAGCAATTGTTAACACTTCGCAATTGTTACACATTCCGAGATACCACGATATCTCCTTAGCAACGGTTTCTGCGATAAAGATTGTTCTCATTTATCATATTCTTATATATGTGACGGAAGGGTCGAATTCTGGAGGGCATTATACTACAAAAATATTCTATTCAGCTTGGACGGTATGTGTAATACCGTCTTTTTAATATATTGAAAAAATTGCTGATAATACATATAAAAGCTATAAAAATGAATGTCGAACCACAACATGGATCAAACGATTTAACTAAGATAGTTAATAGTTAATCAGATTGATATAAAACGAGATTAACAAAAGCCTCCGAATTCCACCAAGCTTTCATGGATAAGTTTAAAGAATTCTTGAAATAAGAAAGACTTAAGCTTTTCGTATTAACCCGCTGTCAATGGTAGAAATTTTAATCCTTAACTATATATCTTAAACCTTTTCACTATATAACGAGAAGCTTGATAAAAGAAGCTTAAGTCTTTCTTATTTCAACTATTCATCAATTTAAGTGTATAAATGTGACTAAATATTTTTCGTGTATATAGAAATATAAGCTAAACTGGTATAGAGACAAATGAAAAATACTTGGATCATTGGTATTCTCATTGTTCAGTGTTCTTAATGACGTATTGTAGATTAGGACAAGATATCGGAGGCTGTTGCGATGAAAGACTCCAACCATATTTGGAACCTATAATTTTAACAGCTTGGTATTGTTGCTTGCGTCTGTTAAAGTAAACAATTATGAAAGTCAAATCAGGTATAGATAAAAGGATAAAAGTAAAAAATATTGAAATGCATTAGAGAATATCAATTCCTGCGAGTTTTTATTTAACCCTACTTGGTCAATCGTGATATCATTCGATATTAGGACAAATAAACATATCATAACTATAGCGTTAGGAAGCTGTCTATAGGAAACGAAACTATATATACGATCAAATCCACCACATTGTAAACACATTTTCCGATTGTCCCTTAAATAAAATATTATTTACTGTAGAGAGCCTTCAAACGCATTGCGTACATTAAATTATCAATCAATCATAATTTTGTACAACACAACGAACGACTGATATATATCATCACCCCCTAAAATAATTTTCGATTCAAAAATAAAACTAAATTACAAATCAATATTGCCTTAAAAACAAATTTCGAAATTGAACATTTAAATATAATATATAAAATAGTAATAAACAAAAACAAAAAATTTGGAAAATAAATATATAAATAAAGAAAATTTCATTTCACTGTACCCAACAACATATTTCTTATACAAGAAAAATTATTATATTATTCTATAACGACATATCTGTATCTAGTATGTAAACGACAAATGTGTTTATGTCCCACAAGTCATTATATCTACATATATAGCGCATACATATACATTAACCCATTAGAAAAATTGAAAATTAATCCGAACGAAATATTTATATATTGAAATGGAAAAGTTATGAATTTTTAATTTTATATAAATTATGGTATGAAACTTGGGGTGGATACATAAATAACCGTATTTTTTTCGGGTGTAATTATTGGACAGTTATTTTCCGTTCAACTGTCCTATATAGCATTGTATATACACACACTTAATGCGGGAAATTGATTTGGAAAATTTATATATAATAGCATTTCAAACTTTTAACCTTTCGGGAATTAAAATTTCAGATTTCTTAATAGAAACCCGGAAACACAAAGTGGTCCTATTTTAGTATAGTTTTGATAAATTAACTGGTCATTCACTGATTTAAATTGTATATATGCATTGCGTATACATAAATTTCCTTTTGTCTATAAATATACACTTTATGGATGTTTCACAATTTCGTTGTGCACCCTATAGAAACGACTCCATCGACCTGAATAAAATCAAAATGGATTTTGACTGTATATGAGTAGTTTTAACTAGTACAAACTTATTTTGTGTATCGATGAACTCAGGCAAAATGAAGAACATGTATGCTTATTAATCTGATTAAATCGATGGACCTTAAAAACTAATCGTACATGGCTAGTTTTATAATTTTACAAGGTTTTAAGTTGAGATCTAAGCTTATCTGTAAGTGGTACCGCATATTTGTACCGGATTTCATAAGAATCAGGGACCAAAAAATTGTATGGCAAAAAAAACAGATAGGCTAACCACTATCTGGTTTCTAAAAAACACTCAAAATATTTTTTTCGCTTTTATGGTTGATATCGATTATGTTTTCCATAATAAACATAAAAGTACCATAAGGAACATTTCAATCGAAAGCGTTCGTTATATATTGACAGTTAAAGTTTGAGTGAAAATGGCAAACAAAAAAGCGTCAAAAAGACTGGTCAAAACAAAAAAAAATGTGAAAATAACTACACAGCGCTTATTTTGGAGTGGTACCACATATCTGTACCAATTTCATTCAAATCGGGGACCAAAAATTTTTATGATAAAAAAAACGAATAGGCTAACCACAATCTGTTTTTTCAAAAACACTCAAAAACTTTTTTTCGGTTTAACAGTTGATATCGATTAATATAGTTATAATTAACATTTTTGTACCATCTAGAACATTTTAATCGGAAGCGTTCGTTATGTATTAATAATTAAAGTTTGAGTGAAAATAGCAATCAAAAAAGAGCTAAAATACCGGTCAAAAGAAATAAAATTATGAAACTGTTAACACAGCGCTTGTTTTTAAGTGAAAATACATCTCTGTACCGAATTTTATTAGAATCGGAGACTAAAAATTTTATGGCACAAAAAACCGATAGGCTAACAACCACTATCTGTTTTTTTAAAAACCACTCAAAATTTTTTTCCGATTTTATTGTTGATATCGATTAATATATCCATAACAAACATATAAGTACTATAAAGAACATTTTAATCGAAAGCATTCGTTATATATTGACAATTAAACTATGAGTGGAAATGGCAAACAACTGGTGTGCCAAGAAAGTGCCAAAAAACTGGTCATACTAAATAAAATTGTGAAACTGATGTCTGTACCGGTTTTCATTCAAATCGGAGACCAAACATTTTTATAGCCAAAAAAAGATAGGTACTCTGTTTTTTAAAAAAACACTCAAATTTTTTTCTTCGGTTTTATAGTTGATATTGATTAACCTATCCATAATAAACATATTAGTACCATCTAGAACATTTCAATCGAAAGCGTTCGTTATATATTGACAGTTAAAATTTGAGTGAAAATAGGAAACAAAAGTGCGCCAAAAACCGGTCCAAACAAAAAAAATTGTAAAACTGATTGCAGAGCGCTTATATGTAAGTAGTACCGCATGTCTGTACCGAATTTCATAAGAATCAGAGACCAAAACTTTGTATGGCAAAAACAACAGATAGGCTAACCACTATCTAATTTTTAAGAGCACTCAAAATTTTTTTTTTCACTTTTATGGTTGATATCGATTATGTTATCCATAAAAAACATATTTAAACCATAAAGAACATTTCAATCGAAAGCGTTCGTTATATATTGACAGTTTAAGTTTGAGTGAAAATAGCAAACAAAAAGTGCCAAAAAAACTGGTCAAAATAAATAAAATAGTGAAAATAATAGCAAAGTGCTTATTTTGAAGTGGTACCACACATCTGTACTAAATTTCATTCAAATTGGAGACCAAAAATTTTTATGATAAAAAAAACGAATAGGCTAACACTATCTGTTTTTTCAAAAACACTCAAAAAATTTTTTTTTCGATTTTACGGTTGACATCGATTAATATTGTTATAATTAACATTTAAGTACCATCTAGAACATTTTAATCGGAAGCGTTCGTTATGTATTAATAATTAAAGTTTGAGTGAAAATAGCAATCAAAAAAGAGCTAAAATACCGGTCAAAAGAAATAAAATTATGAAACTGTTAACACAGCGCTTGTTTTTAAGTGAAAATACATCTCTGTACCGAATTTTATTAGAATCGGAGACTAAAAATTTTATGGCACAAAAAACCGATAGGCTAACCACTATCTGTTTTTTTAAAAACCACTCAAAATTTTTTTCCGATTTTATTGTTGATATCGATTAATATATCCATAACAAACGAATAAGTACTATAAAGAACATTTTAATCGAAAGCATTCGTTATATATTGACAGTTAAACTATGAGTGAAAAACAAAAAAGCGCCCAAAAACGGTTCAAAGCAAATAAAATTGTGATCACTCTTTTTGTTCTCCTTTTTGACTACTTGGGTTTTTATTTATACCAATTGATTCAAGATCTGTTTTCTTTTTTTAAAATAAATTGTTTAAAACAATTGCTCGTTTTTAAAAATGGTGCAAGACCAGTTCTTCGTTGTACAAATTATTTAGACCAATTAATTTAAGTCCTCTTTTACACGAGTTAGTTTTAAACCTTTCTCTGCTTTAGAAAAATATGGTTTAGACTATACTCTTTTTATACCAATTGAGAAGAGAAGTGTTTTATACTAGTTATTTTTATACCAATTCTCTTTAAAGTAAAATATATTTTAGTCCAGTTTTTTATTTTAACATATTGAGTTAAAAGTGTAACAATTGTATAAAAATTCCTCGATTTTAGACAAACTTACTATCTTATTAGTAGACATCCTGTTTTAGACCATTAAAAATTTACTTCAAACTTACAACAAATATTCCTTATGTGCGGGCAGCATGAAATAGAAAAATAACGATAAAGTATAAACGAAGACTATTAATTTTCAATAAAAACATTTAATATTATTTAATAAAAAAATTAAATCATTGTTTTATATATATATTTTTACAATTTTCGTTTTTTTTTATTATTTTTCAATATAATAATTATGGTATAAATAAATAATAAACAGAAAATTTATTTTTTTTTTAATTTATTTATTTTTATTAAAAATTAATATTTTTTTTTGTTTGCTTTTTCATTCTTTTTTTTGTAAATTTTTAAATTATGGTTTTTGTTTTTAATTTTAAATATAAATTACATAAATATACAATTTTTTTTTATTTATTAAGAGTTTTTATTTTTGTTGTTATTATTTTTATTTTATATTCATCAAAATTTTTTGTTGTTTTTCTTATATAATTTTGAGTTTTTACTGTGCCCATCTAAAAATTTATATTAATAATAATAATAATTATATATATAATAATTTTTGTTTTTATAATTTTTTATATCTTTTTTTACAATTTTATAATAATCTAAAAATAATGTTTTTTTTTCAAATTCTCACAATTTCTACAATTTTTTATTTTTAATTTAAATTAAATGTTTTATTTAAATTTTACGTATTTGGGTTTCAAAATTGTATAAACTAATTTTTTGTTTTTAAATAAATTTATGATTTGTTCATTGATGATGCATCATTTTATTTATATATAATATTATATATAAATATTTAGTACTCTTATTTTTTTTAAAATAAATAATATATTATGTATTGGTAACTATACTGTGTGAAAAAAAAATTAAATTTCGTTTTTAAATATACTATTTATATTTATATCATTTATTTTCATCATCAAATATTACAAAAATCATCACCACAATTATAATAATAATTATATTATAACAATTAAAAATTTTGATTATCATAAAATTACGTATATTCATTAATTCCAATATCCTGTGCTTTTTTATTTCACTTAATTTTTATTTTATTATTTATTTTTATGTATATATAAAATTTTTATTGTTCAACCAAAAAACAAAATAAATAATATAATTAAAATATATATTTTGTTTGTTTATTTACACCAATTAAAAAAATTATTATTATATTTTGTTGTTGTTGTTTTTTTTTGTAACTTAGAAAAAAAAGTGGGCACACAAAATTTTCTATACATTATATAATATTTACTATTTATTTATGAAATTATATATATTTATATTTAATATATTTTTTATTATTTATAAAAAAAATATTATGTAACAATAATTTTAACTATTTGTTTTTAATGTTTTTTTTTGTTATGATTGTAAACTGACTTTGGTTTTATTTTTATTTATTTATATTATTTATATATTTTACACATTTTATTGTTTTGTTTGCGTGTTTTATTTTATTTCGTCTGGGGGAGGGGGGAGGAAAATTACATATTAATAAATAATATCTGCGGACAATTTTTTATAAATCAATATTTTTTCTTTTTCTTTTAAATATAAATAAAAAACAAAATATTTTGGTATACTGCATATCCATTTTTTATTCAATTTATTTAATTAATTATTTTTAATTTAGTTTTTAATTTAAAGAAAATCTAAAAAAACACAAATCAAGAGATAAAAAAATCCGTAATAAAATTTATTTTTGTTGTTTTTTTTTATTTAATTATTATATTAATATATAAATTAATTAAAATATTTTTTTTTTTAGATTTTATTATTTTATTACAAAAATTCCTAAATAATTAATTTAATAGTAGAATTATATTTATTATTTACAAATTACAGAAGTTTTTATTTATTATATATATTTTCTTGGTTTTATTAATTTAAATAAATTTTTAAGATAAATTATAATATATATTTCAGCACTTTTTGTACGTATTTTATTTTTTTTAAATGGTTTTATTTATTTTTATTTGTTTTAATTTATTAATTTTACGTATATATAGTTAATTTAATTTTCTTTGTTTGACTTTTAATATTTTTTGTTTATTATTCGATTGCACAATTTTATTTATTTAATATATAGTTTCGTTTAATTATATTTAAATTTATGTATAAATAAAGTCACTGGCCATTGATTGTAATTATTCGATATTTTTTTATTATTAAATAATTTCAATCGATTCAAACAAAGATTATTAATTTATCAAGATCCAATTTTTGCACATAATTTTTTCTTAATATTTATAAAATAGACTAAAAAACCATTTCATTATTATTATTTTTTTTAATTATAAATAATTTTTTTTTACGTATTTTTGTTTGTTTAAAGTATATCATTATTAATTAAAATTATAATTATTATATATAACTTTTTTTTGTTTTCATTTAATTTATAAATTTAAATTTTATTTGAGGTCACATGAGTTGGTTTTTTATTTATATTATATAATTTAAAATATTAATTATATCATAGTTTTATGTATATATATAATTTAAATTAAAAATTATTTGTTTTAGTAATTTGTTTTCCATTTTAATTAAATTAAATACAATTTTTTAGAAATAATTGATAAATCTCGTCTTTTATTTTGCGTTGCTTTTAGGGGTTAATTTTAAATAGGTTTTTTAATTATTATAAATTTTAATTTAATTAAAATTATAATTATTTATAGTTATAGAAAATAATAATGAAACAAAAAATTATATATTATGCGAAAGACGAGGACGGTAAAAATTAACCAAAATAAACAAATGGGACTAAACTATTATAATTTAATTAATTTATTATGCTTTGTTTAATAATATATATAATTGTATTTAAATAGTTTTTATATATTTTATTAATGAGTTTTACTGAGGACTTCCCGGTGGCGTCATCTCATCCCCATTATCACCCGATCCTGGTTCCCCTTTTGTTTTGTTCTCTTTTTTCCATTTCATACGCCGATTTTGAAACCATATTTTGATTTGACGCTCCGTCAAACATAGCGCGTGGGCAATTTCAATACGTCGCCGACGCGTTAAATAACGATTAAAGTGAAATTCTTTCTCGAGCTCTAGAGTTTGGTATCGGGTATAAGTTTGGCGACCACGTTTACGTTCTGTGAATAAATAATTTAAAAAAAAATTAAATTAATAATTAAGATACTGTATGTGAATATAAATCTAATTAATACACTTGAAACCATCATTATCGAAAAATTATCATTTAAATTATAAATAAATCTCGTTTACTTGTATACACTGTATGTATACACATCCAAGAAGATGTATAGGCATATAATATAAGAAAAATTGAATCGTTCTTAATGAAATACAACATACGAGTATATTCAGGTTTCTTATTATTCTCGTATTTGTCTGGTACACAAAAGAATACCTCCTTGGTAAATAAAATTATTTTTTTATATTATTCACACACATCTCTGTGTTGTGGATATAGATACAAAAGAATTAAGAATTTCGATACGAACGAAAAACTGGTCTTTTAAAATAATGAAAATTAATACGGTGTCAAAATTCACCTCAATTAGATAGTTTTCTTAATCGCCAAGGTGGATTTTAATTTTTTATATATCCATACATACGAGAAGAACAACATCAAACCGTAATAAGATAAAGTAAACGAAAAAAATCTTAGATACGTTATTCGCTCAAATGAAGTCCTTTCGGTATATTATAATACAGTGAAGGAAATATCATTTCAAGTAAGTAAATTGTACGACACATGCTGACATTTTGACCTCATCGTTCAAGCATCGCTTTTTTCAAAGCATTATTAGGTTACTTTTTTGAGAGTTTCGAGCACTATTCACTGGTTAGTAAGACCCTCAAAAAATGTCTGTTATATAGTTCAAGAGGAACTGGTATTTTGGCCTTTACCAAGTTTGTTTTGATACATGTGACTGGATACTCAGTGAAGTTTGACTTTATTCAGCTAGCCAGGTTCAAGGTATTTATTATCTGCCTAACAAGTTTCGTCAATGTTATAAGAGCCACTAGCCCTTAAAGCAGTCTGGCTGCCACAAAAGATGCAACTATACGACGATATATTGGTGATACAATTTCACTTTACGATTTAGTGCATATTACCCGGCATAGGCTAGATTATAGTGTACTGATCCATTCGTTAAACTATTACCGTTAGAGTGGTACCTAAACCTAGTTAAAACTGGTTTAGACGTTCAACTCAAAATTATTAAATCCATCAGCCGTTAAGTTTACAAAAAACTCTAGCTAGGACACAATGCCTGTGTTTTTTGGTATTTATATGTCTTAAAAAGGTTTCTTATCAATCTAATTGGGAGAATGATGTTTGTGCCAAATATTTCTGGTTCTGTTTATGAAAAGAAAAATAATTTGGCTCGATACTGAATCTGGGGAAATGCCAGAGGAGCATTCCGCTTGTTCTCGTTTTTGACATAAATGATGCAAACAATCAATGAACCTCATGAAAATTTCAACGGATGTGATATAATTAATGCATTACAATCGTGGATGATGGTGGTTCAGATGAGATATTAAAGGTTTGGTTTCATCTCTATACAGGGGATGAAATTCCAACTCTTTACATTCTATCTCTATACATTTGTACACAGTAAAAAATTTCCATTGAATTTTACACTCTTTTAACAGTGGGCAAATTTGCCTAGTCTTTTCATGCAATTTTAAATGGGTTTTTAAAATTACCATTTACAATTAAAACTAATTGTTTTAACACGTATACTACATTACATGTTTAAATGATTAATAACAAGAAATGTCCGTAATATAACTTAACAAAAAATTTAAATATCATTATTTCATCTAAAATTGCATTGTTTAGTCTGTAAATCTTCGCACTTTGATTCAGTAATTATGCTTAAGAAATGTGAATATAAGTAATTCACTTGTAAAATTACATTCCTAAATTCGTAAATTTTCATATACATTTAAATTTAGTTTAAAATTGCATAGTATAGTATGTAAATTTCCATAGAATGGTCGACATTTTTATCCTTCATAAATGTGAAAATGAATAACTCGCTTGTAAAATTGCATTGCTAAATCTGTAAATTTTCATACCAAAGCTAGTCATCAAGGTTAACATTTTTTTTACAATTACGGACCCAAAAATGTAAAATTAAACAAACTTTCAGATTTCTTTAAACAATTATATATTTATTTAAAATTCTCTTCTTGAGTAGTATAATAAAAAATTTATATGTACTGTGAAATTATCTGGAAGCAGCTGTAAAATGTCATTTCTCTCGCGAAAAAATATGAAAACATCGGCGTCGTCTACTTCAGTTTCATCACATTCCAGAACCAGCTTCGACCCTTGAATGTCTGCAGCGTTTGCTAAAATAAAAGCTTAAACTTAAAATACTAAACATTTAATTTGAATATTTCTATATGCACCTTTTTGGATTTTAGGAAAGAAGTATTCAGAACTCCACGATATCCAATTTGGTTCACTTATCGTATTCACACTCAGGTTGTTTAATTTTTTTTTCCTTATTAAATTCGTATTCGTCGTGTCTAAATTTGTAGGGGAACACTCGTTTTTTTAAAGTAAATTTTAATAATTATTTGTATATATACATACCCGTTCAACTCTAATCACTTTCACGTACCACTAATTAACTATTAACTTAGAAAATTTCTTAATTTATTTAATAATGTAAAATTAATTTCCAAAAATACTATAATTTTTGTTTTAATTAGAAACGACATACAACATGTCTGCATTCCGTAAAAAATATATGAGTAATGAAATGATGAATGTGCTTGGGCGCATCATTTTCGTTATATTTCGGAATTTTTTCAACGAATGTGCATTGTAACATGCAATACTATGTAAAATTGAATACTTATTCTATGATTATTAAATTTTTATGGTAAAATTACATGAAATATCATTTAGTATAAAACAGATCATTTTTCTAACAGGAATTTGAACATTTGTTTTATAGGTGAAATTATAAATAACAAACCTTATTTAATAATGCGTCTCAAAACCAATATATTCACAATTTGTTGATGTAATTTTCAATTGGAACTTAAAATTACTACAAAAAGCGTGTAATTTTATGTCCAAAACATTTAAATTCTAATTTGTTATGAAAATTTACAATAAAAATGGATTATTGAACTTTATTTCATGTAAAATTTAGTAAATTGTGTAATTATACAAAATTTTGTATTTGTATCAACAAAAGCATGTAAAAATTGCATTTAAAATTCAATTTTTTTTTTACTGTGTAATAACTTTGACAATAGTCAAAAATTCAATTGACTAGATGTTTTTAAACATCAGTTCAGTTCACTTTTATAGACTCATAGACACCACCTGACAACACGTAGTTTGGTGTCGAATTTTATTGAGCACGAGACAGTGAAAGATCTAATATGCCGTTAATCAACGTCCAATGTATTGGCCTGAACTCAAAATTATCGTGCCATTGTCGTGCTATGTTTATTAATCGTTCGAGAGCCAGATTTCGACGAATTTTAAAAGGTGCATTTGTATTTGTTTCCATATTAAGAGCAATTAATAACACGAATATTTCCGGCAGACCGTCTACTTCACTTGAAATACGCAAACAGTCGCTCAAATGGTTGACGCTGAAAACAATTTTTAAAAGGAAAGTTTGATGACCGATGAGGCCCATTTCACACTCTTTGGTGGCATTAATCAGCAAAATTGGCACATTTGGGGAACGGAAAATCCAAACCTGATCCATGAAACGCTAATCCATGATATCGATATCAGTGAACCATGCAACACTGCAAATCAAACAAAATTGTTTCTGTCTGATGTGAAAAAGGGACAACATTTATCGCTAGATCTCGGGATATGACCCCTCCGGAATTCTTTTTGTGGGATTAAAACCAAAGCATACGCTAGTGAGTCTTAAACCATTTAAGAGCTAATATCATACATTATTGTCGAAATCATCGCTATCCCGCCCGAGATGATCGAAAAGTAAATGGAAAACGCAGCATAAAGGGCATATTTTATTTTGGCCGATAAAGGCGGTCATAAAATGGAGCACACGTTTTGTATCTAATCTTAAACATATCACTTCATACAGAAATCTTCTTCACGAAAATCTCAAAAATCACGCGTAAATACTTAAATCAGGAAGAAGAACTGAAAAAAGACCATTTTACGCCATCATTCGGTTTACTTATACATGCCGAATATTTAATTACATCAAAAAGCTTTAAATGCTCAACCAGAGTTTTAATTGTCTGCAAGTTTTCCCCAAATGGAATATAGATCGAAACTTACAGAATTCGGTGTACAAAACCAAAAGTTATTGTATCAAAAGCTTCAAGCTCACTCTGCAAGATTCAAATGTTTATCTCATTTTATGTCAATAAGTCTCAAAGTGTGTGATGACAACTAACATTATCAGGCTTATAGATGAGATTAATATGAAATGTATGTACTGGTCAATGTCAAGTCTAAGATTAGTGCATAGAACGAGGGCAGAAGCCTTTTCAAACGATTAATGGACGTATACGTTGTTAACGGGACAAGTTTACCAAAACTGGAGTTGAGATACTCGAAAACGCTGGTATCACTCTGGGAATACTTACAGAGTATATTGCTCACATGACAGATAAAGACTTAATTTTTCTGCTCCAGTCATTTTGGGATTTATGCTTCACAAAGCCAATATACAGTCTTATTAGAAGCTCCAACTGGTTTATTAATGACGCAACGATATAAGTGCGCAGTGCATAAAGGCAGTGATAATTACACTGTCCTTCCATAAATAGATTCTGAACACCACGATGAAGGTGGTACAATATATAATTATCCAAATTTATCTTTTAAAAATTATAATTTTTCCAAAAATGTACATCACATTTGGTTTCTAGTTTTCTGTTTACGGTTTCATTCATAATCAATCAAACCATAAAATAAACTATCATTATGGTAATCAAAAATAATGATAATGGATTTGTTGTGTAAAGGATCCATAACCATCTAATGTCGGAATATATACACATATTCGCTTTATGTACAATGAGTTTCGAAAATAATTAGTTCCCGGTCATGTTATTCCAAAATTAAAATAAAAACAAAATTATTATTATAATTATAAACAACCAAAATGTCCGAAAGGTATGGTAGTACACACAATGGAAATTATAAATGGCCTCTTCATATTTTGGATCTATTAAAAATCCATTAAGACGTGTACATACTTATATACGTGTATCTATATACAGATAGATTTGGGAGTGAATTCTTGTATTAAATTATCGTTCTTGTGTCTTAGAATTGAAGATATTATATCATCTTATATGTACACGAGATACATACATATATCATGTCGAAGAGAAATCGGACCATACAAAATCGAGATACTGTTGGTTTCGTACAAAGTTTTGAGTTGTTTTTTGGTTCGGTTCGGTTTGGTGGAAATGAACATGTAATTATCATTAAATTAGAACGCAATTACCATTATTTCGTGAAAGAAACATTTTTGGTTTTTTAGTTGAATGAGTCTGTAATTATAGTACTTGATATCGAAAATTATGTGATCCAGGAAATAGATCGCTTTGTTTCGTTTCCAACAATAAAGCGTTCATATATTTATATAATGTGTATTAGAGAGAATGTTGATGACTTTTGAAATTTTGTATTTCTTCATCTTCTTGTGCGTTTTAGGTTAGCAGGAAGCTCGATCAAAATAGTGTATTGTTTAGGCTTTTGTTATATTAATTCATATAGAACGTTGCGCTATTTTTATTGGTCCATCAATCGAAAATAAACCAAATTGAAATTTGGACTTGATTCACATAATTAATCCCATAATACTAAGTGCATACATTTTTTGAGTGGCCAAGTACAAGGAATTATTAACAGCAGACTCTCACGTAAACAACTAAATAATGCAAAAAATACTCGAACGAGTTCTAGACTAACACTAACTAAAGACAAAGAACTTTTTAAGGTTGTTAGAAAATTGGTTGCGAGTCTAGATCATGATTTTAAAACCACATTATATCCAATTAGATGAATCCCAAAACATTAACTCTAACCCATTCTCTTATACACTTCTGACACCAATCAAGAGAAAAAATTTTTAGAAAGAACTCTAGCCCAAATCTTTAGACGACAAAATCTGTATAAGGAACTACTGGCTGAAAAAAGAAAAGTTTGTAAAATTTGGTAGGAAACAAGAGTTTAACTGCCTCAATATGAACCACAAAAGATAAAGCTTAAAGCTTTGTTTAACTCCATCAGAAAACAGAAATGAAGAATTTACATACAAAAAATTGTAGAATTTTTTAGACTACACCAAAAGAAGTGATGTACATATATTTTAAGAGCACTACCCAAAAAGCTCTAGAAAAGCTCACTCATCTTACAAATAGTGCTTTATAGCTAGAGTTTATGAAAAAGTACCACTATCATCATGATTTAAAAACTTATATGAAACTACCCCATGAACCATGATCGATGTAGAGCGCAAGCTCATTATTGCTAGTTTTGTCTAAGATCTTTGAGAAGTTGCTGATGAAAAGTTTCAATCCGATAAACAATTAATTTGAAATCATCAGTCCAATTTTTGGATCCACAATTCAAAAATCGATGAAGAACACAGAATTATACGTGAAAGAGAGATGCCATAGAGAAGAGAGTACCATATAGGGTATTAGGGCCACAAGTTCTATACTACTGGACACCATCGTTCTTCCTGCATAGAAACTATCAACGTGGTGCCTTTTTTTTAGTAACCAGTGGCGAATCAACACATTGAACATTAAGCTACGTTGGAAAGTACACCTAAAGGGAGAATTAGAAATCAAATACAGAGATATGTATTGGCTGACATAAAGGTTACTGTGAGGTTATGCCAAACTAAGCAATGTTAAATCATCCGCAGTTTTAAGAATGTGAGTGGTTATAAGCAGTATCTGAAACAATACCTGAACCAGTACTGTGACTATATAGTCACAATAAATGATATAATTTTGTGAGAGGGGGGGTATCTTATATTATAATTTAATAACTCCCAAGCGGTAGACTCTTAATGCTTTTTCAACAATCTAACTATACAAGATGCGCTGAATATTGTTAGCCCGACTCGTCTTCTCCTAAACAGGTCAAAAATAGTTGGTTTTAGCGTAAAAAATCCTGTTTTCCTCTGTCACTCTAAAATTCAAATTCAAAAGCTCAGCAATATCTGAATTCCTCTATAACCTTTTGAACTAGCAATGATAAAAAAGCTTCATCGGTATGATCGGTGTAACTTTTCCTAATTACTGCAAATCACCTTTCCAAATCTTGATTACTAGCATCGATAAATATTTTTAGGCATTTAATGTCTGATGCAATTGGATAAGATGATGATTCATGATTGACCATTTAGCTGTGTAGTTAAATATAACATGCTTTGATTATAATGCATCAGTTTGAATATAGATTCAGTTATGGTAGTCCAACTCACATCCTTACAAAATTTGGAAATAACTCAATGGAGTGTGTTATATAGGTTACAGAAATGATGCTTAGTATTCTGATATGATGGCTATAAGTACAATATCTGATGAAGAACACTTTGTGTACTAGAAAAATGATCAACTACTGTGGGACCACTACAATCAGTAAGAAGCTACCATTCAACAGAGAGTGACAGTTCAACGGTTTTTATATTATCCGAATGAATATTTTTACACTGTGGCCCAGTCTCGACTAGTTTCAAAATTATCTACTGTTTTTGGTATTTAGTAACGTGACTACAGCATTAAGGACTACAAGAGAGTTTAGAGCTACAGCATTTTTTTTTTGGTTGTTGTAAGTCACTATGGCAATGGTTCAGTTTGTAATGGATTCACTTTACATTGATTTGACACCTTATCCGTACTAACTCAAGATTATCTGATCACGAAATTGTCTGGCAGATTGTATTTAAAATAAAAAGGATTAAAGAACCTGGAAGTTTTTTCCTTGAGCAACATAAGGTTTGGAGAGTTAAAAAAACTTCATATAGTGAGCATCTATCTAATATTCCCATATTGACTGAATAATTCATTCCTATATGAATTTCAAAGCAAACATTATAATTGGAACTGAACCTAATAGAAGTAATGTTGCAAGACATCGTAAGAATTCAGAATTAGAAAGTTGAAATTTATACTTCCAATAATTTCCCTTTAAACACTTACAAATTCGATTTTCTCACTGATATTTTCGATCTTTAGGATAGAAGGTTATAGTTATCGTTCCTTATATACTATAGCGCCTTCATAATGCTACGTTGAACTTTGGTTTCTTGCGGAGTAACAATGCTCTTCTTGCGGTACAACCCGACAATTATATCACACGGTCCAAACAGGTTTCGACTCTGAACGCTAGAATATTCTTCCTAGACGCCACTTTACTCCTCGTAGCTCTTTGTTTTGTCTTTTGTTATAAGTTCTGACCACCTGAGCATAACTTCAAAAATCATGGATTTCATCCAGCAACTCATGCACTGGTAGAGTTTTATAATACAGTTGACTCTTCTATGTTACCTGCAATTTGCTAAAATGGAACTTTCATCTGCAAATGTTGCAGTATAAGTTCCTCTTGTAATTGGCACTCCAGCTGACATGCTTTCTTAAATCAAAGTTTTAATTTTCATATATAATGTGCGAAAGCCAGATGATATTTAAAAATTGAAAAATTTTGGCAGATCTCGATGTAGTTCATAATCTTGTGGTCGGTGTGATACTTTGCAAAAAACTTGTGCTACATCCATGAAGATTTTTATTTTCCAGCAAAACTTCGAGAAATGAGTTGCCTGTTGCTAATTTTAATCTTTTTAGCAATAACATTTCATACAGCAGTGTCCGTAAACACCTTCCATCCCAGGGAGTTCTTACGCTTTTTGTTCCAAAAATAACGTCATGACCAGGAGATAATTTTTTTTTAAGCCTGGGTACTTTTACGGTGCTCAGATTATCCGTTCTATTGCCAGGACGGTGAATATTTATTTAAAAAATTCGCCAAAATCCAGTTAAAAGGTTGCAATCTACTACTTAAAGACCGTATAACAGAGACCTTAAATAGCCTTATAACAGCGTCTCAATTGATGTCATTTTGATACGTTTGGTTTACGTAGCCCAACGAATAATTTTACTCAATCGTAATAATTGACCTTGACGGGTTAGGTATGCGGGTTGGTACCAAAGGTCACTTCAATGAACACAACTTCTATCAAACATGCTTACAGCCATTATTCCAAAAAGCAATCCACCATTATTCCTTTAAACGGATTTCCGATTATTGTATAAACACTCTATCGCCATACCCAAAAACCTGTCAATCAAAATCCGAGCACACATTCCATTTTAAGTCAAAAATGATTAATCATGTTATTTTCAACCATCCACAGTTCGGGATTTAGTCGTTATTTTGTTGTTGTTCCTCTCATTTTGCTACACACTCACCATCGCCATATTATTTCGAAATCCAAACCAAAACAGGATATCATTACCACACCCCATATCATATATTGGTTTGGAACGCTAAAGTGTATTCTAATTTACCGAGAATACAAAAACAACATCAAAACAAGCCCAAGATGCGATGATGATGATGATGACGATGATTCAGGTTCAGGATTTTCGAATACATATTTATATAAAATAAGAACGAAAAAGATGTCGACCCATATCAAAAGACATGACAGCTGATTTTTTTTTATCCCAACTTTTGGATTGTTGTTGTTTTTAAAAAGAAATTTTTAAAAAAATATGTGTGCGTGTGTACAATGCAAAGAAGATACAGGAGATTTTGTTTTTTGCTTCGACTGAAATAACAAGGAATCAACTTTTAATTTAAAAAAAGAAATGCATGAAGACAAAAGATAGAGACGAAATTATTTTCTTTAAATTAAAGTGAAGAAAAAAAACAACTTTCTTGAGAAGCAAAGAAATATAACACAACAAATGGATCGTTCTCGTGATATGCCAGATGGAACTAATTTAAAACTATTTCATTATTTTTTTTAGAGTGTGTGTGTGTGTGTACGGAAAAAGATAAAAGAAAAGTTTTCAATTTCTTTTGTCTTTCACGTAGAAGATGAATTAGCAACAACAATCATCCCATTCTTGCAAATTTGTACTTGTTTCAAGATTAGCTAATAATATATTTTGTATACTGCTGTTGGTACTTTGATCATTACACGGTCATTCGTTTCTAGTTTGATGAAGGTGGTATTTCAAGATATATTTGAGTCTATAAACAATAAGATTAATTGAGGTATAGAGTATATTGGATTTTGATTGATTTCAGGCGTGTTATACGAACCTATTTGCGAGGCTCACGGAATATAATTCCACGAATTGTATTTATATGTATGTTATAAGTCTGCCGCCACCATAATTTTATATAAATTGCGCATACTTTAGGAAATGGGCGCCCGGCTGACTCATATCGAGTGGTTTGTCCCATGTTTTTGATCAAAAATTAGTTTTAATCGCGTATAACATATAAAAGTGCCTTTCTTACAGTCCAAATTTCATGACGAAATAGAACATATATTTGGTTACGTCTTGTACACACAAAAAAATTATGGTTATAACAACAGTATAACAATGTTATATACAGAATATATAATTAAAATCAAATTATATTTAGATTTTTGAATAGTTTTTTTGTTAATTTACAAAATACCGACAAAATGTTTGTATCGAAATAAATTAAAAGTTTCCAAACATCAATCTAACACATTTCAATGTTCGGTTATAAATTATGATGAGTCCGCGTCTTAGAAATTCCGCAAGCCTTTAATTACACATATACGTTTCTTATATACACCTTTTACAAATTAACAGTGACATTTTCATTAAAAAACAATGTATAAAATGAAAAATTGTTATTATTTTTTACATAAACATAATAATGTGTCATATAATCATAATAACCACCGCACATTATATATATGATTATAAAATAACACATATTTTTATTTGTTAATTAAAATAATAAGATAAAAAAATAATAAGATATCATGTCACATGAGAAGATTTTTTTTTTTTGGTTTGGTGTACGAGATGCAAATGGAATAAGAAAAATTACTACTGTGAAGTAAAATTAGAATCTAACTCATTAGTTTAATAAATATATATCTGTATGTTGTGTCTAGATCTTATATACATACACACACATACACACGATGTACACAATGAAATTTGGTATTTAAACGAAATAAAATGAGCTAAAAATAATGATTTGATGTGTTTCTAAACTATATATATATGCTGTTTGGTGGTTAATTATAATTGATTAAATGTAATGTCAACATGACAGAAAAAATATATAAGATTTAGTGCAATGTTATATAGATTCAATGATAGATAATCTCCTACTCTCGAGGCTTATACAGACACGTGTTTATGTTTGTTTTGTTTGTTATGTCATTCAATGTTGTTATATATATGTATATGGTATGTTATAAGAAGTAGAACGGAAATTTAGACTAAAGAATTTTCATGTTTGGAAAAGTTTGTCACATCGTTTTGGAGGTATTTAAGATGTAACACGTTTCATGTATATATATATATTATTTAATTTTAATTGGATTGACTATTTTAATCCTTTTTTGTATATTGTAAGCGAGGGTGTTTGGGATTTATATGGGGTCGGTACCCGAAGGGTTACCAACTTATCGTTGCTATAGCATGCAACCAGCGTATAAAAGCGCGTGTTGTTTAGAAGTCAAAAATAATATCATATAGCTCATACTCGAAACGTGAAGGCCAGAGTTACTGGTAGAGAACTAAAACCAAAGAGAATGTTCTATATGGTTCATTCTGAAAGCCTGTAAAGTGCTAACCAAAACATATGATATAGTTGACTGTTTTGGACCATTCAAATAAATGACACTACTTGTTGAATGAATGGCAGCCAAATCTTTGTTTCTACCTGTTGACATGGATGCAAATTATTTTGTTATTTCAGGTTGGATTGTCACTATCTTCAAAAGACTAAAAACTACTCTAACAATTTCATTATGGAAAGTACAAGGAACCACTTGATGTTTGTTGATAATTTGAATTCAAGTAAGTTATAGAATTGTAACAACACTCTGCTATAATATTTGATTTGTTGAATTCATGCTTATAGATAGCATAACTGTTTAGATAATAAATTCCACCTGTTGGACGTATATACCAACGGTTTTGTGCTCCAAACAGCAATTGAAGTTCTCTAGCGCACATACTGAAATTATTTGAATTGAACACATGAAATCGTTTCGAAAGTTTGAATAAGAATTTGAGCAAAATTATAACCAATAACAACATCAGTTATGAAAATCCAGTAAGACTGCCCTTAGAACACGACAATCAATACCATTTGAGCTCTGTAATTTATAAGCTGAGAATTTATACCATTTAAGTTTCTTCGACCTATACATAGGTATACGACTGAAATGATAAAAACATAAGAGGAAATCTAGCCCCAATCGACAAATTGGTTAGTACCAAAATTGGACTATTAGGATATATATACTTGTTTCAAATGACACTTAGCACAAATTTTGGTTTTTTCATCGATTGGTTATAGCAAGTGTTGATTGGAGTGTAAATTTATCTCGCTAAGAAATCAGAACTATATCACACGATGCATGATAATCATTTCTCTATGTCGGTGTTGTTTTCTAACATTTGTGATTTAGCATCAATGGTCTGATCCTCAACACTTTAGTTAATATGTACAATTATATCGATGCTCGTTAGTTTATAATAATTTACATTGTAGACAATTATGGTCATAAGAACATTAGAACACTTTAAAACACTCACTCTCGGATTATGTTTGCTGATGAAACCTCAAACTCTGCTATATACTCTATAGTTCAGCATATAGAATCTTTTGGTTAAATAAGTCGACCTCATAAGTTTATTTCTAGATTTTTGAATCCAGCCTTCACCGAGTTCAACATAATTGTTCAGTTTTATAATTTGATTGCAGCTCAATGGTGGCGTTCTGATGTTACAGATCTTTGATCAAGGCTTATAGTCCCGATCATAACGGATGACAACACTCACCACAGTGTTGGAAGCTTAAATTTCCCAACGAGATTGAGATATGATGCAAAGGTGAAACAAAAAGTTCATCCACTATGACAGAAACACAACTATAACGTCCAAACTGAATATGCACAACAAAAATAGGTTTATCAATAAACGAAATCATCACTGAAGAACGTTATCAACAACAATTGATGCAAATAGGATATCATATTTCCAGCTGCCATATTCTTCAGACATGCCTCTTTTCGACGACCTCTTGTTTCGATCTATGACTTAAGGTCTCGCCGATTACGACTGAATTACTTACGAAGAACCCAAAAATATATCGATTTTCGGATCGCTTCAATAAATAAAAGGAATGTTATCAACGCAGAAACGTTTGCTTCACGAAACTTTGGGAACGTCGTTGATTAAAGTCCCAGGAAACCACTTATGAACTGTCATGTATCTCTAGAGAAAATTATGGTTAGCTCAGGAATGTATATTCTTCCAACTCTACGCAACATATTTGATTTAAATATTAAAGATAACTCACTATTTTATTTAAAACTCCTAAGGGGAGGCACACCGTGATGAAGATTTAGCTAATTTTTCTGTCATCGTCTTCTGAAACATAAAAATATTCTGGTTGATTTCTGCTTCCCTTCGGATGGTTAAGACCAGTGTCCGTATATGGAAGTCCGTATAAAAGAAGAAATTGACCATGAGATCGATATTCTTTGAGTTGCATCTGTGCACATAATGTTCTTTAGGTCCGCTCCATCAACAAAAGATGAGTTAATGATCTACACTAAACAGATGATTTAGCAACAAAATCTTGCTGCTCTCACAATGAAAATAAAAGTTTTGTTTTCCACTATCAGTGAAAATTTAGATGTAACTGTAAATTTGGATTACTCTGGTTTTTCCTTTTTGTACATTACACACACACACACACTCACACACAAGGAAATAAATCGAGAATGGAAATGATAATGATAAAAATGAATTTACAATAATACGATAATAATGATGACGTCAACAACAAATCTATGATGTATTTAATCAAAGCATTGTGTTTTATTTTTTTTTATATTCTTATCTTTTTGTTCATTTTCTTTTATTTGTGGAAATGAAATGTGCAAAAAAAAACGAAATGGAAAATTCTTTTGTCACACAGAAAAGAATAGAAATAAAATCTACTGAAAGATTCTGGTTCTTGTTATACAGTATATATAGAAGAGAATGAGTGGTTTTGTGTTTGGTTTTTTTGTGTATTGTGAAATGAAGAAAAATTGAATGGAAAAATAAAAGAAACGTGCGGTGTGGAATGAGGGAGGGGTGGTACTGTAGTTGTTGTACATATATATAGTTTCGTTTGATTTAGTGTACAAATGTACAATCCAGGCCGAGTAATTGATGACAAGCTCATCCTTGGTGCAATTCGCATTAACCAGTCGCACTACTCGTTTTTAAATCGCAAAGTACACATATAAATTGCTACTTCATTCTATTATACAGTTTCTTCTCGCCGAGTGTAATTTATTTTAAGTGCGCAGAGTCTCCACAGTCCGAAGTATAAATTACATCCTTTACGCGATCATGAATATTTTATAAAACTTCAATGTAATAAAATTACGTATAGAACACAGAAATCTCGTCCATCATCAATTAACAATCCACAATACGATATATGCTCGTGTACAGTATATAAATAAAAGTCCCGAAACAACTGTAGGACATATAGCAGAGATGGAAATTGTTTGTACATATATATCTATACACGAGTGTATGTACAAAGGAAAATCAACATTAAATTAGAAAATAGCGTGAGTTAAAACAAAAAAAAATTTATTATTTCAAGAACAAAAATAAAATAAGAGATTGAGATGTAAAGCAAAATTGATTACAGCCATTAGTTACATGCTGTATGTGCAATGGGAATCATCAATTTTTCAATTTTTTTCCTCTCTACTTCATTCAAACTTCGTTTCTTTTGTATTTTGAAAAAAAATACCTAAAAGAAATCTATATATGTCTTCTTGTTGTGTTCTTTTCAATTTACTTATTTTGTTTGTGTCGCCTGTCTCTTATATACATTGTTTTTATTTACCTTAATTTAAGAGTATATACATGGATGTGCACACACATTTATCGCACAATTTTGGCTACTTGTTTAAGTTCGGTGCGAAAGAATACGAAGTTTTTATAGATTTAAGCGATAGTGGACGATGGGACAGAAAGTGGCCAACTACTTGCATAAGTCGTCTAAATATATTGGACATGTCATTAAACTGATCGACTTACAATGGAAGAAGCGTAATGATCATCTCGTAAAAGCACATGCATAAATACTCTACGTTTTTGTGAGCTTAATCATTAACTCTATAAATATATATATATATATATATATATATATATATATATATATATATATATATATATATATATATATATAAATATATATATATACATATATATATATATATATATATATATATATATATATATATATATATATATATATATATATAAATATATATATATATATATATATATATATATATATATATATATATATATATATATATATATATATATATATATATATATATATATATATATATATATAGGTTGATCTATGTTAATGGCCCTTTAGTACATTAAACCGATCTCATATTATCGAATATGCCAAATTGGGTTGTTTGAGCTCAAAAAACTATTTTGGTGGTAGCCTAAAAATTTTTTCACAATTAAAAAGTCAAAACTATATGCCATTATAAGATGCAAATAAAGTCTTGACATTTTACAGGTTGCACAGCATACCAAACTATCGTCCAATTTGCACTCGTGAAACAAAACAACTCTAAGTGATAATATCCGAGATTATAGTCAAGCACTTTTTGAGCATCGTATACATAACAAATATGAACATTTCGTCTAAACCTCTTTATACATTATTTTGACAGATGAAGTTAGTTTTAAACACATATAACTGTCGCATTGATGAACTGAAAACTCTTGTTAATCTTAAACAACCAATTCATCCAAGACATGTTAGTGAATTATATAGTCAGGTGTGGCATACGGTGGAAAAGAACTGTGAGTGAATAGTGAGTACGATCTTAGATGATAACTGAATTTGTGTGACCAAAATAGGTGTCAACCAGACTAGCAATTCAACATTCCAGCTGAAATTGAGGCCATTTCACGGTTTTAAGAATACCGTAAAAATTTAATGAATTCTGGTGGAAATTATACTTAGGCCTCAGATTAAACATATAGTTTTAAGTCGGAGAAGTTCTATCACTCGTAAGGTGTACATATTTAAGAAAACTAAGTTGGTTTTCTGATGTTCACCAACTTAACCCGATAATCAAGATAAGAAACAAGAGTGCAGCTGCACCTGTCAATCTTAATTCATTTAACAAAACACTTAAATCGGCATATAAGCAAATATAATGGCGAGCCCTGAAGTATTGGCTCTATATTATATTTTATGGTCACCGCTGAATACCTATAAAAGCTATCAAGTAGCTGTATGAAGCTTCTCATGAGAAACACTAAGAAAATAATAGGAATTCTTTAAGATTCATTATAAAGATTTAGCATTGAACAAGTATTTACCCACTAAGAAAAATGAATATCTAGGGACATGAAGAAAGTAAAAATATTTAGGTGTTCATCTTGACAAAAGTTTTATAATTGGATAGAACTTACCGAAGTGGCAAGTAAATGTCAAACGAGTTGTCATACTGTGTTCACTTATTTGAAACGGATGACCAGCATAATCTGACAGACTATCATGAAGCATAACTATAATACATAATTTCGTAATATTAATGGCTCACTTAATCGACCATCTGATCAAGCTCATCATCCAATTTTTGCATTATATTACTATAATTGGAGTTCGTTGCCGCATTTGTTTGTAAATATGTACCATATGGCATTGATAAGGACGAGATGTGGTTTTAATAGCCATACAACGACATCAATTACTGACTCCAAATTTTGTCTATAAGTGGTTTATACGAGAAATTAACCTGTGAATTGGATGCCATAGTCATATGATACACATCTCGATTATTCCTTGGGGGTTATGTAAAATCTTTGATTTATGCTGATAAACCACCATACCACCGTACTCAAAAAAGTCAGTTAAAATTAGGCGTTCAGGTTACACAAAATTATTTTCAAATGTTTACATATGACTGGACGTCGTGAAGAAACAAATGAACACATAACGAAGCGTATAATACGACCAGACGGTTCATACATCAACTACATTTGTTTGACAGTATGTAATATACTCCAAAAAGTTGTCTATACAAATCAGTATGAGGAGATACCATTAAGTCGGCCTTTTCTGATCCGGAGCTTCCAATAATTTGACTACACTGGTTTCGATAAGTCAACTCTATATTTTTGTACGCTTGGCAGTGACGGAGACTTACACGCGTATCAAAACGGAGTTCTCCTTTCAGAATATACTATACACCATTCCATCCAGATTATTACAATTTCACCAAATCAGCGCACTATTTGCCGTATATTCATTTGATATATGACATCCAATAGAACCAATAGTAAATAAGATAATTTTTGCGGCAGTGTCGTTAATATTCTTTAAAAAATTTTGGGTACTTAAGATGGACTAGAGGTTCTCACACTTGACTGGGTTGATATAACACAGAATAACTTGGATAATAGCTTGTTTGGATAAAACTGAGTTGTAACATCTTTGTAAACTACATGTCGTTCAGGATAAAAATAACTCCATAACTCCATGTCACTAGGGTCCACGGATCCAATCGTGATTTTTCGTTATCACGCGGGAATCGAACTCGAGACACCAAACAGACATATAGGAAGCACGCTATACTTTCTTTGCCACTATGGCGTCATCAGCAAACTCAACGCAATATTGATTTAGTATTTTCGTTAAATGATATACATCTGATCGATGAATAGGTTTTTGATGTGATTTCACCCACTCTCCGGACCCCGGAAGGAAGCATTTGGTTTACAGGGACAGTATTGTCTTTTTAGATATTTTGGCTCTGGCAACACTAATGCTATTCTTTCTTTAACTAAAACTCATTACATTATTTGTAGTTGACGAAATGAGTCGCCTAACGCTTCAACGAAAGTGGGAAATGTTGGAATTTTATTTCCACAACAAAGACAGTTGGTTACAATTCGTAAGAAAATTTCGTACCGAATTCAAGAATATTGTGCATTAAATGCGAGAAACAGGATACCTAGTTGACAATACATCGCGTACCCATGCTAGTCGTGCTAGTTCAGTCGAAAATATATCGTTACGGTAGCCGAAACTGTGCGCCAACGGGCAAGAACATCAATTCGTCATCGTGCATCCGAAATTAATATCAACCGGTCTCTATAAAGTTCAATTATTCCAGCAATGAAGCCCTGATGTCATTCGTTAACAAACAAAATATTTTAATTTGTTGCGGCTTATGGCGTGGCGGCACTACTGGACCGCATTTTTTCGTAATTCGATTTCCGCATTATCAGTCGAAATAGTGACGTGAATTTGCTAGCAAATGGCTGTAATTCGACGCCGTTTTGGATATTTCTTTGTGGGGTGCCGTGAAGGACAAGTGTAATACGGACAAACTATATTAATATATAATTATATAAATATAAATATATATATATATATATATATATATATATATATATATATATATATATATATATATATATATATATATATATATATATATATATATATATATATATATATAATTAAAGATTTAAAATTTAAATATTAAAAATAATTTTGTTCTAAATAAAAAATGAATATTTTAATAATTTAGATCGTTATTTTCATAAATGTATAAGGAGCAAAAAGAAAACATTTTTATGTCGCCATAAATCCACCCCCAATTTATCCTTCTATACGACATAAAAACATAAAAAAAATTTTTTTTTAAGAAAATCAAAATAATTTAATTAATTTTGTTATTCAATTCAATTTTTTTGTGTTTCAGTTTGTCTCTATACAAAGACAATATACAAAAACAATTTCGTTTTAAAGAATGAAAAATTAAAAGAAAATTCTAAAGCACAGTATGACAAAATTGAAAAGGAGCCATACGCAGGCAGTGTGAGAGTCAAAATTTTATATGTTAAATTGGGTGATATAATTTTTTTTTTATTTCGTAAATTAAATTAAATTTATTTAGATTTTTGTTTTGTTTATCTATTTAAGTTTTTAGAGACTGAGAGTGTGTGTGTGTGTTCATTTTATTTAGTTTTTGAGACATAGATAAATTTTATATAAATCTTGAAAATATCAATTTTTCACTTTATTCTGGAGGAACAAAAAAAAATATACAAGAACGGAATCGCAAAAATTTTGTACTGTCGCGTAAAGAGATTTTTCTTTTGTACAATTTAACAATGGATAGGAGTATTATTAGTCAACATCTTAAACACAATAAAATAATATAACATATTATATTGAGTGCGAGACTATATATACATGATATATCACATACACTATATATATCGGTGCTACTGTGTACCGAAAATAGTTTGTATTTCTATTGTTACGTTTGACAAATTACATCGACAAACATAGTCGGATATACTCGTAGTTAAGCTTGAAATTCCTTTATTTGACTCCGGATAAATCAAAGGTTTATAGTTGATATTAATTTTAACACATTTGTTGGTTTGATAAGAGTCTATAGATTCGAATCATTATGAGTGACAAACCATTCTGTTAGAACGAGCTTTCGTTATGTCCGGTGGAAATATTGCACTTCCATACGATGTAATCTTGTGAGGATATTTCGGGCGAAATCTCGACTGGATTTTATTAATATGCCGAAAGTTTAAAAATATGATGCCAAATTAAGAAATAAGAAGGGGTTAACTTCTAGATCCACTAAAGTGAAAAAAATCTGTTTCGGCCAATCACAAATACACATCAACTGTGAAATAGTTCTTAGACGTAATACCAAGGAAGACCCTTACCGGACAACCTGACCGAAGATAAATGTTAGCTTTCGTATTCTTAGACATCCAATCTTTTTTCCGTACTGGCGAGCAATAGCAAAAGCTAGTGTTAAAGTGAAAGATTGGCAATGCAATGAAACTATTTAATGTGTCCGAAAAAAAAGAAGGTACTTGCTTCTACAGGTATAATGGTTGATTTATTTTACATTAGGGATTAAAAACCTCTAAGAAACGGTTTGAAACATATCTAACGAAAACTTCATTATTATTAACTTCATTTTTTTTCTCTAAATGTCGAATTGATCTCAATTGTCTGATTGGTCTCTATTTTAGTCCACAATAACCTGGAAGTGTTCGTTATGTAATTGATGAAGCGGTTCAACAACAAACTAAAGTATTTTACAAGCTGCTAATATCACTATGCCGATTAACGCTAGGCTGATGAACCTTGTTGATTTTAAAAAACGCAAAGTTTCTCCGAATATTCAACAACTACTAGTGACAAAACGCTCAATACGTAGGCAATGACAACTCCACAGGTCACCTACTCTTAAATTAAGGTTAAATTAAAACCCTAAATCGCTTTGTTAAATGAACATGACGAAGAGCTTCCACATTATCTCAAGCTGAAACGGCCAACACTCCAATACGGCTCTCCGACGAAAGCTGGACAAGTAGTGATGTATAGAAAGCAAATATATTTGCTAAACACCTTAGCAAAGTGTTTAAGCCTGTACCAAGCTAATTGGAAATCAAAACAATCAAGGAATGGTATAAAGGACTACTACATAAAATTAGATCACAATTATCGACAAGTATTTGCGATTTATATGATATTCTTACAAGGCAGTGTACTGGGGCAGTGTTGGACTTGATCTATAAAATAAACCTACCAACATCAAATTGTGTGATAGTCTCTACATACGCGACTCCTAGTTGTGCATCAGAATCCTGCGATAGCAACTAGAATTCTTCAAGAATATTTAGACAAAATTGAAAAATGGCTAACAAACTGGAGAATAAAGGTCAATGATCATAAATCTACGCAAATTACTTTCTCACTCCGTATAAACTCACATAACCACCAGTCATACTAAATCTAATCAAACCACTCTCCCACAACACGAAAGTGTAAGAAAAACATTGAAGCTAAACATCGACAAATCAAAATTGATACTTAAGCCCATCTGGGCATATGGTATTCAGCTGTGGGGCTCCTCGAGTGCTTCCAACATAAAAAAGTTGGAAAGAATGGAGTCACGAATACTTCGAACAATGGTAAACGCACCCTGGTATATGTACGCAATGCAAAGCTATACATCGTGATTTACTTATCGAAACTGTAACCGATACAATTTATCAGCACAACAAAAACTACCAGTTAAAACCAGTTTGTCACCCCAACGAATTAGCCAAGGAAGTATTAAATAAGGCGACTTAACAAAAAAGATCCCCTGGATCTAGCTGTAGGTAATTCAGAGTTTGCCGAATTTATATTAGCCTTGAGATGTGATTACATAGGTAAGATTCAAGAATAAAAGCCAAGGCAATGAAAAAAACTTTTTTTTACACTCTATCAATTCCGTCAGTTGGGGCAATAGCCAACACCATTTAATAAGTTATAGAAAATCCAACCTATAGCCACATGGTTTTTGCAATAGGGATTATAATTATACTTATGTCTCATTTTTAGCTGACAAAATCATAATTGAACCGAACTCATTTTCAAATGATGATAGAGTGTTTCTAGTTACAAGCGACTAAATCAAAACAGCTGACACAGTGTGGACGCTAGTCAAAATGATTAATGGATTTTTTATTCCACAATTTTTCGTTTATTATGCTGACTCCAAACTTCATCGTCTTGCCTGAATTTGGCCCCATCTAAATTAAAGTGCCTATAAAGCCGATATATTTGGCACCCGTCATCAATTAATTATTGCACTTTGAAGGAGTACAATGGAGATCGAACTTTTGAACAAACAGTTAACAAGCAACGTTACCCTGATCAAAAAAAAAAATTTTCTACTACAAATCGGTGTTTAGGCCATTGCCCGTTAAATCAAGGATGCAAGGCTAAAAGTTTGATTTATAGATAGACTCTACAATGTTTAAATCAACAATTTTGCATTCTTATAGGTGTTTATAACTATGTTCATCCAAATATCCAATCGTGATCAGATGATCCAAACACCTTTGACTCCAATGCAATTTAAACTTGAGGCCTTCCAACAGTACAATTATTTAGAACAATTTAGAGTACTTAAAGCAAATTTATTCCTATAGACTAATGGAATAGGACGACTTTATATTTTTAACGGCCGACACAAAAATTACGTTTTGGTAAATCGGGAGTATTGACTACAACACTCAATACTAGAGTATCGTTTATGGCTAAAAAGGGTACAAGTTATATAAAAATTACCAAACGTGTTCTGTTTCACCCTCACAAATGACATTCTAATGGAACTAAACTAAATCTTGAGAAAGCAATTCGCTTAGAATACAAGATATCTAAATAAACAAAGTGACTGGAACGACCAAATATTGCAGTAGTATAAGGAGCGCAGTTGGAGTAAAAAGTACTGGATTTGAATCTCGATAGGAACCGAATGTAGAAATTTATCATTTCATTACGATCAGTAATGTGAATGAACACATCTACGAGCCCTGTTAGTCATCCAATCTTCCCGGTCAGTACACTATAAGCAATATAATGATCTCGATTTGGCATCAGGGTAAGGAAGGTTGCCACAAAAGAGATTGGTGTGACAGAAACCAAAATAAAAATGACATACATACTGAAGGTATACGAATTTGGAACTCCATGATTTTACGATTTTATTCGAAAGGAGTGATAAAGTGATTTACAGTCGATTGAAAACTGAAACATCTGTGATGATGCATTCATGTATCGCAACCTCATCTATATTGTAGCACACAATCTACCGTCCGTGCAATTATGTTTGATACTCGCAAGTTATCTAAACCGAATATTGCCAAAAACCAGATTTTCTATTTAAGATAATTGACAGTGTTCAAAAATATCGGGAATCTGCATTATATTTTCATTAACACTTCTATATCACATGCTACTTGCTGGATTATGGATAAAATAATGTTGCTTATTAAATTTGTTGATCTTCGTTTAAAACTGCTGTATTTCGATTTGATCCAAACGAAAGCTCCAATGTATACTTGAGTTAAGGTATGTTACTGAGTGTGAAAATAAAGCTGTTCAGAAATGCTCGACTTAAGAGTTTTAATAATTTTTACTGCGACTCGGACATAATGCAGGGCGAATGAACTAGCGAGGCATGGTACAACTCTCCAACTGCTACCGGAGAGGGCAAAGTTAGGCCTTAGCAAACGAAAGGTGGACGAACATCCTCTCATGTAGGATATAGCAAGGCAAGTCTGGCCAAAGCTGGACTTGACACGATCAAAGACACTGATCTCCCTACGAAGACTTCAACTAAAAACGAGGCTAGAAGCTAATGACTTTGGCAGAAGCTGTATGGACGAGGATGAGGAAATGAGGGTAGCCTACCTTCTATGCTCAAGCCCGGCTTTCGCACACAAAAGTCATGCATATTTTGGTAAATTTTTAATGGACTGACTCTCTGATCTCAAAAACTGTAAAGTATGAGACTTATCGCACCACATAAGTAGCTTAATCTGGTTCTCATAAGGGTAATAGGGAAGTAAGATCCTGTGGTATCACAACGGACCGTTGCCGGTCGAAGTGTGCTGTAGCAGCCACTCAACCTAACCTTACTTAACCTCACCTAATATAAGTTTCTCTTGAGATCCAATCACATATAACACTAACTGGCGAGATTCGTCATGAGTCTTGCCTACTATTTTTCACCTCGATTTTGAACTTCGTAAGTGAGGTTTGTATGTAATGCTTAGCACTTAAACACTGTAATTAGAAGTATAGACGTTATGTAGCAAGTATGCTTAAACAGATAGTGTATAAAAATTCCCTAAATCAGACAATAATGTGACAATACTGTTGAACTGGTGAAACGATCTGTTAGGCCCGCGGATCCTACTATACCGAACAATCGCAAGGTAACGTTAAACTGAAACAATATTAAATAATTTTGATTCATTGTTTAATATAATTAATTATATTTTATAAAATATTATATCAATTTTTTATACTAAGTCTTATAATTAAAAAAAATAATTAAATCCAATTTTATATAAATATATTATATTTAATTTAAAAATTTTGTTTATAAACAAAAACAAAATAATAAAACAACAAAAAAATAAATAATTTTTGAAATAAATACCTGACATTTTGGAATAATTCGATATAATGTACTAGATTTTGCGAGTCTGATATTTTTTTGGAATAAATCAAATTCACAAAACTATATATATTTTACGATATGGTCTCAAGCTTTTACGCATTTTTTTTTTGTGTTTGAATTCCAAACTAGTAGAAGAAGAATTAGAAGAAAGTGATTTTTACGTACCATCTGGAAGAGACCAATAAAAGATTAAATTTTAGAAAAACAAATGGAATTGTTTTAAATTAAATAATTTAAATAAATAAACAAAACTACTACAAAATAACTACGTAAAAAAATTTAGTGTATATTATATATAATAGAGTATTAGAATAGTTTTCTACGTAAGATGTGTAATATATGTACATGCTACCCCTATTGCGAGTGCGCCTAATCCCATTACACGCCTAGATAACATGCAATTTTTGTCCCAAATTTAAGGTATTTATTTAGTTTTTTTTACTGTTTTATTACTTTCGTTTGTTTGTCTATTTGAAAACCCGGAAATCTTTTATCTCTCTATATAAAATGTATAAAGACAAAATTAGAGCATGAAAATCTATTGATCTGTTTTTGGTTAAATATGTACAGTAGAGGCATTTAAAATTTACGACCTTATTGTTAAAAATTTCTCTGCTGTCTAACAGCGTCGAGATCGCACCCTATATTAAGAACCGAACCAAAAAAAATATTTTTTTGTTACATTTTAAATCTAATTAAAATATTCTGTCTAGTTATCATATTTAAATTATAATATATAACGAGAGAAAGACAAAAATTCACTTCCCATTTAAGATTAAATTATATATTTTTTATATACGAGAATTGTATTTCGACCATAAATTTTAATTTTATTATTACATATTTAAAGTGAACATAAAAACGAGCAACAAGTGTTTTTTTTATATATACAAGTGGCTAATTTTCATATCTTTTGTTTTAAATGTGAAATATGTTAGCGACATAACCGAAGAAAAATTATTCGAGAATTCTACCCGTAATGAAAACCATATAATATTGTATGTATACATCTAGTGGACGGTATCGGAAACTACAGAAAAAATCATTCGAATTATTAAATATAGATGGCTGCTCTTACCAAATTGACTCCTCATCCACGGATACAAGGGGGATGGCATCGATGCAGGTGTGCTTTGGTTGCTTGGAGGTTGCTGGTGTCCTTGTTGAATTTGTGGCGCCTGCTGATGCAGCATGCTCTGTGGTGGGGGTACAGGTGGCCCGCCACCTGTTTGTGTGTACATTCCCATATGTTGTGGATTTTGCTGGTGACCAACCTACATATACATATAAAAATATATATTGTGAATTTTATACGATTTTATATAATTTATACTTACAATATCTACTTGTCCCTGTGCATGTGCCATATGATGAGGTATTGTCATTTGTGCGGTCATATGATGCCCGCCCATTTGTTCCAATGGCGGTGAACCACCCTCGTTGCCCATGCCCAAACCACCAACAGCCGCCTGTAACTTACAACTAGCATATACAACCGGTTGCTGTTGCTGTGTTTGTCCACCGCACGTAGTCCCATTTTGTGTTGGCCCATTGACCATAACACTGCCGCCACCGCCGACAACGCCACCAACCTGGCTCTGAGGACTGTCGGCGCGTGTGTAACCCGTTTGTTCGATATTTGGTACACCATTGTAATAGCCCATACGATCGTATGGCGGAAACCTCGGATAAGGTAAATTACCTTGATTAGGATTTTGACTATAGTGATGCATTTGTTGGCTGCCGTCTAGATCGCCGACCCCATTGCCTGGATAGTGGCCATGCATGTCTGTACCCATATATGAATTTGTAAAGTATGACGTCATACTCTCACAATTATTTGTACTCATCGTCATTTTGGATGATATATATATATGTTATTGTGCTTTTTGCTTATTAATTTCGTTTGTAATATTAAAAATTAATCTAAATAATTAAATGTCACTTATTTTTAGTTTATATATTCCTTATTTGAAAAAAATATCACTTTTATGTTACGTATTTTGACTTAAAAAAAATATATATTTAATTATTATTTATAATTCACTTGTTTAAACACAATTATTATAACTTATCCGGTAACGTAGTTATAATTTTCTGTAAATAAATAAAATAAAATAATTAATTAGTATATTTATATTATATAATAAATAAATAATTAAATATATATGTACATTAAATATCCGATCGAGATCACAACAAATAATTGATGATCAACGATCGGAGAACAGTTTAGTCGATCGGACATTGTGTGCGTTGTTTGTGCAAAATAAATGTGTTTACTAATAAAATATTCGTCGGTTCAAATCTCATCTTGTCGCCGCTGCTCGAACAGACTGAATGTGTCGCATACATGTATGCAAACAAGATGAGCCATCCTACTCACATGTATGCTATGAGAAATGATAAGGGAATTTCGTTTATATATAAAATCATATAGCGCTTTACTCTTCATTAAACGTTGACATGTTCTCTGCAAATGGACCGTGGAAATTCAGACGAAATTTACAAAATTTTGATCATCATCATTATGTCGTTGTGTATATATGATCACACATATGGTGTAATATTTCGTAGGCGGCTACTCTAGTTTAGAGTTAGGTATTATATGTTGTGTGTGGAATCTGACTCGCACATAATATATTTACATAGTTAGGCGCCATTCTATTAAGTATCTGTGCAGCATCTCGATATACATACACACACCTATTGTTACAGTCAAATTAAAAACTTTTTAAAATCTAATAAAAAACTCGATTATATTCTAAAAAAAAAAATTGTTTTATTTCTTGACAAGGCATAAATGACAAACATCTTGTACAAATAATTTATTTACGTCAAGTTTTGGCAAAGAAGAAAAAAATCTTCGCTGTTTAACTAATCTCCCGTTTTTTTTTTTTATTTTTTTTAAAACTTTATTTTATTTATTTTTTATATATAAGAAGAATTAAATTTTAAAGACGTTTACTATATGTCAAATCATTTTCTACTGTAATTCTCTGTTATATATAATGTACGGTATGGTATGTGGAAGCTTATGGTTGGAATAGTGCGGGTATTATATAGGATCATAGATGGAATGCAATATTTTGATTTTATATATCAACGTACGACACCACACACCAAATACATTCTGATCTACATATACATACATACATGATTTCGAAATTTTAATCAAAAATTCCTATCGACAACAAAAACTATTTTAAATATTTCATACCATCACCATTACCACCCATAATGTACGATACACAGATTACACAAAATTTCCAAAATACTAAAATTCTTCATATTTAATCGTTCGAAAAGTTTTCAATAAATTTTAATTTTTGTTGTGTTTGGCTTTTTGATTAATTTATTATTTATAATTTTTGTTGTTTAAATTTAATTGAATAATTTTTGATATCAGCACAAAAGCTCATTTCCAATTTGAATCGTACATTTATAAGCTGACATACGTATACACCAGTACCATCTTGTGTTGCATATAAAAACGTTGATTGTTTTTGCACCCTAATGTATACTAGATTAGAATAAAAGCATAGCATATATTTAGGAGTACCGTCGATGTGTGTTTAAACTGTCACGAAGCATTTACAATATATAAGAGTGCTTTGATTTGGATCGTCTGTACAATTTTAATATTCGTTTTGTTGGTACAACCCAAAAGTTTCTTATTGGTGTACATTGTAGGTGGTCAGTTCAACGAGTATTTTTACACGTTTTTATTAGCTCGCTTTGGTAGCAGTTTGTCTGTCTGTTTGTCTGTTTGGTGCAAATCTTGCAACTCGATTTTCGACCACTTCCTGACAAGCTATCGGGCTGCAACTTTGAGAGTAGCTAAGAACCCGATGACAATGCAATCCAAGACCGTTTCTAGCACTTTAGAGCTACTACGAGTCGTCATTACTGACAAATCAATTTTCAGGTATATGATGATGTGATATGATAGGGGAAGTACAAGCCAACCAGTTACGGTGATTCTGAGATTGTTACCATAATCCTGGAGTATATTCAGCAGAGTTCCAAATAGATATCTGAGAATTTTTACTCCAAAATTATGCGGGCCCAGTCCCTGCTTGCATCCCAACATATAAGGTTTAGGAAAAGGAAACAATCACAGAAACGACTAAGGTGATAATGCACTGCACTAGTCATTGCTAACTACATTATGTATTAGTGAATTATAATATATTGTTAGTATAATCATTTTCACATAGGGATTGAGTTTGTTATTATTGTTAGTTGGATAGGTAAGGACCATTCTATATTCATCATACGTATTCGTATCTCCTCTACAGTTAAAACTGGAGTACTTTAAAACATCTTTGGGTCATCTCATCATATGCTGTATTTAAAGATGTGTCCCTATAATTCCCAATCCATCACCATCTAACGCGTGGGGAGTATAATTTCGCGATGACCCGACAGCATTCTATATACAATATGATGATCTAATACATTGTCAATTCGTTTGTAAGGGAAACTATTTAAATAAATAAATAGTTTAGTGCAGTCATATTTAGCTAACCTGATCGATCATTCCATTCCACACATTCTATCTTTATGTCCGTTTTAAGATTTTACAACAAACATTTATACAATACACCAAAGTAGAATTCTTGTATAACACACTACAATCCAATGAAAGAAATCACCAAAGCGGCCGTCCGATTTAGAAAGTTTAATAGTTTGTAATAGAATTATTATACAGCAAAAAGAAGCTGCTTATTAGAGTAAAATAAACTTTCTGGTCAAGACCACCGGTCAAGTGATCCCCATCTAATGTTAAGAATGTCACTCAAGAAATCTTATCCATTTACACTTATATGAATAAAGAAAACAAAATTATTTAAATAATTTAGTATTTTCCATGGAAATAAAGACAAAAGTTATTTAAGACATACCATGTCTATTATTTAAGACATACCATGTACAACATACCATGGTACATATATACCCAAGAGCAAAACTGTGGACTTTATTGACAAAATAAAATCAAGAGGAATATTAACCGTTCCTTTAAAACACGATTATCCTAATATATGAACAAGCATCTGCTAAATCGTACTTCAACATTTTAGCCAATTCAAATCTCGCCAAAAATAGGTAATTTTACTGATCATTTATATTATCGTCAATATAATGATCGTATAGTGGTAGTGATCGTAGATCGTATTAAAACAATCTTCAGTCCCCTTTACCATTAATATACATGGCAGTACATTAAAACCTCAATAGTCTTATAGATATAATCTTTAGTTCAAATTTGACAAATATGAAAACATCATTTCAAAAACTTTTGAATAGCAAATCCATCAATATAGAAGGTTTTGCTGTATTTACCGATATAAATGTATGTACATACTAACATGTATAATATAATATTTTAAAACAAACTGAAAAAATTAAAAGTTAATTAACAAACTTCATTTTGTTGTTCTTTTGTTCAGGAACAGGACTGATCTGTTTCACTGTCTTCAAACATTATATCTCATGAAAAGTGGTTTGGGCGTTAAATAGATTCGCGCTATAAAAGAAGAAATTTCGCTTTGTACTGAAACAGATTTTTATTTCAAATCGCGTTTTATCGAAAACGCGTTGTATAAGTACCGTGTTAAACGAGGGATACTTGTATATATATATTTAAAACAATTTTTTTGTTCTTTTTTTCCCGTGCAAGTGAACACCTGCACAAAATAGAAAATAAAACAAACAAAATTCTCTAACCAACATAGGAAAGAGAAGGATAGGAATTTTGATAGACGAAACGAAAAATATGTTATATACATAATATTAATACATAGGACGTTCAAATGTAGACTGTAATGTATGTATTTGCGTTTTCAACATCAAATAATGATGTATATACAACACACACAATCCCAACGTATATAAAAATAAAATGTAAGTCGTCAGTTACATTGAATGTTTATATAGTTGCCATTACAACGATCGCACAATGGCAGTGATCGCGTTAAATTTAAATCTCCAAAATCTCTTTTACTGTATGCTTTGATACAGACATAAAACAAAATATTAAAACTTGTTTAAAGGAAAGGGGAATATATAGCGTTCTATATGAAGAGCGAATTATGGGATGGGGAATGAGGTAACTAAACGAGACAGAACGAAAGACATATCGCATGCGATCGTTTCCAACGGAATATTGTGATGTGGATATGAAAATGATGTATATAGAATACAAAGACAAAACGTTATATACTATAATATATAACGGAGAAAAAAGAATAGACTATATAATAAAATAAAATAAAATATAATATTATGTAATAATATATAATGAACTTTAATATAATAATATAATATAATAACGATACTCATCTGTAATTAGATTTTCAACTACACACACACACACACAACGCATTTATTTAATTTAATTTAATTAAAGAAACACCGAGCAGACAAAAACACGTCTACTCGGTATGAAGATCTACACAATACCCACTGACAAATCAATTTTCAGGTGAAGAAATTTCCGAAACACTCGACTACTACGATTTCAAGATTTTTTAACGGAATTTCAGAGAGAACATGTTGAGGTGGAAAACTGGCCGAATTCGCCGCCCTCTGACACAAACTGTACACGAAACTGAATATACTAACGAGAACTCACACGATTGGCTCCAAAAAAGGTCGAAATCACTGCGCTTATCTTTTGTATCGAGATTCGAATCTTGATCAAAATTAAAACAATAACAAAATTTTTTTTTTCTTTCGAAAAAAATCTTCGCTCGCGTTTATTCGCAAAACTTGTGGTCATTCGATAGAAAGAAATCCAAAAAAACTCTTTAAAGTGTGACACAACAAAACAATACAGTGATAGTGACACAACAAAACAAGACAGTGATAGTGACACAAAATTTGTGGTAGTGGGAAAATTGAAAAGCGAAAGAGACGCTATTGAAAAGTGGTAGTGTGAATAAACATAGAAAAAACGTGTTAAAAGAGAAGCAAAGCGAAAAGGACCATGCCTGAGTCCGCCACACAGCGCAAGCGTCGCCTTTCTAAGGAGCGCAAAAAGCGTCAAGAAAAGGAGGACAATATGACGCAAGCAAGTAAGTGCAAGAAAAAGGCAAAACGTCAGAAGCTCAATGACGATCAAACTGAGGAGCAAAAAGAACTTGAGCGCTCACAAGCCCGAGAAAGAATGGCGAAACTTAGAGCGATTGAAACGAACGTTCATCTCGTCTCGAAACAGAAAGAATGCGCCAAACTGAAAACAGATCGATTGAAACGAACGCCGAGCGTTCATCTCGACTAGAAAAAGACTGGCAAATGAAAAAAGCGAAGAGATCGATTGAAACGAACGCCGAGCGTTCATCTCGTCTCGAAAAAGACCGGCAAGCCACAGAAACGCAGAGATCGATTGAAACGGACGCCGAGCGTTCATTTCGCCAAGCTAGGGAAAAATTACGCAGATCCCAAGTACGACAGAATGAGACTGATAAGGAGCGTGCAGAACGACTGAAACGTCGCCAAGAAGCACGTGCTCAGCGAGACAAAGCTGCAGCAGAGTTTATCAAGGAGATCAATACGTTCCCTGATAACACATGCGACATTTGTCTCAAGTGCTGCTATCCGAACCAAGTCGCAAAGTTGAAGAACGACACTCCGAAGAGTTTCCTGCCAGATGATCTGGCCCGCAAGGATGAGCTCATTCTATGCCATCGCTGCAACACGCACATGCGCGATAAGAAGAAGACTGAGTGTCCTTCCAAGACGTACTGGAACAAACTTGACCCGGGAGTCATTCCAGACTGCATCAAGGAATTGACTGAAGCCGAAATCAGGCTCCTCTCACGAATTCAGTCGTATGTGAAAGTCGTCAAGTACGAAGGGCGATTCGGACAGTACGGATTCAAAGGTCAGGCAATTTTCTTTGCTCTTGACGTGTTTGCTGTCACGGAGAAACTGCCGCACATGCTGCCTCGATCGTCAAACGACGCAGGAATGGTCGTGATCACAGAGACTCTCGAGAATTTGAACATCTCGAAGGAGCACAAGATTGACCGCGGAAGACTCTATGCCGCACTCCGCTAGCTCATCAGAAACAATCCACTCTACAAAGACGTCACGATTAATCACTTTGCACGTCTAGGCGAGGATGACATGATCCGTGTGGTGATCCCACGAGAGCAGGCAGCGGCAGAATTTTAGAATGAGACCGAAGCACAGAGTGCATACAAATCCATTGATGAAAAGTAAAACAAGTCTCGAATCATACGAGCGTTGTGGCATAAGGGTGACTTGCTGATCTTCGATCAAGAGTCTACTGGCAAGCAATGTTTCGCGATGGTTGTCGCAATCATCACTCGTGCTGCCACCCTGCCACCCAGTCGTTGGAGCAACACAGTGCTCAACCAAAACATGGCCGAGGGTGATGGCCTCTGTGCACTGATCCAACACGAGACAATGGCACAAGGAGACGGAGCCTTTCCTATTGACGAGAACGGCTATCTCTCGATCAAGAATCTCGACGTCATCATGCGAGATTTTCTCATGTACGAATTTATCGTGCTCAGTACATTTATCAAGAAATCTGCATCTGGAAACCGTTATTCGGTTGTAAAAGTGAGCGAAGTGGAAATCTGTGTATTTAATGTCGAAGACAAAAGACAGCGAAATCTATTATTGAGTGAATTTGCACATATACGTTAGGAGTGACTCAAAAAGTATTTTTTGCCAGGGTTTAAAATTATGCGCATAGTATAGCCAACGGTGATCTTAAATCGATCCACTACGATCATAGTCAAAATGAGTAAAAAACGTTAGTAGAAAAAATTGTGTGTCTGCTTTGTCATTCGAGGGTCTCTGGTGGGTTCGATTCCCGGTGGAGACGATAAATCACGATTGGGTAGTTTAAATGTGTAAGTATGTGTGTAAATATGGGCATTGAGTTCTGGAATACTTTTCCGCCTTGTTTAATTTTAGTTATATGCTCAACATAGACAACCAAGCGTTATGTAAGCAACTCATATTGTGTAGTTGGTAGCTCTCGATGGAACACAATTGATGAGATTGAGCAGAATGTTCTAAAGATATATTCTCATATGACGTCTACATGGTATTGTACTGGTATACTTGAAGAGGCAAGTTTTGACACAACCGATGTATCCACCAGATATTATCTGTTTGAGTCGTACTTCACATCATATTGCAGTTTATATGTGGGTTTTACTTAATTTTACGCTAACATATAAGTTAAAATGTATGCTGGTTATGTTAGTGGAGGTCAGCATGGGATGAGACCCAATAACTTATACTTAGTGGTGCTCCTAGTTAGTTTTGAATGTTTCATAATATTTTTTGCGAATAATATGACCTTGAACTCCAGTGCTTGATGATATTCGATCAATTGTCTGCATATATTAATTCCAGATAACACTTGAACCAATTTGAATTGGTTTTTTGGGCAATTTCCGACTCACTACTGATTCTTCAGTATAGATACATATACACGCTTCATTAATTCGAATCAGGCCGCTTGTGCTAATCTTCAATGTAATCATCCTTTTCGTTGTTTTGACCAACGTTAGAACTTTGAAACGCCCCGCACCAGAGACTTGCTTAAATAGCAAAGAGTTTCTAGTGATTTATATACGAGTAGTCTTATTTGAGTATAGTTTTATAAAGGATTTGCAATGTTCAATGCTTGTGGCCTAACCGATACAAGTCGTAGCGTCCTTATGAAATGTATGGACAATGTATCGGTTTTTCTTTTCAAAAACCTGTAACAGAAAGACTGGTTTTTACGACAGCACTTAAACTTTGCAGTTTGTAATTATTTCTTCATAATGTCCTTAGAATACAATGTCCTTGGTATATATATATATATATATTTTGTCGCGTCCATGATAAAAAGGTACTAATTTTGGCCTTATAGTGTGATGTATAAAATGTACAGTAAAGCGATGAACTATACCTATGCTTAAACCACCCCTTCGTTTGCTACATTTCGTTCATGGTTTACTTGAGCTTTTTTGGGACTGTAATCACGAACGAAAGCAGTCCACATACATATGTTTTAATCCTGGCAAGTTTTTACTCAAGATTCGTCAAATCACAGACACCAAAATAATTGTTTTCTTTTCGGTGTTCCAGGGATTATTGTTTCAGTGGCGCCCAAACTTTGTGGCTGAATGAAGTGGCTTGTTGGCGAATAAAGTCTAAGAATTAGCGTATTCGGGATACATGAACCATTTGTAAATTGTGACTTTAATCTGTAAGGTGACGGACACGAACTTGTTTCGAAGATTATGCAACTTGGTCCTGGTAATTTATTGTTTCATTATAATTTGAGAAGCGGAAACAAATCCTGACTTCTGCCGGAATCAATTCCTTCAATCGTGTTTTGTTCTCTGGTTTTTGTATCTGGTTCCCTGTCAAGTAAATTTATCTATCATTGGTTCCTACAATAAAAAGTTGGCATTTCTGTGGCTTGAGTATCACGAATTTGTCCCTTGTTTATTTGCACTTCCAAGCCTATCATCGGTTTGCTTAACCATCAGGTCATCACATAGTTCCATGTCAGTCTATATTAGTGACATGGAAGATAGATTGGTCCATGAATTATGTACTTTTACCGAGGATCTTTAACATTCTGTTCCGGATTCAAACCCGGTGGATTGGTCGCTTATTATTTGTCGGGAAGGTCTATAAATATAAAGTGCACGTGCACTAAAGAACGAAAGACCCGTTTGTCTGATTACAGGACTAAATACTGATTACTGCAATAGTAAAGATTTAACCTGTGGCGTCATGACTTCCAAAACAGATATAAATAAAACACGCACATATGCATTATGATTTCGGTCGATCTGACACACTAACCATTTCGAGCATCTGATATTGTCGTTGTCTAAAATTAGTCTGCTTCAATCAGAGCCAGAAGGCAAATATATATTTACTGAGTCAGATCGGTTCTGACATTAAACCTCGAGAGTTAAGATCCATCCATTTGGGGATATTGGGTGTAAGTGAAGGTGCGGGTTTCCACCTTCTTTAATTTTTTTGGATTCTCGAGTTTGCAATACACATACAACGAGAGCTTTTTCAATTTATCGAACTTTAAATTCAACTCATTCTGGACTTTTGTATACCAAACATATATAAATATCACATAAATAAATTTAAATGTTTTTAAAATTATTAATAAAACATAAAATAAGGATATACAACAAAAACACTATCGGACATTGCAAAAAACTATAAATTTTTATTTTGTTTAAATAATAACAAAAAATAACGCATTCCGGGAATGATAAACAATAATAAAAATTGAAAATATTCCCATCGAGTATGTACATACATATATATATGGGGCGATGAGTCCGCGCGAGAGAAAGGTGAAACACACATACACCAAATGGATATATTTTTCATATATCTACATGTCATAGATATAGGATGTATCACAGTACAATAAAAATGGAATAACAATTTCCCACACTTCGATGAACACAAAACAATAAAAATGAAAACTATGTGTACGAGAACAACAACAAAAAACACTGTGTATTATCTCTTTTGGTTCGTTAGGCTTTTCCGGAATGGGAAAAATGAAAATTTTTATCATATAGTCTAGTTGTGTTGCTGTGTGTGTGTGTTCAGTATACATATGTACATGTATATATGAAATGTTAGCATGCTATATACACAATGCATACGATATAGTTTGTGTGACGATGACGATGATGTGTGCTTTGTAATGTGTAAACGTGATAATAGAAAATTAATGTTTAAACATTTTTCTAAAATATTAAATTTATAATTAAATTTATTGGATACGATTTGTACAATATATAAATCCGAAATCTAATTATACCGTAACAGACGATCAAAGAGTATATACACATACAAATTGATTAGGACTTGATGATTTACATATTTTTGGTAATTAATCTCAAATATACGAAAAAAAAAATTTGGACCACACACTGCAGCAATCTGACAAATATAAATTAGCATATTTTTTATTTTCTCGCGTATTTTTTTTTGTTCGATGAGGATTTTCTTAATTCATATTTTATATATAAATTAGATTAGTAATCTAAAGACGATTTTGTATGTGTTTGCTATAAAGTGTGATATAGATGTGCCAATGTGTTGAGTCATCGAATGAATGATTGACGATTTTAAATAGTATTCCGCAAACATAGTCCTTACTCGACTCTTGGGAGTGAATAGCACTCACTTATAGTCTTTAGGATAGATATAAAGCTCTTTCATTTATAGAGCGTAACTCGTGACTTGAACCTCGATTGTCCAAAATACTCGAGTCTGGAATATGTATAGTACCTCTGCTAAATGGTCTTATAAATGTATATCTGGATCGTTTACACCCCTCGTGTGGAGGAGATTCTAGTCATTTTAAGTATAGAAATAGTCATGCACGCCCCAAATGATCAAGTTAAAATCATCTGGTAAAACAATTTACCTTGATATCATCAAGAATCATCTAAATCATAAATGGCAGTAAGATAAGTTTGTCATAAACAGCAAAGACTAAGAGAGTATTTTGAGACGTTACTATACGACTCGTCGTATCGAGCTGGACGTATCGAGTTCGAATATTGAGTCCGATAAGAGCTGAATGGAAAAAGGATTTCATTGATCGACCCATTTTCCATATCAGTACTTTAGGTTGGCAAGGATCCAGCAAGAAAAGATGCAAATGTGTTTACGCATTCGGACCTATAGCCGTACGTCTTCGATTTGGCTATGTATAAGCGTAAAGCAGGATGTGCATTGATGAACTGCGAAAGAGTTGAATATACCTTGACCTCAAAAAACGACTGCAAAGATAGAAACAAACATACAGAATTAATACTTTGGTCAAACACTTTTTTTGGCAGTATAGGCGAGCCTATAGATCAAAAACTAATCATGATGTTAAAACCCATATGGATGTATGGAATTTAGCTATGGAGTTGTTTCAAACTGAGTAACTTAACAAAAATATGCAAAGACTCACAAACAATGACTCACAAGGATGTGCCTATTGGTAGATGTACAGAGTAGCGAATTACGTATAAACCTTACGTTTAAAGACCTTGAAATGGAAGCAGTCACTATATAGGCAGACAAACCAAGCTCCATGGACCCCCATGCCATAGTGTAACCAATCACCCAAATATTGAGGTCGCAAACTTGTAATATTGAACGGATGTGAGAATTGTAATATTGAACAGTTAAATCATTTTTAAAACCTCTTCCAAATCCTTACAAGCTCATTTATAGTGCTTATTGTCAAATTAATCTAAAAACCATTTTTGGTTTATCCAAGAGGTGCTAGACTTCTTTGATAACAATTTTGAACTACTGATATTCGTAGAAGGTAGTATACTTGAAATTTAACGGGAAAAGTGAAATAAGAGTGTGCATCACAGATGTTCAGTTTCTGAATATAAGAGTTTCAAGTTCACATATATGACTTGGTTAGGCTATCCAAGATTTTGGATAGGCGACGAAAGATGAGATTATCCCATTTCGTCTGGTGCAGACACTAAGCTGATCCACTCCCTTAAGAAATAATGATGTCATTCCTAAAGCCTATAGATTCATTAAACGTGGAAGCTACACTAAGCAGGCCCATTTATCAGCCAACAGGTTCCCTCTGATATCGAGTGAAGTTTAACTTCATTCAGGCTGCCTATAGTCCATTTAAGGCAATTATCGTCTTTAAAACAAGTTTGCGATGAAACCGTATTGGAGATATTCACCTTTCAACCTGGCTGGTTGTCAAAAATGATGCAGATACGACAATCTCTGCAAATTATCTCACCGGAGTGTTTGGATGGGCTGTGCTAATCCCATTTTTACATTTCGGTAATAATTACACGAAATCATTTCCTTCGTCACCATAGTGCCCAAGGGTATGTGGGTAGAGCTGCAGTGGGGGTGCAGAGCATATAGCTTCCACAATAACCAGGCAAATAAAAGTCTTTGAAGGCGATGTAGAGGCGGTCCCTCTCCAACCCTTTAGTCACTGTGCTAAGCCACCCAATAAGTGCGGAAGACGAGATTATGGTTCTGATAACCGGAACGTATAGCCTCGGTTTCAGGCCATGATTTACAAAATGACTGTGTGCATTTCCAGTAAATGTTGCATGCCTTGTTGCATTCCCCTTCTATATATTTTTCCCAAGTAATCTTCTGGTCTAACTAGATCTTCAGATACTTAACTTCTGAAGAGAGCGGGGTCGTATGAGCCTCTATTTTTGGAACTAAAGTTTCCCAGAGTCCTTTGTCTATTAAAAAAAAATATTTCTGAAACACCCTGATCACTGCATCAGGCTACAAACATGTTATTCGCAAAAATAGTCAATTATAACGATAGTATCTACCTTTATAGACAGTGAAAGGGTCTCAAAACTGTTACGTAATAATTTACTAAGAAATGCAAAATTGATTTAGGAGATTATGATAATCGATCTGTGAAGTTGATATATGCAGGGGTTGGTCGTACATAATCGTAGACAAATAAATAAATTTGGTGTGTTATTATTACAAATAAAAAGCGGTTTGAACATAAATGGTTTCAAATTATAAAATTAAGCATTTCTATGTAAGGAATCCCTCTAGTGGTACTGACAAATACCAGTCAGATTGATAATATACGCCAACTATTACTATGATAATGACAGATATTAATAATCAGAAAGACCAAAAAAAAGTTCGTTTTTTGAGTCAAAATAAACGATGGGCTCACTGAAGAAACCACTAATGAATTTTATTTCAACTCAATTCGAAACGACACTCCAAAATAACACATTTGTTACGTAATACAGGAAGTATCCACAACTACAACCATTGTGATCTAATAACCACTCAAATACAATATTAAAGCGAATTAACTTTGAAATCTATCATCAGCATGTTGTCGTATTAAATTCCCATACTAAAAAATAAATTACAAACAAAACCAGCTTTCAACTATATAACTAACCGATTCCCATGACACCTGTTACACGAAGTGTAAACTAACAACACAAGTCGATAATGCAGACAACATTAAAATTTATTACCAAAATAAAATCAACTTCTTTTTCTTTTCCAATTCTATTTTGTTATTGTGTCGAATAAGAATTTTAATAAAAAAAAATCTATATTTTTATTATTCTACTTAAAAATAGATGGCAGAAGTATGTCGTAAAGTGAACTTGTGTTGGTAATAAATAAAATTTATGGCCTTTAGTTTTTATGTTATGTTTTGTAAATTTAAAATAAATAATAATAATAATAAAGTAAATTTATGACTGATTTTAAAAAAAAAAAAAACAAGACGTAAATAATTTATTTTTTTTTGTATAAATTGAATTATTTATTTATATAATTTGATTATATTTCATCAATCAATGTATTAATAAATGTCGTTTAGATTATTTATTAGATTCACGGCGATAATATATCGTGTGATTTATGGATTGTGGTCATTTTTCGGACAGTTTCGTGTTTCGATCAGTTTATTATTGTCTAAGTACTACGCCACTGCAAAATAGATTAATTATTATTGAGTGGCGAATAAATGAGGTGGGTGGAGTAAAACTATAAAACGGGTACCACCCTTTCGATTAGTTTGTGTATGTGTATATGGATTTTGATTAAAGCGATAATCTGAGTACGGATCGTAGATCGAGTTACCGATCGACGATAATCGTCGGATTACGAAATAATAAAAAAAAAAAACAATTAAATTAATATTTAAAGCAAAAAACAACAAATCGAACACGATAATATGTGTATAATAACTCATAATGGGCGTAAACTATTACCTTCCCCTTTTGCACATGCAAAGTATGTACATAAAATTTTTCAAAACTAGTTGTTTTCCTAAAACTCTGGAAATATTTTAATTCCAAAATTTTCAACAAAATTCTTATGTTACAACAACAACAACATAAAAAAAATTCTAAATTTATTCATAAAAATAAAAACGAAAATTTCCCAAAATAAATTATTTTAAATTGAAATATTTATGTTTCTAGGTGGGAGACAGACAAACGAATACAGCAAAAAAAAAAATAATAAAAGAGAAATTTTCAGTATTTTACTATTCATTTATATAATTGGAAGGGGAAAAACATAAATGAAACAAAAGAAACACACAACTCATATATCAAAATGGCTGATTTTTTTTTGTGTGTGCTATTTGTATTTTATGTATGTTATGTTTCTGATCGAGATTTGTAACAACAACAAAAAAAATGTTTTTAAAGAATTTGTTGTGTACAACAACACACCACCGACTATATACAAGGTTTAGAACTAAATTTCCACAGTATATATACGTACACAATGAAAATTAATTTTCTAATTTCCTTTTGTGTAGATTTTCCATTTATATAGTATGTGTGTGTGTGGGTATATGTATTTATATACCCTTACATGTGCTCTATATATACATACAATACAATTATATTGGTTGATTGAATTAAATTTTATTTTGAATGAAAATTGTTGTGTTTTGTGATTTATTATTGGTACGTAAGAAAATAAAATTGAGAAAATTTTGATTTGATTATTTTTAGATTTATCTATATATAAATGATTCATTGTACAAATCTTTTTGTATATGTATGTATATATTGGTTCTGTCATTTTCTGTTTTTCTTGTGTGTTTTGGGATTTTAAGTGACACACATGATCGCATATATTGTTAGTATTTTCGAGATTGGTCGTTATCTTATGTATGCGGCTTGTTACACATTATCCGATATCTGAATCTGAGTGAAATGTTTATTAACATATAATTTATTCTATACGAGTACACTTATATATAAGTGACATATGACATGGAGAATTTACTAAGTTCGTGTTTCAGTCGAATTACAGAATTTTTCCGTTTCAAAGATGGTTTAACTCGAGGAATTATGTCAGCTGAGTGTATAATTTGAACTATTATACATTGAGCCGATAAATATTACCTGTGATTGAGGAACAATTCATTTTCAAGAAAAACTTCTTAAATTATGCAAAAGCTATTGAAACTATTTAGAGCCTTATTTGCTTGAATATATAACGGTTCGTCACACGTTCATGTAAGTCAATTCGTTTTGCGTACGAGTTGTGATTAATTTCATCGGATGAGACCTGAATCAAATCGATATTGGTTTTATTTCTAAGATCAATCGTAATTTGAATAATTATAAGCAGGACCATGCATTTGAAGGCATCCTTAAGAATTTATAAGAAAGAATTTAGAATGTTTGTTTATAAGCCTTTTTCGGCTTCAAATAAGGTTGAAGGAAGAATTATGTCAAATGAGTGTATAATTTGATCATACTACCAATTATTTGTGGAACGTATTTCTCGTAAGTGTGAATCAAATTTCAGCATCAATTGTGGGCCGACAAATATTACTTCTGAAATGTAATCCGCAATTGTATTTATTTTAAAGGATAATTTCTCGTATTCATGCAAAACCTGTTGATAAAACCATAGAGCTTTATGTTCTTGAGTGAAAAAGTTTAACACAGGGACCTGTAAATCAATTATTTTTGGATATACGAGTTGTGATTTTTTTCATCGGAATAGACCTACCAAATAGGTATTGGTGTTATTTCCATGATCAATCGTATAATGAGATTATCAGGACCATACTTAATAAGACTTTGGAAGCAATTTTATATATATGAAAAATGTATTTCTAATAATAAAGATTTACGGCTCATTTGCAATTTCGAGTCGCCCTTGTCGGTAGCATTTTACAAATGTATGTCGGATATTCAGATAGCTGAAAGCTTTCATACTATATTATTAAATATAAGAGACATTTTGTAATCTGTCATGACCAATGTTGCCTGCTAAAATTACTATTGGATGTGTATGTCTCAAATTTGTAAGAACTATTAGGTTGCACTTAGAACTATTATAGATAGACAACTGCAGCCTAGGGCAATTTCATGGGCAAAACGACATAATTATTGCAATCGGCTGAGGTAACGGTTGCCACGGATGCCAGCAAATTGGTCGCTGACTATTTTATATTTGAAGAAACCTTTTCAATGTGGATTCAGCATCGGGGATTCTGAATGGGAAGGTGGATTCAGCCATGTCTCTGTTATGTTAGCTTCAGCCAGTTTAACAGATCATCAGAAGATTCTATATTTGTGAACGAATTCGTCGCAAATTCGGTCCATTGGGACTAATTTATGGATTCAATGCTCTAGAGGGACATGTTATCGGTTTGATTGTTATTAATTCTGTATACATTTTGTACCCATTATTTCGCATATTATATGTATCTTCTCCAGTTTGTTATGCTGAAGGTTTCACGCTATAACTGTTATTACAAACCTCTTGAATTTTGGTATGAATTGCGTTTTAATTCCAAATTAGCGTGTTTCATAAAAAGGTTGCACTGGCCTAAATACTCATTTCACAATTCTCATCTACAACCAGCTAATTACCACTTTGAATTTAATGAGTTTATGCTCGTACACATATATCATGTACTCATGCAGGTATATATACACATGTAGAGAGATAAATAGTCATGGTATACACAAATTAACACTTTACGGTCCATAGTTTTAAAATAAATGACTGAATAGCGTTTGAACGTTTAGTCATGGTATTCGCGTATTTCTCAAATCTGGTATAATATATATTTATACATATTGCATTGTCTGGCGTGTGAATCTGCTTATTATTATACTTATGTTAATATATTATGAATGAAATGTCAATGGCTATCACTATACACGAACCCGTATATATATAACATATTTCCCGGTTTCATAAAAACCTAAACTAAACATATATGAGCTAAATGCATGGCGCTAGGTTTGTTTATTTTACATAAACATCTGTATATATGTTAGCTATGTATAAAGTAAACACTATGCGTCTATATAAATGCATCGTCCAAATAATTAAAATATTTTTGTTACGCGCTGCACAGTACACATATAATGTACCACCAACCGCATCTAAATCCGAATACACAAATTTGACAATTAGCTAAACTGTCATCATATCATGCATTCATTCGCATACATTTCATTCCACAACTAAAATAGTTTCAAAATTAAAAGATCATTAATTAAATTTTTGTTATTTTTCGTTGAATTAATTTCTTCTTATTATGCGTCTTTAATTATATATTTAAAATTGTAACAATTGAATTTTTTGTTTTAAACAACGAGTCGAATCAAAATATTTACATTTTCATTGTTATTCTATATATACAGTTTGTCGATACGAGTGCATGGTGGAAAATCAATATGAAGTTTTATTTACTTCAAGTGCGAACGATATGATGAACAAGAGCGGCTCGTTGATTGAACATATCATAATAATACATAAATTATTGAAGCTTCGTGTATGTAATTTATGTAGACGTGTGTGCGACTTATCTCTATATATATAAGTCTATCTATTGCATGTCGAACTAAATGATCATGCACATGTTGAGTGGCATGTCAAACCGAAATATGACAGAATGTATATCCTTAATTAGAATTCGCTGTATATTTAAATAATTTTGAGATGATGTAATTCTATATACGCAAGATACCCGCGATGTGAATCCAATCTCACCGCCGGCATATTTTATATACATGTGTCCATGGAACATTAATTAACTCTCTCCGCAATTATTTGTTAATTTTAATTAAAAACAGAAACCACAATAATACTTGTATACATAAAAAAATGTAGGCGGTAGTTTTTAAATGACCAATTGACCTAACTATTTTATACAACATGTATACTGTACGCACAGTCTATATATATTGAAGACGAAACACAGTTAAGAAACAAGAAAATTTTAAGAATGTGATAGAATGAATGATGATGCTTGTTTATTTTTCTATTTCGTATTTTTAAATACATAAAATAAAAATAAAAATTATATATAAATTTTTATTGTTAATTTGACAAAGTTGAAAATGAAGTAAATCTAAAAAAAAAAAAATATTATATAGAACTTGAGCGAGTTGAATTTGATTTATATAGTATTGTGTTTGTTTGAACTGTATACAACTGAGTGTTTATTATTTATTTATTTATTTATTTGTTTGTCTTATATATGCGGCCTGATTTATTGCACACACGGAATTATGTTGTAAATGTATTAATTTATCGACCTGTTAAAATATTTAAGAAGACGCGATCAACATTGGATTAGTGCCATGGACTATACGACTCCTAATCCTAGTTAATTTCCAAACATATACATCTATCTGTTATAACACGGGCGATATAATCTTTTGGGATTTCAGTTTGGACTCTGTGTATACATACAAGTTAGACAAGTGGATATTTTTGCATATTTCGACGTCAAATAGTAAGATGGCTATTTACGAAAGAAATCATAATAAGATTTGTGAAATTTCCACTTTGCAATGATAAGTTTAAACCTCAAAACATGACTTGGGTTCATTTGACAGACTAACTCGACTTGTGACCAAATGGTGTAGTGATTGGTCAAACGAGACTAGTGATCAAATGTTGTAGTGATTGGGTAAAGCTCCCTGAAGGAGTTCATAATCTAATGTGGCAGCTCATTTTGTGATTAGTGTCGTCTATGGCATAGAGAAACTCAATGTATAAATGTCTAGTCAAAATAAAGTTTCACGAATATAAGAGAATATAAGATGGACAAACAGCTATGTTTTTTAGAAATAGGAAGAAACCTAAATTTGAAATATCAAAACTGCATGAATGGAAATATATTTCCATGAAATTGTTCAAAAACGCATAACAGCAAAATACAGGACTAGGTTAAATGGCCCAGTGATTGAAAACTAGTCGAACATTGGGATGAAAGGTATGGAAATTCATTTTTTCGTTAGAGGTTACATTGAGTCCTCTTCCAAGAGGCCATGGACGTATATGAGCCAAAATTACTATATCCTGACTGACATCACAATTCAAAATTGCATAGATCTACAACAAAAATACCAAGGTGATAAAGGAGTAAAAAAGTTATACAATAACGGATTACACTCGCACATCGTTGTGACGCAATTATATCTTGTTTTAAATTGGAAGTGGCAAAGAATCCAGAACTCAATGCTACGAGAAGGCATTTATGCCATCCACATTCACACACATTAAAAATACCAAATCGTGATTTTTGATCACCATCGGGAGTTGTCTCGAATTTTTTTAAGTAAAAATTGAGGAAGAGTCTAATTTTGAGTTATAATTTATCGGTAATTATCGAAAAATTTTACCGAATAAATTTCGGTTATTATTTTTTTAGATGTCGGAAATGGTTTTTGCTAACATTGGGTGTATCGTTCAGAAAAAATTGTGTTTCTGTCATTCATTTTATCCTCATGAGGTAGTAATCGATGGAAGGATATTTCCCTGCAGACAAATGTTTAAATTTAGTTAAAAAAAACAACGAATTCTTAAATTTTACTAATATAAGTAGGAATACAGTAAGCTTTACTTAAAGTTTTGAATAATCGATTGATTTATGAACCTAAGCCTTGTGCAGAATTGCTTCTGTCATTCAAAAAAATCGAAATATATAGTAAACAAATTTAGACGATCGCGTAAAAACAATGATCGCATTCAAAAACAAAGGCAAGATGAATTATAGAAGAAAATGGCACCTAACCTACACGAACAAGAACGATACAAGACTAGGTGGAATGGCTATGGTAGAACGATTCTACTTATCGAAAACCTGAGTGCTGAAATTTTGTTATTCTTAGTACGATCATCACTACTATACTTATTAAGTTAGCTGTAAAAGCTTTCTGCTTAAAAAATGGCACGAAATTGAGATCTTAAATCGAAAATTATAATGGCGTTAATGAATTCTCAATAACGAAATTTACCGAGAATTATCGATTAACCGGTAAATCCGATAAAAAGTTACCAAAACTCGGTAATGTAAAACCTTGGTAATTTTGGCTTCACTAGCCATGATTAACTTACCAACTGCGTTCGTATCAGGGCCTTAACATCGAATCTTTTCACTTTGGATGTATACTGTCTCACAAAGTTATTGTTACTGCACAAGCTTAATATAAGAGAAATGGTAGTTTGAAGCTAAGCTAATTTGAGTAAGGTTGATACGTAAGCTGAATCAGATAAATTTAATCCCTTTTCTAGAATAAATCAAAATGTCTATTGAAGATAAGGACCAAATTTTGGCTTTAGTTATACTGTGGTAAAATTTTACCGTAGTTTGACATTTATTTACTAATTATTAGTACCTCGAATTAGCAAGCTAAACTCCATGTTAATGATATCAATACACAGGCTTCATTATTTAAAAAAAAACGTGTGTACTGTCTTGTTATGATCTCAGTGCCATATTCATTGCTATATACACAATGATTGTTCCATAAACTGTTGAGTCGGGAAAGACTGAAATTCAACTGGATTTACACAAATAAGGCCATATTTTGGATCAAATATTTTCACTCAACTAATTATTTTTATCTTTAAATTTAAAGGATTAGGATCAGGCTTGAACTCCATGACGTCTACATAGATGATAGAGTAAAAAGTTGGTGATTCTTAGATAAACATCTTTAGCGATCCTTCATAAAGGTATAAAGCAATAAAATAATATTTCATGGAATGATCAGGACTAAATACTATAGGTAAGGTAAGAAGGTGGGGCAGATCATACTGCAAATGTTTTGGTTACTTACGTGGAATTGTCACCACAGGTCTAGAACCAATACCAGATGCTAAACATTATCTACTCTCTCAGATGCTTAATCGACGTTTCCACAAACATTCGTTCCGAGTGTTCGTCTGTTCACGGCCTTCCCAACTTAATCAGTCAATTCGAGACAAAATCACTACTAGAAGTATAAAATCGAGCATAAATTAGCTGAAAACGTTTAAATTATGTATTTATGTTCCGCATGTCTCGGATAAACAACACAAAATATTTTTATAAACTCGATCAGTTCATACAAACATCGTCTTCGTCTTATAAAAAAAATCGTTTTTACAATTATGGCAATACAAAATGATTGATCAATATAATCGATAACCGCGCACAAAACACATACATATGCATTAATACACAAACAACAATTCCAAATATACTTTTCACTTCATTTAATAACTTAATTTTCAAGATTTCATTTTGACGCGTTTTCTTTACGAGTATATACACTCTCTTGCTGCTGCATCATTTTTTGATGGTAATTTTTTTGCTCTCGTATATGATATATACATAAACATAAAAGTCGCGATTGATTAATTCAATTCAATTCAATTACTGTGAAATAACACAAGAAATATGTAAGTACGGTATACACACACATACTCACATATGATGAGAAAATGCGCGTTATATCTCGTCATTCGTTGGGAAGTGGACACTGGACTAGATACAACTTAAAGACTAATACATAAAACAGTGATCATGTGATCGTTTTTTTTATAAATTCGCGATCAGAATTTTTAAATAGCGCGCAATTATCTCTTCACAGATTTAATGATATATTTTCACATGTTTCGTTAATTAATGTCTCTCCTATATATATATCGAGCCAATTATAAAATCAATGTACACAATATACATCCAGCTGTGATATGTAAGTTTGACAGATTTTGATCGATCTATTAATTGATCAATCTTAAGTTAATTATACAACAATTTCAGTTCATTAAGCCAAATGTCTTTATATATCGTATAAAAGCCACCCTCATTAAATAGTAGGAAAAAAGCTATTAACACGATCAGTATCATAATAAAAAAAACGAAGATCGTTATCAAAATTAACTTTTAAAAAACCGTTTTTCAAACTTATATCCAAGTTCAAACACAACATAAAGTTATCCCTCCGTCGGTTGTTTTATATAAATTGAAATACACAAAAAAATGCCGGTCAGAACCAAAACTATATATATAACAATCAACAACGATCATGGTTGATCGTATGTTATTTATAAAAATTCAGCTGCCTGTTTCACTTTTCAGACGATCGTTTTATATAACATACTCGAGTATATAGAAACAAAAAATATTGTTGTCATATGGTTCCATCTATTTTATGTTTTATATACATATACATAACTCGATCATGTGTGTTGCTCAGTCTGCGATCATATATAGTGTATATGTAGATCGTGTATATAAACGGAAATTAAGCTAGTATATAAATGATCAAAAGGTGACATTATTTAAGCGCAAAAATTGTATAACATCGTGTGCGCGAATGCGATCATATGTGATCATAATTTTTCTTTCGTACGATCGGATATTTACATTTTTTGTTCAAAGTTTTTCCTTGTTTTATATTCTACATATTGAACCGGATTTCTTATTTATTTCGAATTAATGTACACGTACGAGAGTATATACATATATATAGAGGTATTAAGAAGTAAACGCGATCAAGAAGCAGCGACGAATTCTTGTTTTTCTTGAGATATGTTATTTTGTCTTTTTTTGGTTTTTTAAACTTAATTATAACGGGAAAATCAGCTGGGGAGACAGTGTTTATTTGTTTTTGTCTTTCTGTACGCTATAAGTACACACACAAGTTATATATAATATACAGATTTTCTTTTTAGTACGCGCACTTATCTTAGTCATATATAGACATATATAATGTACGCAAGAAGGATGTTTATTCATATTTTGGTTTTATTTGAGAAATTCTGCGTGACTTATATATAAAAGAAAGGTGGGTAAACTCTGTTAAACATTACATTTCGATCGGTACCAAAACGTCTAATATATTTAAGGCATTATATATAGGTGAGTAATCGGCGCCACTAGATTATCGTTACTCATTATATATATGTTATATCGAGAAACATAAAATCAAATCAATTTAACCGCTGTGAAGCTACTGTGGATATAATTTATAATATAAAGCAGCTATATCGACGATAATTATGAAGATTAGACGTGGTAGGTATATATTCGACGAATTGTATTTACAAAATGCGTGTGGTTACATTTTACGAAGAAATAAAAGCGGTGTGGTAATGGTACTGGTTAATATTGCGGTCATATGATAGATATAAATGATGAGATAATCTGATTTTAAACCGATTTGTTAAAAAGAGATTTTTGAAAGCTCGTTCTTTAATACATAACGAGCTTTCAAAATCTTGTTATAATATATTTTGCGATATATTTTTGTTATACAGTACAACCATGATATTGGTTGTTGATTTAATGAGCTTTTCCGCTTGCACAAGTTTTGAGACCGACTTAAGGAACGAATTGAGAGGGAATGGCATTTTTTGATTTTTCTTATTACAAAGTGTCTTTATTCTACAAACACCTGGAAACGTTCTCGTTGGTACTCTGTGAAGTTGATTAAAACGAAACACTTTGTTGCAACAAGCCTCATCTGCAAGTAGAAGCAGTTTATTTCGTAAACCACTTTCTCAGGATTCAAACTTAGACGCGAAGTGATTGTTTTTGAAGTATCTGAGAGTAATAATATCACCCTATTCCGTGTAAATTAAAAATAGTCACAACAGCTAGATTAATGGTTGTTGATTGTGAAAATGGATTGAAACTCTAAGACGAAGCAATAACACTTTTTATTAAAATATAATCAAACAGACTTTTTCAACTGTCGATTGCCAAACATATTTGATGTGACCTATAGGGTTGGTGGATCAGGCAGCCCACTATAGTCAGTATTTTTATTTATATCTCTTCGGAATGGTGTATAGCATGCACAACTCACTCAAAATCTACAGAATCAAGGATTCAATGGTTCATTCGGATTAGAATGTAAGAGTCTATATGGTCGTAAGATTCGAATGTTACGCTGTATATAGAATCAAAAGAGAAGCTGGTTCGAAACCAGCCAAAGAGCATAAAATAGTTTATGTTTAAGTTCGGGTCTGGAGAGCGAGAGATATTTTCACTCAAACATCTCAAGTGGCAATGATAGTCGCTTTGTGCTTGAGAAGTAGTAACCGAAGAGGTAATACGTCACACCACACAGCGGTTGTGTCAACATCATCGTTATCGTTGTAAGTTTGACTTAACTCTGGTCTTTTGTATTTTGATCTCTGTCTGTATCGTCTGATTATTGACGAACCAAGAAACGAAGTGAGGAGAATCGTAACAGAATGATTTTGGCACTTTATTTTATTGGTCATCATGGATACTGATCCAGAAAAACCCGTACAAGTTGTCTCTTTATTGAGTTGTTTCTCACGAGTATCCAGAAAGTCCCAAAAAACTGGTACTTTTAATCGGAGACCAAATTCGATTAAAATCGGAGGTATCGGTCTACATTTGAAGATGTACCTGTAGGTCATTGGATATATTAAGAAGACGCTTGAAAAAGGCCAACTCCACTCCAACAACCAACTACAAAAGTGACAACACTTCACCTCAAAGATAGGTTGGAATTTGCTCGCGAACACTAATTGAAGCATCGAGTAATGGATGTATACGTTCTTTTCACTGACGAATGCAGAATATCTGTAGATGGTAGTTATTGGAGAGACATGGGTCTGTGGCATTCAACAATTAAATACAAACATATATCATCAATATACTATGATTCAACACCCTATGCAAATTAACAAAAACCAATGCGACTAATATCAATTCCAGTCGCACATATGCCCAATGAGCGGAATTGATCTTGTTAAACTCAACTTCTTGAAAAGACTCTAGTCTATACGTCTTTAACTGGCTGGTTGATTCAGCGCTTTAGCTTTGCCAATAAGTGTTACCTTAAGAGCTCACGCGTAATTTTCATTAAAATGTCACGTACAGCGAATGCATCAGAGTTTAAGAAGGACTGGGATATTTGATGATTTATTGATCAAAAGAAGATTTCGGGTTGTCGACAAGAGCCGAGGCTACCCTATTTATTTTGGTGCAGATCACCAAAATAGTAGTCAATTTCTCGTTCAAGAGATAATGACGTCACTCCTAAAGCGGACTCAGGTCTCACAAAAGTGGGAGCTGTACCCGCTCCCAAACGGGCCAATCAGCTCCTTTGACACCATGTGACTAGATATCCAGTGAAGTCTTACTTTATTCATAAGCATTTATCGTCTCACAAACAAGATTCAATGAGACAGTATTGGAATCAATCGCCTTTAGAGCAGCCTGGCTGTCAGAAAGTATCGAGACACACCGATCACTGCAGTTCATCTCTTTTGCAATGAGTGCTGCTTTCAAAATTTGAGCCATTTCTGTCTGAAAGACAGTAGCGTCCTACCAAGGAGTTTTGACCACAGGATTTTTTATGCTAAAACCGGCACCAGCTATAGATTATACAACATACTGAACCATCAGTAAGAATTATTCGTTTATAAGGAGTGAGTTGACCTCAAGAACGGAGATAGTACCCACCCTGAGGACGTTCCTTTCGAGCGATCACCGTCGTCATATCGCTACCTCAGACTGCAGTAATTCTCCTTGACTACAGCATTGCACTAAACAACCGAACATGTGTGGTCTCCATACCATGGCTTTCAGCTGCAGAGATCATTGCACTGAGGACCAAACTGGCTCTAAAGATATGTTCAATACATTCTTTAGGTCTCCAGGAGAGCAATTTTTGAAGTGCTCTTTAACTGAAACAGGTCTCGTACATGCAGTGTAGACAATCTGGCTTGCTATAACCAATAGTACCTTCTAATATCCAGTTGTAATCGATATACTTTTCTTCGAATGAAGTTTAAACGATATTGAAATTGTACAGAGAGTTGATCAGACTCGTTGTCATGTATAGATGTGCTAGTTGGGTCAGGACGAATAAATACGCGAAATGACTTCTAACAGTCGGGAGAAGAAACCAGAATGTGATGTATGACCCAAAACTCGACGTTGATGGCATATACCGAATTCTTTTCAATCACGAGATCTGGAATTTATTGCGAATTTTTGATACCGTGGATGAAATCAAAGGATAGTAGGTTGCCAAGCGTGCTGATCTGGACCAAACTTAATTTCTTACAACAGTATAAAGGGCTGCGGTTAGGTCATAAAATGGTCTGCAAAACCGTATATAAATAACATAAATCGTCTATTTTTGCATAATGAGACATAAGCCGAGGTATATATGTGTTCTAATCCACTATGTGTATGTTTACATATGTATAAAAACGTTTGTACAGAATGATCGATTGATATTTAATTTATGTCCACAAAATATTGAATTTTAATCGTTGATGTTTCCAAATGCTAATATACGAGTATCATCAACCCAGTATATATTCCAAGTGATTATCAACATTTTTATTTTTTATTTTAAAATCACAAAAAATTAAAATATTTTATTTATTCCAAACCGCCCATAGAGCATGAACAAAACAACCAAATTACCATATAATATTTTAGCTATTCACCGAGAATATTCAAAATTACGTGAAAATATTTTTTGTGTGTGTTACGCTTGTGTATATACTCGTATTATTATTTATGTTCAAATTTTGGGTGCAATTTTTGATGCAACAAATGTCGAAATAATAAGAAGTCCGAAAAAAAACACTTTGTCTTTTTAGAAATCAGGAAGAGAAAGTTGTGTTTTGTGTTTTTAACTAAAAATTCATCCTGTGACTAATTTGTCACACAATCCGTATACGTATATCGCATAACGCGCGGTTGGAGGTACACAAAATCAAAAGAAATATAATTTCTTAGAATTATATAACAGATAATTAATATGTGAATAGTGTATCGCTTAACACTCTCGTCTATAAAAAAATGGAATTAATTAACATTTTTAATTAAATTAATAGTTAATACACTGCTCTAAGTACTGGTTATTATTTAATCGAGAACCGATCTATATAATTATAAAAATTCCATTATTGTACATTACAGATAACATACTGTATCATATAATTGCTTATTATTTGAAAAGACTTTGGTATGAGGTTTGCCCGTTTGATGTACTTGTATACGTATACATAGAGCAAGTATGCACAATTTTAGCATATAAACTATTTTCTGCTGATTAGTGAAATGTTTTTGTTAATTAATTTGGCACGAGAATCGGTGTACATACATACTTTGTTTTTGACATGTTGCGCGAATTGCCATGTTGCATGACAATGAAAATGACCTGTTTTGTGTTTATCTATCGAAGTGTGATGGAATATTATGTTTTATATACAGGAACAGTTGTTTCGTTCTCGATATATAAGAACCAATTAAGATTAATATAATAAGAATGACAGGTGGAAATTTAATTAGACTTACAGTAGACAAATTATATTATTTATACGCTTGTAGATTGTGTTTGGATTGTATTTTGTGTCGCTCCTTATACATAGTATATGGTATATGTTCTTTCAAAATATATGAGTTGGTTACTCTCATTTTGGTTGGAGTTTTGCATAGTGAAATTAATTAATTTGATCACAATCCTTATCGAGCACCTTAGCCTGAATTTATTTCAACTTCGGAATCATGGAGAACTATTTCGAAAATGTCAACGATTATATCAAATATAAAAATTTAATAGATTGACCGAGCTTCTATAATAATTTATTTTATAATATGTGGCAATGTTGTGAAACAGAAAAGTATAGGTTTGTCAGAATACATGGGTGTGTAGTGAATAACTAAACTTTACAGAACTTTTTAATCCAAGATACAAGTAAAGTTGTCTCAAATCTAAACTAGTTATCGATAAAATACCTAAAACGCGCATAATAGACTATATAAAAGTGGATTTTAGACTTACGATGCCTATATAGTGACCATGTTTCAAGAACACACGAAAGATTGGGTTATCAGTAGTATCGGTAATCATAATGCACCGGTGGTAGCTTAATGGTTAAGAGAGTCACAGTGCGGTCTTGAGATCGATTCTAGCCGTTGATAAAAAATTAATATCCACAGGATAACATAAAAAGCGAGTGTGTGTAAAAACTTCCGCTGACCACCTTCAAAGTGCACCAATATGTATTTAATGGTTTGTTGGGTCTCAGTTGTCGCTCTCGTGGTAGAGGAAGTATCGTGCTTGCTCTGTCAATCGATGGTCTTAGGTTCGATTTGCGGGTCGGTGACCAAACATCAATCATGATTGGGTGTTTTTAATCTGTATAACAGTGGGCCCTAGTGGCATTGAGTTCTGGAATAATTTCCGCCTTTTTTTTAATTTTTTAGGTCTCAGTTAAGACGCAATAAGGGACGTTGAAGCCATAGATTAATTATAATTAATGTGACATTCGAAATCAAAAATGATTGATTACAGTCCATAATTTTGTCTAGTGGCTATAGTCCCTATAGTCTTAAGTCTCTATGGTCAATACACACAATTTCGAAACAATCTATTCAAAATTATCCATGTCAGTTTTACAGGCTGCCATAAGATGAAGCTTTGCAACGTGCAAATGGTTATACGTAAATCGGACCTAGGGCCGTACCTCTTCGATTTGGCTATAGAATGGCGTAAACTAGGCGTAAATAATCGAGCTGCGAAAGAATTGGGAGAGCTTTGAGCTCCAAAACAGATTGCAAAGGTATAATCAGACCGAAGCTACAATTGCAATCTTCTCGTAGTTCTTCTTGCCAAAACTTTTAAATTCCTGATTTTTGTTAATAGTACTATGTTAAGACTATAGAGGTATTTCTCTATGGAAATTTGTTTCAATCACTATTAAGAGGTGTGAGATCTGCCAAGTTGTTTGCATTATATTTCTTGAATAGCGTGCTAGATTGACAATATATACGTAGTTTAAAGATTTTATAGTTGTATCTGCTCGATGATCCAATTTGCTCAGCTCATGATCTTGAACTCAAAATTGTACGGTAAAGTTTGGACATTTCAATATGATTCAATGTGTGCATTTCCTTCTCAATAAAAATAATATAATTTGGATGCTTCCAAATTACAATGTATATAAGAAAATGTATGAGGAAATGTACAACTTTAGATGGATTTCGGTGTTACGAGTTTTTGCTTGTATATTAACAACTGGCTTGTGTTATAGTCAATGCCATCGATAAAGTCTCATAAATATTACAAATAAAAAACCTATATCAATCCTCTAAATTCTCTGTATTTCGTTAGACCGCTTGTAAACTAAATATGATATCTTTGAATGACCGTTTAAACAGAAAAGTAATAATCCGCAAATCGATCTCATTAAGCACATTGAGCTGCGGGGCTTGCTATATGTATACTGTACGCTACAGCGCGACCGAACTATACAAGATACATTACTCGATATTTCGATTTAGTAATTTTTTAACTGAGGTGTAATGATAATTGATCGTATATGTGTACAATGTCGAAGTATATGACTACTACTCCAAATGTTAATTTTCCCTCCGTTTGATTATGATCATGCATATATGCCGCACTTGTGTGGAAGTGCCCGTATAATCGTTCTTTCTTAATGGTTTGGCTTTGTTCCAGAATTAAACGAACTTTATGCTTATATATTTGTGCAAATTGAGAAGAGAATCGACCACCATTATTGGAAAAAGGGAGACGACACACGCAAAATTACATTTGTGAGAAATTATTTTTGCCATGCTAGGTTAGGCAGGATGTAGAATGAAATTTGGGAAGATGTTACGCAGAAGGTATTGGACGTGGCATCTGTGTATTTTGTAATAATATTTTGCTAGGCCGGTTTTGATCTGATCACGTCATTGAATAATTGAGTGATTAAAAATAACAATTCTATTACATCAGACATATGCGACTGGAATTATTTAACTGTGGCGTGAAGATAAATGATTGTATATGTCGAATTATAACTTAGTTGTTAGTGATCTCCACACAGGCAATAATTTTAGTATAATCTGTGATATTCAATGCACAACCAGTACGTTTAGACATGTGAGATCTCATATTTTTGGGAGGTCTTAATGTACTCGGTATGACTAATGTTCAAAAGGTATATATGTGCAGAACATGATACAAACATAGCATAACGACATAATATCGTCTCACCAGTTTAGACCAGTTTAGATTATGAGGTGTAATGAATCTATTTATAACAACCTCAGAGACTATAAGTACAGAATTTCAATATCCGTTCTATTTTTATGTCCAAATTGTTTTGGATTTTTGTATGGCCAAATTGTTAGATGAATTGCTATAATCATAAAGCAAGGGTATTCAGTTTTCAAATATTCTGCCAACTTCAGATTTCGTGTTATACTTAACGAAGGATATTTGTAAGTAGGATCACCTATAGTTATTTCATGAAATTAGTACATAGAATCCCAAAAATTCGAAAGGGTATACCATTATGATCATCGATTAAGAACTCTATTTTTCAATTATATGTTAGTTTCAATTTTGTTGTGTAGTTGAGAACAGGTTACCGAAAGCTTTTGCAATTAATTCTGGTGTTCGACAGAAGATAAACTGTCGATGATACTTTATAATCTCATGTTGGAATCAGATTTCATCGAACTTAAAATCAACTAGTCCAAAACTAAATATCCGAGCGCTGGTTTTACAAACGCATTGATTTCAGGATAAAGGTTACCGCACACATTTGAAATAAAATATATTCAAATCTCATTCAAATGATGAGATTTGAATATATTTTATTTCTGATTACTCACGATAATAGTGTAGGAGAGACGTCGATCGGGCTTTCTATCATCTACATCCACTTCTAAATCGAAATATATTGCCAATATTATACATGAAACGAACAATATGATATTGTATAGAGAACTCGAAGATCAGGAAATCAGGAATTAAATGAGGATTAGTGACAATGGCTGCACGGCCTAACATCAGAATACATCTACCATCGGAAAACAAATAAGGACATTCTAAGTACCATGACCACTACTAATCGCGTACAATACACTCACCACTATAACAGCTGTGCTTTTGAAATAACTATTATACCCATGTGGCATAACTTCCATATCTAATCAAAATTTGCTATATACAATTAGGTATGTATTACACCATATCTCAAAACATTTATATACTATCTCAACTATTTATGATTTCGATAAAATGTTATATTTTTTTATACACATCGTATAAATTATTATGATTTATAATTAATAACATTTAAGGTTATACCCGTAATAAAAGAAACAAAAAAATGTTAAACCATATTATTCACATTGCGTGTCATAATTATTCTAAAAATAACAAATAAATTTTCCTAATCGTAAAAAACTAACTGAATTTTCTATAGTTTTGTACTCAACCAAAAATTTAACAAATTAAAATTCCGAAACGTTAAAGAAATGAGGTTGTAAAGTGCGTTCATTTGGATCACACAATATATCAAATTTTTTGGAAATTTTTTTTTTTTATAATTTGGAATTGTTAAGATTATTTTCTTAATAACAGTAGTTTTATCACCGTCCAGTGAATAACAATACACCAGTATAAGTATATACCCATAAAATTCGTAGAAGGGTGAAAAAAATAATATAATTTACTGTATTATGAATTATAATTAAATTTAACAAAAAAAAAAATTATATGTACATTCAATTAAACCAATTAAATTATGTGTGTATGAGAAATCAGATAGCACGGCCAAATGTCGATTGATCCCAGGTACGGAAAATATTCAAGACGCATAGCCGGGTATATTATAAAAAAAAGTTAATTAAAAAAATATATATATATATAATGAAGGGTGACCGTGTACTATAGCCAGATTAGAATCGTGTAACAAAACTACAACATATTTTCCTTTTTCGAAATTCATTTTGCATTTAAATTTTATTCTCGATTCGTTACGTATTTTAATTTAAAATTTACAAAAAATTAAATCACGCAATCATTTGGAACAATTATAGCACGAAAAAATGTTTTTCCAAAGCTCGAACTCAAACACAGTATAAATCGATATAATATTATAAAAATTTGAAGTTAATTTAAGAAAATATATATCCATGTGATGTAGACTCGATAGATATAGCGCATATATATATACGTAAGTATGAGTGGGGTTAGATATAATTTCTTAGTCTATTCTATATATCATCCCTTATTTATTTTTCGTTTGTTTGCTGTTCGGTGTACTATATTCCCTTATATATACTCGTATTTAAGAAAAACTTTGTTAAATTACAAATGGTTTCTTTCACACGAATGTACATACGTCGTATACACTATAACATACATAAAAAAAATAAGAGTGGAGAAATGGTTACAAACAACAAAAAATGGTAAGCGGGTTCTTTAATATATTTTTTCCCTTGAGCAAATTATATACTCGTACATATGGCAAAGTAGTTTTTTTTTGAATGACCAATCCTAATACATACATCAAAAATAAAAAAACGACTTACAACAAATTTGACGCCCTTAATTTTTTTTTAATATATTGTTTTACTTTCGGGTTTATGTCTTAATTTTGACGTTGTTCTGGTCAAGTTTTGTGGTCGAGACTGTGTCTTAATAAAATTGTTCGAAATATAATTCATAACGATGTCAGATCGACCATATGTAGGACAAGGTATGGGAAGGTACAATAATAATTAGTAGGTCTCGATCGTAAGAAACGACCCACCTATGTCTTCTTTCGCGGCAATACACTCGGTAAAACCAAATGTTTCTCGGTAAAACCATGTTTAATAAATGACAAATATACGAGACATTTTTACAATATTCATAAATTAAAATTAGTGAAGAATCAGTTGATAATGTCGCTAATAGCTGACTTAAAGGTGTTACATGTTTACTAAAAAGCTTATAAGCTCGGCAAAATATTCCTATCACTCTGTTGCAAAAAATCAAAATAAAATTTTGAACCTTCTGACACCAATAATATGACGTCTTATATACCAGTTATTCTAAATAACCAGCACTGCGTCAACTACAGGCGATTGCATCACATACCAATGCAGGTATATGTAAACGTACTCAACAATTGATGCCATTAGTGAAATGAAACACATATAAATTTTTTTTTAAATTGATGAATAACCAAGATGTATATGGCTAACCCTATAGACGTCAACACTCTAGAAATTTGGAATGCTTCTCTCTGGGCAAACTGGAACCAAATAATATATTTATAAACATATTTTTATGTAACGCTGACCTGATTTTTTATGACCGGTGGGGACTAGATTTCTGGAACAACTCTAGAGTTTTTGGACTGCATGGTAAAAAATGAGTACATAAATATGAGATAAGTAGCTTGGTTAAGTAGCAGAACGATAAGCAACCGATGGTATGGTATCAACTATGAATAAAAATAGATTTCAGACAAGCATTAAAAAATATCTGAGAGATCGTTAAAGTTACGACTGGGAAAAGAGACGTAAAATATATTGATGAATACCTTATATCGCGGAATTGTACTACCAAGTAGGCCTGGATGTTTACAGGCTTAAGTGGTATAGAAATGTGTTTTAACCGGAAAGAGGCAAATTGAGATTATTGTATTCAAAACTCTTACTCTCACAACATAACAAAGATACTGATGGTGTCAGAATAGTTGGCTTTTTAAACAACACTAAACGGTGTTTAAACCTATAACATATATAATTTATACTATAGATGAGGATGTTTGATAAGGTATAAACCGTCACCGCAACCAGTCAAGAATCTTTACGACTAAAAGTAAAAATTATGCTGTGCACGGTCATTTACACAAGAAATAGCTCGATTCTATATACAATAAAGGACTTACATTTAAGATAGCAGCAGAGATGGGCATTTTCGCATCGACTATACTCTTATTTACGTCAACATTTCAATTCTTAATATAGAAAGCGTATAGACAACGTCGACCATCAATAGAATATTTTTTAATCGCTTATTTTGACGATGATATTGATGTTAAAGCCAACGTACAGCCCAAATTGTACATCAAATTTCGCTGGCGGTGGTCTTTCGTATACTGGCGGATATGTCTAATCGAAAGAGCCGTTTGATACAAAAGTATGGAATTATTTGGCCGCTTGGGTGGTTGTATACCGGGATGAAACGGAAGTGGATCTTCATAGTCATATATAGTTAAACCAAGTGTGTTGCGTATATTTAATGAGTAAGTGACTTCCACCAAAAAACCAATTTTGATTCATTTCCTATGTTAATTATACAAACAAAATTCGGTTCTATATACCACTTACTCTTACGCCCTCAATGTTCGGTAATATGGTCAATTACAGAGATGAATTACTGAAATCAACTGTTACTATTTTATCTGCGATCAAGAGTCAATTTTGTACTTTGAATAAGATGTTATCATGTCAAAATGAAGAAGTAATGTATGGGGAGTTGGATGATATTCGGTTTCTTTATTTCAATGATAATTGGAAGGACATATAACGAATCGTGAGCGCCACATTGCCAATGGAACGGAACAGCTATATGTAAATTGTTTTGACTTTTCAGAATACGTGTGCATTGGTTTCAATTTGCCATTTGGTGAGTAATTCGGGCTAATGCATAGTTTGTCACCGTTTACACTTAGAGTAATTCTTTAGGTCTATAGGATGGTTTCGCCACAATTTTGAACGATTTTTAAAACTATTTTCTGTATATAGTCTTTGTGTATATAGGTGAGATACTCGTAAATTTTAGATGCATCGGAAAATTTGAATTTTTGATTATCTCCAAACTGATTATCAAGTTTTGTGTTCATTAGAAGTGTTCTATTTTTGGGCAGAAGAGATTCTTAGTTGAAAGGATTTATTTTATGTTGATTATTTCTGAATTAAGAATATGATTTTGGTGTTGAAAATAATGCCAACTTGCCTAAGTAATCGTCAGCTATTGTTAAGTATAACTTAATTCATGTAATGTTAAGAAGTATAAACCAAAGTTTTGGAAGAGATTGGGATGCACTTTCGCCTCCCTGTTAGAATGGAAGTTAAAGGCTTATCCACCCTCTATATCAGTGCTATAGTAGTATATCAAACAGTATTGACAGATTCTGAAGAGGTAGGAACAAACTTAAACAATTCCAAATTTCATATATACTAATACACCGCATAAAGATAAATCTTCTCATAAAAAGCATAATGATAAAGGCACCTGTTAACTTGAAATCCTACTATATTTAATAACGATAAATTTATTATAATCAAAAAAACCAATCAAAATCAAATTAAACGCCAGCACTCTTCATTTATATATACATTCAAGCAAGTGATTTCCCCTAATCCGATAAAATTGTGTAATTTACATCAAATTAAATGGTTATATGATTTAAATAACATTTTCCACTCTTAATCATAATTTAAATAAAATCATAAACATATTAAGATGTTTCGGTTTTATTTCACTTATTTTATGGGTTATGTATAATGAACGAAAATTTGGTTTTTAAATAGCTGTTCAGACACAAATTTATTAGGTATAGCTTAATTAATTTATTCAACCAAAGTATATTTGTAATTATTACATCCATGTTATGTACGTATGAAAAACGAAAAATCATGTTAAATTTATCCAAACAAAAAAAAAGTGTACAAGTCTGATGCCATTTGTACTCAACATGAAAAGTTTGTTTTTTGTGTGTGTTTGGCTTATTTCATTGTGGCAAAATAATTCAAACTCATCAGAGATTTGTAACATATATAACGAACAGAAAAAAAAAACTTTCTAATTATAAAAATCACTGTGTAGAGTTTTTAACCAAAATCCAACAACTTACATATACACATATTATATATTTTCACAACAACCAGTGTATTTTCACCATTCATTTTCTGTGAAAAACAATGAAAAACCAAAAGTTTTGGTTTGTTAATGCGAGAAAAACTATTTTTCTCTCTCGATTATTTTTTCGTGATTTTCATTTTTTTGGTACATAGTCTAATACTTAGTACCACTATCATTATTATCATCATCAGAATCATCATGTTTTAAAAAAATTTATGGAATAAAACCAGTAAGATATATATATATATATATATATATATATATATATATATATATATATATATATATATATATATATATATATATATATATATATATATATAAAATTTTCATTTGATAATTGTTTTTTCCAGTACGATATAAACAAAACAAAAAAAAAATAAATTACGACATAAAAAAAAGTTTTATCTCGAGGCTTTTTGGTCTAATTAAAACATGTTCTTTTTTACATTTCGAAAAACATAAAAAATTTGCAAACTGGAATTATACCAACAAAAAAAATAACGATGACTTTTAATTTTGTCGTCATTATTATTAAAGCTCGTTGTTAAAGGGAAAAGCTTTATATGGGGTGGGGTACACATATGCATATATGTAGTATCTGATAACAAATTTACTCAGGTACTAATGATAACCAATTATGTTTGAACGTTAATCTAACCCTGCAGAACTATTGGTTTCTAGGAAAGTGACTGAACCATTATGGTGGTGGATGACGATGAAAAAGCAAGTCGATAAACATAAGTAAAGGTCTCAAACGGAATTGTTTCAAAAATAACCGAGATTAATTGTTCGGCAAATGACAAATAAGCAAAAAGAGAGCATTTAAAATGAAAGTGCCAAGAACCAACCGACAAGAAATTCAGATATTGGTTTGAGCGGCAATTTTTAAAACTAATACCGCCATTTTTTATGCCATCGAGGTATTCATCTTATTTAATGCCAATGTTTATCAAAGATTAATTTTACGCTTTAGATGGGTCGGACAACGTTTCTAAAATCATCTGTTTGAACTTTCAATAGGACTGGCTTTAAAATCAACAATGGTTATAATATAATTTCGACACAGTACTCGCTACTATATGTTTACTTGATCCGATTAGGTTGGAATTTACATTCTGACCGATGTTACTCGTGAACGAAATCGTTTAAGCCAAGACATCGTGTCTATCGTTTGAAAAGCGATTTAAGGATTAAGTGTTTTGGTTAAAAATTTATTTGATCCACATGCTTTACCAATCAATATGTCCTAACTCGGTGAGAGAGCTACCAAGTTAGTATAATTCGCTTGAAAATTGGATCAAGTATTGAAAACTTCTTAAATAGCAGGGCCGATTAGTTTTGAGAAAAAAACTACGGAAAATTGGGTTGAATAAATGGATGAAGGAATAAAACGTAAAACAATTCACATCGGCAAAATAGCATTGTACCGCGCTGTTTAGTCTTGTTGTTCATACACATGTATGTGAGGAGGGTGATTGATATTGTGAATTGTGATAGAACTTTTATGGTTACTTTATCAATAAAAACCAAAAATAGGAATACTTAAAGTGTTGTGAACACCGACAAGGTTTGATTAAGATAGCATGTGGGTTGATCGACGATGTTTCTTCTTGGTATAAGAGACAAGAAGATGGTTTTGCCTTCTTTTACTGAGAAAGAAAGATTTAAAGAACAATTTATTTGACGACCAATATACTTCCAATATTTAGCAAAACAAGGGTACAATACATTCTGTTTATCATACTGCTATAATGTATTTTAGATATAATTATACTGTAAAAGCCAAGAAAGGTAAATACCATAAGTGCCTTCCGGAACCAACAATAATTGAAGCTGCTTCACCAACAATAATTGAAGCTGGTGATACCATCACACAACGAAAGTTAGGCAGAAATCACTAAATGGTATGAGCATAAGACCTAAATAGTTAAGTGAAACTAATTTAGATCAAATGGGGGTACTTTTTGCAAGGATATTAATTTTTTTGGGACAATACAATTTTTTATGCGGTTACATGCACGTTATATACTCCACAAACAACAACACACATCTTCAATCAATAAGACAGATGTTCTGCAAGGAAAACAAGGAAACTCGTACAAAACATGCACAATATATATTATGTATATATAACGAAGAATCACGAAATACAAATAAAAAATATATGTATCGTATAGCAATAAAGACAAGTCGAGGGTGTGAACACAAACCGAGTGTAATATATAAATGAATTTCAAATTTAATAAATTACAAAAACGTGAAAATTATCTTATTGCAGTTCACACTTTCGTTTTTAAATCACATCAATGAATATCGTTACATATAAGTGTGTGTAAAAGTTGTTTTTCCACCCATGTACGTACTTCAAATCAAAGTACATAATTTAAATTTTTAATTTTTTCGTTCTACTGTACATATTTGCGAGCTTACAGTGTATACATATACATAATAACAACTATAATAATGAACTATTATTATTATTCTTAAGTGTTTTGTATATTTAACTTAAATTATAGATAAAATTATTTTTTAAATTTATTCAAATTATAAAAAAACATATATTTTATTTTTTTTTTGATTAAGATTGAAAATCTATAATTTTACCGCAGTATGATGGAATTTGTATATAGCACATGATACACTATTTATTTATAGCGAGAATTTAATTTGTTTACATTTAACGATTATAATTGGACATATTATATGTATAAATAAATTAGAGACGGTATACACGATAGTTATTTAATTTATTACAAAGTGTAAATTATAAACACTCGGTTCTTACAATATACAGTTGCGAGATTTATATCAAATAATTATTGATCAGATTTTTTTCAGGTGTCGATAACCTTTCATTAGATTAAATACTATTGATTGTATCATCTATTCAAATGTCTAAAAGATTAGAAAAAATGAGAGTGGATTCAAAGTTTAGTTACAACCTTATCTTATTTAAATCGCCAATTTATAAGTTTAATGACAGGTGAAATATTTATTCAATGTTCTTGGTATTATGATGGTATTATAACTGAAAGTGGCTATAGGTATCCTTATCTACTTAGGTTTCTAATATGAGTGGAAGTTACCCTATAGACTTTCATCCCATAAAAAACGTTTATTAGGCAACACCTAATATATATATATATATATATATATATATATATATATATATATATATATATATATATATATATATATATATATATATATATATATATATATATATATATATATATATAGAAATATATATATATATATATAAATATATGTAATATATATATATATATATATATATATATATATATATATATATATATATATATATATATATATATATATATATATATATATATATATATATATATATATACTGCAGTTCACTTGAATATAGGAAAGACGGTTTTTTTGGAATATTGCGAAATGGATCCAACTTTTTCAAAATTTTTGTTACAGAATTATAAGTTTTGATTAAACAGTAAATATTAAAGGAAAAATATTGATTGATTTTGCTTCCTTGTTTTTTTCTAAAATAATGGTAAATTTGAATGTTCACTTGAATAAAAACGATTAACTAATCTTAATAAAAAGTTATTTTATTGACTAAAACTTTAATGGAATTCGATTTATTTTTAAAAATTAATTGAGTTTACATGGTTTTAATAATGTGTACTACTTTCCTTATTAAAAATAACTTCATAAAACCTGCTTGAGCTGGAGTCATACAAAGATTTTAAATAATCTAAAGCAATTTGGTTTAAGGCTTCATTTATCGCCTTAATAAGGCTTTCTTTACTGTCGAATTGTCGACCACCTTCGTAAACTTTCCGAGACAGCCAACCCACACGTTTTCCATTATATTGAGATCAGGAGAATACGGAGGCCACGGCAAAAGCTCTACATTTTGCTACGATATCCATGATTTGATCATGTTTGCTGTATGAATAGGGGCATTATCTTGCTGATATATCCATGGCAATGGCTCAAAAATATCATTGAAGCGGGGAAATGCTTCTTCGAGGATGCCCTTGAAAGTTGCTGCGGTCATTTTTCCGATTGGAAATGACAAATCTCCCGGATCATAAAATAATATACCCCACACTTTAAGGCCTCCTTCCCGGCTGTGGTGTTTTGCTAAAAACTTTTCCTCTTTTCGAAGATCGTGAAAATAATAATTAAACCCATCAGGGCCATCGAGGTTAAATTTCTTCTCATCAGAAAAAACAACACGTTTCTATTTTTCAGCCCATGTCATATATGCTGCCTCGAGAAATCTAACCTTTTCTGTTTCCTACCCTGATTTAGAGGTGGTTTCATTTGGAGCTTTTTTCGAATAAGGTGATCTGCCTTTTTAATCACTCTCCATACTGTTCGGCTGGCCTCCACTTCACCTCTAGCTTTAATTTTTGCACATGATAGTACGCAAATGGATGCTGCCATCAGTATCGCCCACTTGTCAGCTGCAGATGTGGCCTCAACAGTTTGAGCCATATTCTGTTGGATTTTTTGTAAAATAACAGTTTTACTTCTCCTTATTTTATCTACAATTGCTTGTAGAGAATAATTTTCGCTGTGTAGTACTTGAATTTGGACTATTTCTTCCTTACTAAATTTTTTTCCTCAACCCATATTTAAATTTTTTTAATGTTAAATTGTTAACCTTTTTTAAAAAAATTAATTTAATTTAAGTTTAAGTTGCTAACACTTTAAATCTTTTTTTCCAGAACACAATCGCTGTATGTATTGAGCATTGAGATTTCTTGTGAAGTGGTAAAGTCTTTCAAATCTGTTAGAAGAAAATTAACCATAAGCAAGGACGTTTTGAGGATGCTGGATGCTTAACGGTTCGGACAAATCTATGGCCTTAAGTTGTCCAGACCTTCTACCAATCCTAGTTTGAATGTCGAATTCTGATAGCTTTCTTTTATAGTAATAAACACTTCAACACCGCACGCACATAGTTTTTATTTTGCTTACTATAACGTAATTGTTGAATTCTTCTCAAAAAATTTTAAAATGTTCTTATTTTTTTGATGTTTACATCAAGTTTGAAGTGACTTGATGTAAACATCATCTAGGTCCAGGTGAGTCTTCGACATTTCCACAGTTTTACTATCGCTTAATTCACTCTTCGCAAAATGATCAGTGTTTGTGAATTTTACTACCTGTTAGCTACGCTCATAATTGACAGCCCTTTTTGGATGAGCAACAAATAGCACTTTTGAAAGACGTAAATATTGATGTGTCTGACTCAAATTCTTAAAATGATCAGAAAAACGAATTAAAAGGAAAGGAGTAAATAGAAGAAAATAATGTGGGCTAAATAAAACGATTAAATGAAGACGGCGCTGGTTGTAGCTTAATGGTTAAGAAAGTTTCTCATCATGCCGCGGTCTCCAGTTCGATTCTCGCCGTTGGCCAAAAATTAACACGCACCGGATGACATAAAAAGCGTTTGTGTGTAAAAACATTTGTTGAGCTGACCACCTACAATGTGCACCAATCGTAAAATGGATCGAAAGGTCTCAGTTGAGACGCGGATCTAAGCCATAGATTATTAAATGAAGACATACTTTCTTGTGGAACATTCTGAATATGGAATATTTTTAAATAACCATTGTGTACAAATATCAAGTTTTTATATAACTGAAGGAATTTGGTTTTGGGATTATTAAGATGGTTCTGGTCCGGAAATAATCTGTATGCCTTTTTATAAGGCTTCTACTGATAAGACCACAAAATTGCATGTTATGGTATTACCATTTAGCTGACATAAATTGTTTTTGAATTTGATCGTAGTAATTCCAGAACCAAATCGCTTTCATTTATATGAAAACTCGATATTCAAACCACTCAAATGGTCACTATGAAAATCTCAACATGCAAATGGTTATGAGATTATCTGCAGTACATTTATGTGAAATAATGCCATCCAAAAAGCTTGGTTTTTATAGCATATGAAATTATAAATTCGGTGCTGCCTGGATGAAACATTTTAACTTTTTTTTTCTGACATGATAAACCGGAGGCTTAGTTCGCGGTTAATAATTCATGCATATACCAGCGTTTTGAAACCATTTGAATTAGTTGATCATAATGCATTGTTAATAAATTTATAGTCAGCTTAGGAATCAGACGAAATATTTTAGGCATGGGTTGAGAGGAAATATTGTATCGAATATCGTATATTTCAAACGCCTGTCTATCTTTCTTTACTGTCGATATTTACCATATTGTACAAACAACGGAAAGTCGATGTAATACCTATACCACCTTAAATTCTTATGCAATTTTATCTTATATTTTGAGTTTCAGTTCAACCTATTTAAAGCTAAATTAAAATATATAGTCTGTAAATTAGAAAGAGGATGTACATTGAAACACTATCTCGAGAAAAAATTATTTCTGGTACTTTTCGACGTCGAGCCAGGTTGGGAAGGCAATATATTTTATTGAATACATCATGTATACTGTAACATATATGTTTCAAATATTATGATCTGTTTGTGCATCAGGATATGAAACATGAAAATAAAAATTATTTCTAACCATATATATACGTAAGTTTCTAATTAATGGTATTTTACATACATATAGATGAGATAAACACCATCATGAAATCTTAATTTTGTCAATGACTGTTATTTGGTCATTCTGGCTACTCGTTCTATATCCAGTTTCAACGAATCTCTACCTTAACTTTAGACAATTTAACTAATTTTGGGTAGCAACCAGTGTGATATGAGGTTCAAAAACCACTGGACATAACGACACCCTCATTATAGCTTTCATATATAATCGGCTAAAAATGCCATAAATTATTATAAATTGTTTAAATATATATATAATCGATTATAAAAATAAGATTTATAATTCCAAGAAACATTTTTGATCAAGCTGACCGAAGATGACCTAAACAGGGGTTTGTGGTGATTTAATTTGATGTCCTAGCTCTCAATTAAATATAAACTATATAGATAAATATTTTGAGTAGCTTGGTACATAAAATCAAGATTGCGTACTAAGAACTGGGTTGTGTCCCAAATATGAACTGAAACAGACATTTCAGTTAACTGATGAGAAATGTTTTAAGCATACCAACACTCGGATTTTATAGATAGAAATTTGACATTTTTTGAGTTTTGAAATTTGATACTCTGATTTTTGTCTGCACCAGGGAATATATTTAGAAGTCTAAGCACTTCATGAAATTTGTGAGAAACGATAATAACCTGAAACAAATCATTTATTTTTGTGGTTATGTACGCCAAGAAGTGGTATGATTATATTTCATTCACTAAAGCCTAAAAGTATGTGTATCTCGATTTAAGCCATAAATGGGTTAGAAATTGGAATTTTAAGTGACTTTCAAAAACATTGTGGGTGGCTTTTACAAATGGAACTTAAAATTATGTCTGTTTCTTTCTTTGCACTGTTTTGGCCTCAATGCTTTCTCTACTCTATCGTGATTTGAACCATTTTAACATTGCATATAGCTCCATGCCAACATATGGTACTGCTATGGATTTATACCACCAATCGTAATCAAATAGTGCAAGACCCTTTTTACATCTTGCCACTATTAATATTCGAACCCAATACCTCCCACTCAAGAACTAGGCATTGATAAGGTACATTTACCGGGCGCATTCATTATTTTACATTTACTGCTGAACCCTGTATACACACCAATATAAAAACCACACATCATGAATTAATTAATAATTGCTCTAATAATTCTTATAACCACATCTATATAGAGAAAGAGATTTGAAATAACCATATTCATTCATATATTTATATCAGATGAAAGGTCATAAGCATCTCTTCATACTTATATTATTTAAAACAATAGAAATTAAAATTCATTATTTTAATTAATAATAATCTAAAAATAAAATATATTTATATATTTGTACATATCTATATATAAATATAAATAAACAATTCATTATATTTTTTATTTTTAGTATAAATATTCAAATTTATGATTTATCATACATATATCCCTGTCTTTAGAGATAAAGAATATATTATATCAAAAAATTATAATATTTTATTCAAATATAATTAAAATCGAAAATATAAAATATTATATAATTCTAATTAATTTTACTTTATTATTTATGATTTTAAATATCCAAATAAATATTATATATAAGACAAATTATTTCGGTTTTAATCTTATTAAAATGCAATACTAGTCACAACAAAATATTTTGATTTATTCTAGAAGAGGTTAAAGATTGTGTGTTTGTGTAAATATACCACATACGACTTATAATCAATTAGTGATAAGTAAAAAAAAAATATATGAAGACCACACACACCGGACATTATTTCAAAGTCACCTAATATTCGTTATATATATCCTCGTAATAGAATTGAGGTTATATTATTATGAAATAATAAAAAAAAATTTATAAGAAAAGCATTTCACAGACATTAAACGAAAATGTGTGTATACTCGTACATACAAAAAAAAACTCCCATAAATCTGTCGCTGAAAATGTTTAAAGTAGCTAGAGTAGAAAATAAAATCGGAAACGCAACTAACAAGACAACATTTTTATTTTTAACAAGAAAAACTGTTTATATATAATATATTTTTGTTGGTTTTTCGGTTGTGTACCAAATGGAAAATTAAACAAAAAATATATTTTTATTTTTTTATTAATATTATTATTTACTTCCGTCAACAGACTGGCAGGGTGGTTTTTTTTCTCTATATATCCGCATATATGATTGAGACATGATATGGTAAGAAATTTTATACAAAACTTACGTGTATCAAGTACAACAAGTTTACTGATAGAACCTTGTTACAAAGGTAAATTTTATAAAATAAATTGATACTGTCATTTTCGATTTATTTATTCAAGAGGATGTAAACAGTCCAAGAAAAATATATATTTTTGTTTTAAATCGAAAACCATATAATTAACTGAAAATCGTTATAAAGAACAATAATAATACATGTATAAGATATACCTTAGTGATTGGTAGTTCGGTTGAAAATATATATAATAATAATTACCACTTTCTGTGGGAAAACCAACAGATGTATTCGACTATATAATAATAATTTTCATTTTGTTTATTAGACATTTCTCGTTCATTTTGGATGGAACATACGAAATTTTCACCATAGAACAGAAATAACAATCTATACTTACGACTTGGAAAATAACTTAGTTCTGTATAACAAACCAAATATATATATATACTCGTATTATTCGAGGTGAAAACGAACAGCTACCTACCACCTACACCAAAAAAAAGTTTTTCTGTTTTTTGTAAAATAAAAAATATATTTGTTATCCAATCAGAATATAGTTTTAAGTTTTTGTTATGTCGAATTGGTTAATATATATATACAATAAATATTATTTTAATCTTAATAATGGACCGGATGTCCGAAAATTTGTATACTTATATTATTGTATTAAAACTAATTTATTTTCTCGATTATATAATCCATTATGTCATTTACAATTATACTCATTTTGAATTAGTTGACACTCGATTTATGTTAATTACTTCTTAGAATTGGAGTCTTAATTGGAAAAATCTGTTCAGTAAATCATATGCGACAAGGTGATACAGTGCTAACCTTAAAGTGTCTTAAATAGGCGATTTTCTTGCCGTGTCGGAAATAATTATAGTGTTATGACTTAACATATCAGCTGTATATGTCTGTTATAATTTTCCAAGTCTGATTGGTATACTTTGAACTCGATTGGTTGAATGTATTTTAGATTTGATGTACGTGAAATTGATACCTGAATACTAGAAGTGAGTTCTTTATATGTTATAATATTTTATGGATTATTCATTTAGATTATAATGGCTTAAATGCCATAAAACATCCAAAAACGCGTCCCTGAGCCCTTACGAATCATTGATACGATTTGTAAAAATTTAGATCGTCAGCTAGATTTAACACAAATAAACTACTTAACAAAAAAGAAATATTACGGAAAGGGACGCTTGGTATCTATAGGGCACAAACCGTTAAGACATTGGACGCACGTACAAGTAAGGTTTAAGACCAATTCATTGACAATAGCCGAAATAGCCGTATCAATATAGCTATGTCTGCATTTTCTGCATTTCAAACTTGTGTACCATTTCTTAAGTTTGAGAGCCTGTAATCACACAATCATCACATAATTTTATTGTGAGAAAGATTTGTTGTTCCACTATAATTCGAATACCACGTTGACGTATTTAATGTACAGCCAGTATCAAATCACGAATAGATCTTTATATTTGTCGGGTACCAGTGCACTGATGTCTAGATTGTGTATTTGGGTTACTTAGAGTACATGGAGGTTTTCCACTGCTCCAGAGAACGACAAAAGAAACTCACTTATAAATCCAAATATGTGTATGACCTATTTGTGCATCCTGTAAATGCAAGCCGTGCAAAATACATCTAATACAGAGATTGAGTTGATACATTTCAATTTGGTTTAATGCAGTAGCAAGCCATATAGGTTATCGTATTTTTTTCATGGAGATTAATTACCATGAATTTATATTGGAATTCAACCTGCTTTTTCTTGCCCCTCACCCTTATAGGACCAACATTTTTTTCTGATTAATTTTAGATTATTTTTGGAAAAAAACGGCCTTTAAGCTTACAATTTTTTATGTTATACCCGATGATTCAAAAAACAAATTTAATGTATAGCATCTTTGCAAACATGGATTTCCCTTCAATTACTTTCAAAAATTACTCAAATGACATATTATGGATGTTGCAGCATAAGAAAGCATATTTTCGATTTTCCCCTCAGTTGTATTCCCACGGGTTATAGATATCCATGTGTGGCTAAATTCAGAAGGGTTATAGATAAATAACATTATCTTTCTATTTTTTTCTAGAAATAATCCTAGGGCTTGCTGCTTTTATATGTTCAATAATTTACCTGTTGAGTCGAAATTGGAGAGGAGAAAGTCCATTTGTTGTCCAGCTTACTTCATGCTGTGGCATGGACAAGGCATTTTTAATAAAAAAAATATTCTTTTTAACCATAAGCTGCAATATATAGATAGGCCAATTCTATTCCTCTGACAAACAGTTTTTTACATTGGTAGCATTCTGCATCATATTTAATTATTTTATAACTAAGACACTTAAAGCGGATGTCGTCAGATGCTTTGGGCATGTTTAAGAAAAGTTATATTCCTTATGGTAAGTAAAGCCTGTCCAATAATATGCAAAGGTCAACTGAACGTTTAATTTCGCACTCAATCCCTTTTATGTCACTCGAAGCATGTTAGGTTTTGGATAATGTCGCGAATCAAGCAAGTGACTGCAGTGCGATAAGTAGCACACTAGCTTAAACTAGCCACATATTACGATTACGCTTTTTATTTCACAATAATAAAATTAACTATCAGAACACACTTATTATCAGTTTTCAACCAACATTGGAACCTGCGAAAAAATACATCTATAACCAAAGGATTGAGTGGATTCGTCTCTATATTTGGTTCAATAAATTGTACTGTCGTATTGTTTTCCTGAAAAATAATAACCATGAGTTTTAAAGCAATTCGACATTCTCTTTCTCACCCTCTTCTAGGGTTTTTTGATGAATTCTTTAAGCTTACAATTGTTCAGTTATCTGTGGTGGTTAACAAACCAGTGAGCGCATGGATACTTGATATAGCTTCTTTGGTTTCAGGACTTTTTCTCCAATTATGTTTGCTTTATCAGAAAGCATCTCTTTGTATTTTACTCAGTTTTCCGACATTGGCATTCCCACGGGTTATAGATAAATAACTAATTTCAATTTCTTTTCCAGGATGAATTCTGTATGTAGGCAATTTTGTGTGATAATTGGAGAGAAGGTCCATTTTTACGGTATATTTCGTAAAAAATTCAGGCTACGCTAGAAAGTGCCTTACTTCATGCTGTGGCATGGATAAGCTATTTTGTAAAAATTATTTTTTTTAACCAAAAGCTGCAATAATGAATAGGCCAATTCATGTTTCTCTGGCGAACAGTTACTTTTGCATTAGTTGCATTCTGCATGGAGCATGTGTGGCATTTAAGGCTGCGGCGAAATGAAATACTCATTAAGCTAATATCAGCGACATATTGATTAAGAGATATAAATTATAACAAGATAAGGCTTTTAGAATAATAAGTACACTCTTCCTTACTATAACTTTCAGTTTTCAAATACATTGCATCGGTTATAATTTACCAATATTTTGATTGAATTGATGCACTGAAACTAATTTTCCGACGGCTTCAAAACCATGTTTCAAAACTGGATAATAATGTTAAACGTGAGTAACCAATTTAAACTTTGCACATAACAAAATTGTGCAACACGAATAAAACCTTGAATAATAAAATATTGCAGAAAAACCTCTAAAATGTACATTGTTTGAGTCACTATGCAATAAATATTAATAACCAAGGTAGTGAACCATTATTTTATTGTTCAAACCTATTTAAATATACAAGTCAACATCAGTCCGAATATATTTTGCTCCTGTCCAAATGTTTCAATTTAAATCAATTATTTATTAAACTCGGACATCCGAAATGATTGAATCGACTTAATAAATATTTCCCATCTTAAGTAACATATATACCACAATGTTAAGATCAAACCAATAAAATAATAATTTAAAATCAATTTTCTTGACAATTTATTTCGTTATTGCAATTGTGAGAGTTAAAAACAAAACAGCAGTCCAAAGTATCTTAATTACCAATCTCCATTTTTTTTATATAACAATATTATTCATGAACAAAAAAATAAATAAATTATTTCACGAATTTTATTTTAATTTATCGCGATTTTATTTATTACATATAAATATACAACAAACCGAAATACAAAAGACATATAAATATATAAAAAGCCAAGAAGTACCAAGAACAATAATATAACTTGGTTGGTATTTTCATTTTCATTCATGAATTTTTTGGATGATTCATTCTGTTATCAAATTTCCACTGAAACAATTTTATTATCATATGGCTGGCTAATTTTAAATCTGTTTTGTGTTGTTGAAACGGGTTTTGCGTTATATATAAGATATGCAGAGAGGGGGTGTACAAATACCGCACCAAAATTACGAAGAAAACCTTAAATAAATAAAACTGGAACAACTGGAGAACTTGAAAATTGAATACCAACACAAATAAACTTGTTGTTGCGTAAGAAAAATGTATAAGATAACAACAAAATACTGCAAACAAGTTTTATTAAATAAAAAAGTTTATATATATTGAATTGTCGTGTGACAGACCGCTAAATGCAATTAAATGCATAACAATAGTTTATAAACACAAGTGTATATAATTTTAATTTAAATAATTTAGGTTAAACAATTTTTGTTACATGACATCTAACATGTGAGGTCTAGTTGATTAGCTCAAGGGTGTATATTGTGTAACTTTCAACATTTTTATTTTCGTCGACGCAACATCGTGCAACATTCGATGCAACACGATATCAATCAAAATTTCAGACGATTATATTTATCATGTTACACATACTGATTAGATAATATATAAAAAGGAAAACACATTTGGGATTTTGTTTATTGTTTTATCTCTAGTTGACATTTGTAGGTGTCATTTAATATGTTAATTAAATCTACTTGTCATTAAAGGCGCCAATTAAAATATATGTTTTTGTAAGATGTAGAGTAATATAATCTATGTATGTTTTATTTAAATACAAGTTGAGGTGAAAATGTTAGGTTACAAAATTTTAGTATGAGTGTGTATGGTGTGTGGTTAGCAAATCAAATAAGAATTTATTTTTAGATAGTAGAGTAGGTGGAAATTTCACAGCTTGTTTACATACATATGGGTAGGTACGTAGATATTTGCAATAATAAATGTACACGTTTCTGCATTCTTTTATGAAACTTAAAAGCTCAAGCGACCCATTAAATTAATACTCCCGCAGCTATACATAAAAATCACAGTACATTATAACCCCATTTTAAAGTACTTTTTAATTAACCCGTTGCCGATGATAATGACGATGATAAAAATTAGATGAAGATGAATGATAGAATTTTTTTTAATCCCTTTTTAATTTAAATATTCATTATTCTTCCCTTAAGACCTTAACAAATGTACTAGCTATATATATACACACACAGTGCTTCCCTATCCAACCATCTCTTATATACCGAGTAATAATTGTCATTATCGTCATCTTCCATGTTGTATATTTATATATATATACATATATAGTCGTAAAGAAGCCGGTAAGGAAAGGTAATAAATTTATTTTTTTTTTCGGTATCGGATAAGCTAAATACTAAAAAAGAAAAATCAACAAACAATATAAAAATGAAAGTGAAAATAAGAAATGATCATCGAATGGGATAACAAGATATCAATTTGTAATTTTTTTCTCCTCATTCTTATATGTGTTTAAGGAAGGTATTTGTGTTGTTCATTTGAGGTTTTATTTATGAACATAAAATTTATTGTTTTTTTTTATTTATATATTTAAGTGATTATTTATGATCTATGATTTTTATTGTGCGGTTGGTTGTTGACTTTGTCACACAAAATGCAACACGGTGTATATATTATATATAGCGCGCGTGCTTATGCGTAAATTTGTATATTAAACTATGTAAGATCTACCTTTTTGTTTATAGAACCAATTTTATCTCCATATACGTATATATACTATCATTTTGCACAATATTTGTTATCACATGTATTTATCCAATAATAAATTTTACACAATAAATTAATTTTCCACATTTTTCACTTAAAAATGATATGTATAAATAAAATATCACAAAATATATAACAAAATTTTTTTTCGTCGAAATTTCATTTTTTCAAAAACTTTTTTTTATTAATTATTTTCCACACTATATATAAACATAATATATATTTAATTCACTTTATGTAAATCACACTATAATCCAAAAAATTTCCCGCGCGAAAATTATATATTTTCTTATATATATTGTCCTTAAAAAAAAAACACACTATTTATAGGCAAAAGATTTTATTATAAACAAATTGTTGCGCACCCAATCATTTATATATTAATTCTCCCGATTTTTCATCAAATAAAAAACTATAAAAATGAAATTAAATATTTTATTTATTTTCCGAACACGAGCAATCCATAAAATATGTCTTATTTTTCCGAATGTCATGCAAACACTAAAATCTACTATGAACAAAAAAACTATAAAAAAAAACACTCAGCGAAACCATTATACATATCTACTCTCTTTTTGTGTATTTTTGTTTTGGTTTTTAACTTTGCTTATTTTCAACATTATTTCAAAGTAGAAACTATATACACAACTAAAAACTATAAAGTGTACGAGTATATATGTGTATATATATACTCACTCTAGCATATAGTCTATAGTACGAATTGTAAAGCTTTTTGCCTTTCAACTCAATTACATTTCATTTTTATGAGTATTTGTTAAATTTCCATCAAACAAAATGAAAAATATGTGAGTATATATTTTCCCAATTGTTGTAAGTGTGGAAAATCACAGTTTGTAGACGAGTACGTATATAAAAGAGACGGATACGAAAAGAGATGAAAAATATATAATTTATTGTGAGAAAAAATATATTTTTAAATTTATAATTTATATATAAATAAAAAATATATTTTTTGTTGCAATTTTAATTGAATTATATTATTATTTATTAATATAAATTCTTGATGATGACGAAAAATGACGAAATAATGACAATTTGATTATATAAATGAGATATAAGAGGTATATATAGCAATATTATGATTATTTTGAAAATATTATATGATTTCATTAATTGGGTATTATATGCCGATCATGAGGACGATAAAAGTGTATATATATACATATAAATATGATTTGGAGTGTAAGATATGAAAAGTGCAGACATAAATAACACAATAAATATATAGGATGGTCTGATTGAAGAATATATAATTTTTATTTTTATTTTAAATTAAAGAATTATATTTTATATTGTGTACGAATATTTAATTTCCTGCTATACATTTTTAGATCTGAATGCAACATATATGTATATGTCTGGGACGTTTTTAACTGATAGCGTGACTTAATTACTGATTGAGACCATTGATAAAAATGTGCATTTATTTTTGAAGATCTATAATTTAAAGATAAATAGGGCAAATATACCTCTGTAAATGAGCTTTTGCGTTAAAAAGCTCTGTAAAGTTTCAAAAGCTCTTATTATTTTCTGCTTCACCAATCGTTCTAAGCTTTTTTATTAAAGTTGTACTTTTAAGCCAATATACTAAAATTCAATAACAAAGCTTTTAAGTTTGATCTGGAAGATACGATATTATATTTGATTTAAAATTTGTTAAAAGCTGTCAAGTATAACTAGAACCAGAGCCTCATGTTTGAAGTAACGAAACCAAAAAAATATATTATTTGTTTCAATGTTTTGACATTGACAGATAACAATAGCATCAGAAAAAATGCCGTTGTTTCAGCAATATTAGTGTTGTCCTCTAGTTCTGATAAACTAAACCTTATGGAGAAGGTCAGATATTGGAGAGACTGTGACCTACTTATACAGGTTAAGTTAGCTATGCGACTTTATTCATGGCGTGAACGATTAGCCATGCCTATAGATATGTTGATGAATTACATCAGAGCCATTTTTTTTGTTGTTACTTGACTAGTTCAGGCAAGTATTAATTTTTTTAATAAAGACATCTTGCGAAATGAAAGCTTCGGTAGAGTGATATGTTTGTAAGTTTGGCTCTTACAATTTTATGATAGTTCTTGGTATATAGATTCAAGAAAATATTGAGTTTAAATGAAAATTGTAAATGGATTGGGCCAAATTTGGGCACTACACGAAAAAATTAGTTTTTATTTGTATTCCGCGAAGCGACTGAAACATCCATGCAGTTCCATCTTTAACTATCATTTTTGATTTGAACACCTATTTGCAAATGCTTTTGATTATAACAGTCTTATGAGCTAGGTTATAGAAGTCCAAATTATGATGTAGTTTGTATAGGGTGGATAACAAAACTCATTAAACCACTTACTATTAAACCACTTTTCTTCGCATAAGTTTTTATTTTTCACGCACTTGAAAAACAATGTTTTGCGTTCAAACTGGAGTTTTGCAATTTCAACTAAAAGTAAAAATATTTTATTTGTTCATTCAGACAAACATAAGCGATTGCGTTCCAAGAAAAGACTAAGTCACTTCGCAAACGAATATACTTAAGAAGAGTTCCTCAAATAAGCTTTCGATTCAAAACCAGTCTAATAAATACATGGTCGAAAGGAACATTGTTTAAAGCAGTCAAAAGCGTTAGGCGAAAGCCAAAACTATATTCCACCATTCATTCCAATATACAAATATTGGTTCTTCAAACCCAAGTCTGTTGATCAATATCAGGTTTCGTTGACTCTCAAATAAAGATTGCTTCAGAAAAACCAATTAATGGTACACAGGGCTTAGAGCAATGGAATTCCGTAATCTTTCTTTGAAATAAACTATCATTCTGCTAGACTCTGTAAATAGTTGGAAATTCAAAGTAGTTATCTTAACATATACAGTTTTACGAAGCAATTTTATTAAGTCCTACTACTTTAAAATACTCTACGCACATACACTCCCGAGTAACGAAATCGAGTTAAACCACTGCTTTTTGACATTAAAATCTGTACAATAAAGCAATCATAGCAACATGCGATGTTTTGGTGAAAACAATTGACGTGCTGCAATTTTCTAGATAATACCACGTTGCCGACATATCCCGACAGGTACTTATCAGACGTCGACCTGAACAAAATTGTACCTACTTCATTCGCAGTCTCCTCAAAGTCACGGTTACTACTCTTGAAAAAACACATTTATTGACGAGTTCCATTTTTCTGGCTAATACCACGTTGCCGATTTTTACCATTAGTCACTTATCAGACGTAGAACAAATGTCTACATATAGAAGGTTTAAGGAAACTGGTAACTTTAATTGGAAACTACAAACCAGCCAATCGGGTTCGGTCTACAACTGAGATGGATCTTACTGGCGTCAATGTGCAGCAGAAGCTAAGACTAATTTGAGATGTTGTTGTTGGTTTATTAATAGTTTGAAAAAACCAACCTCACTCAAAGATGGAATGAGGTATGCTACCTTCAAAAACGCTCAAAATTGACAGCGTCCTGTCTCCATAGTTGTGAAGGCCGGGCTAACCGAAGCCCTTAAAAGGGATTTACGTAGTACTGATATTTGCTGGTACAGTTTCGTATGGTGGCAGTACATGCATATTGAAGACTTAAGGAGGTCTGATATTCAGGAAATTTTTTCCTGAGCCAAAATTCTAATACCATGTATACATTAATTACCTTAAAATTGTGTTGGTGAAGAAGAAGGGAGTGATGTAGACGCAAGATCGGATTATGGTAACTTTTACCCAATAAAATGGTTTTTGTAGTTGCTTGACGTTAAAGAAAGTCAGAACAGTGACGGGATAAAAAAAATTATTATTCTAACATGAGTGAAGATAAATCTAGTGGGGACCAATCTACTCCCGACACATTATTATTCTAGCTTAATCCCGATTACTATACAAATATCGCCATCCTATAAAAACTTTATAATCTATGTAACCGAATACTTAAAAAATGTAATAGATTAAATTACTAATTTTCTTAATAACATGTCATTTTCCATACATATAAATTAAAAAAACAAAACCTCAAACAGCCGACATTTTCATATATTACGGAAAAACAAGAAAAACATTATAAACAAAAGAAAATCTAATATGTATATGGATGTCATCATTATTCATATTTTCCTATATATGCTGCCCATGTTACTCGTATATTCAATGTATTCGTTTGTAAATTGTCTGAAAACGTATACATATTTTCCTTTTAGTTTTTCCATGTCGGAGTGAAACAGCAATACATTATATATTGATGATGATTATTTTAAAAAAAAATATGTTGATGATTATTATAACAATTATTATTATTATATATTATTATTGCGCAGTTGATAAATTATGCGCGCCATATTATCTCGCTATCTCGCTTCATACGTCTAATTGATTTGCCATCCTTGTCTACCGCACACATGTTGATTTTTTTGTTAGGTGTGTGTGTATGTGTGTATACGGTTGTTCGTTTGTTCTCAGAAAGGTACACACATAAAAATATGCGGTGCTAATAGGTTTTTTATCCTAATGTCTAATTTATTTTTATAAAATCGGACAGTACTTTTAAAAATTAACACCGCAGCATCGGATAAATATTTAAGGACCTCCGATGGGACGAACATTTAAAAAATCAAATTACTTTATCTCGTTTGGTGTTAAATGTTGTTTAACCGTTTTAAGTTTGTATGGTAATATAACATATTAAATGGGAAACCCCCAAGACCATCAGGAAAACTCCGTTTGGATAATATGAAATATATTTTTGGTGGCTAGATTAATAATATGAAATAGAAAAAATTTAGTCGTCTACAGAATGTTGATCAAATTACAACATAAATTGATATAGCGTGAAATTTTTTTCTTAATTATTACTTGAAATATTATGTTAAGTTTTATGTGGAGTGTAAAGACATTTAAAAATGGATGACAAACAATTATATAATATAGAATATAATTAAAGTTCTAAATATATTTGTATGGAATCCAAAAAAATAATTTATATTTTACAAAGAGGTAATGTTATATATTTATTAAGTTAAAAGTGTTTTATTAAGTTAAAATTGGTGTAAGTACATGCATAGTTCATTGTTAGTTTAAAAAAAATTTAACATTATTTTCTTCAAGTTGTGTGAATACCGGCAGCTAATTTCAATTTATATTACGATATAATTTAAATTGCTTGTTTGTGTAGTCAGGAAAATCAAAGATGACCACAACACCGAATCGGTGTTACACAGTATTTGATCAGATATTAATAAATAAATCCAATCAGATATTATACGGTATACTTTTTAAAATAATTGTCCGATTGGATAAAAGAATACTAATTAGACTACTATATGTATATAAGAATACTACCACCGGATATTTTTGTGTGTGGAATATATATATACACATATATATATATATATATATATATATATATATATATATATATATATATATATATATAAATTTATATATATATATATATATATATATATATATATATATATATATATATATATATATATATATGTATATATATATATATATATATATATATATATATATATATATATATATATATATATATATATATATATATATATATTTGTGAATGTCTGTGTGAACAATTTACAGTAACTGAATAAATATTATAATTCTAAATTGATCAAGGCTTTTATATAACAGATGAGGAATAATCTTTCCTAAAAAATTGGACCGAAATTCAAACAAAAATTATTGAAATAGGCAAACAAAGGAAAATTACAATTTACGATGAATGCACTCAAAGTTATGAAAGTGAAATCAATTTGAATATTTTAACAAACTTATATTATTTGTATATTTTTTTTATATTCCCAGAATTCGACGATGATATGTTTTGCTAGCCGTACTCTTTTTACGTATTTGACAAGGTAACTTCAATCATAAATATTATTTTTGTATAATAAAAGTTATAATAAAAACTATTCTCTAATTAATTAAACAATTTTATTTCTAGACTGGAACTACATAACTGGATAACATAAATCAACCTCATCTAATTTTACGAGGCCCAACTAACATTTTTATTCAATTTTAATTCATGGACAGGAAATTCCATAAACAGATAGCAGCATCCCTCGGATCATGAATCATTTTTATTGTTTTGACAAGAAGCATTGGTTAAACTTAATAAATTACCGCTTACGCCTAGACTAATAGTTTTATATGTAAAATATTTTCATCACTAAGTTCGAAATGTGAAGTAGTCTAAATTTTTTGCTGTTATGTTTGTTTCAAAATGTTACTATAAATTATTAAAAAATAAAAGAATTATTAATTTAAAATTTATTGATAAGTTTAAATTTATTTGGCCTAATTTCGTATTTGACCACCCCATTTCCTTTCAAAAACCTACTTTGGAAACTTTTGAAAAACTCCAAACGGATTTCTTCAATAACATATTTTTCACCGTTTTTGATTTTTTGAAAACATTTTATCGGACATTTTTTAAACTCTTAAATGTGTATTACTTGATGATTCAAACGGAGTAAATCTTAAAATAAAAACGGTGTTGTTATATCTACTAAGTCGGTGAATATTTGTGTGTATACTCGGTGTTAATTTAAAAGCCCCAAAAGAGGCTACAATTAGTCGAATTCGGATTAAAATATTCCTCCCAAAAATATTAAACGTAATATAAATATGAAACATCCGATCGATCGCAATTTTGAAATACCCGATGGGTGAGATCCTATGTAACACCGAATCGGTGTTGTGGTAACTCCATTTTTTTTGCGGTGTAGTAAATCATAATGGCATACTTTTTGATGTATATTTGAAATGACATTTTCCTTTCGAACAAAATATATTTTATATATTAAAGAGGGTGAGTTCGTTTTGTGTAAATACATTATATTATGTATATATAGGTATAAATATAGAGGAAAAAAATGTGGAAAATGTATTTATTTTTTTCGTCTCAATTTAGAAAAATTTGTAGTAGGTACATACAATATATATAGTATTGCAATATTATTAATGGATTTTTAATGTTTGGGCCGAAACCCAATGTTTCTTGCGGATAAAGTTTATTTAATATACACAACCAATACAAAATATGAGAATATGTTGCGGCTATAGGGTCAAAAACCGTTATACCTTTTCTATACTAATTTTATGTATTATATAGTGCAACATTCTTCTTAAATTTATGGTTTAAAAATACTCCACACAAGATAAACATCTTTATTGTTTTACAGCTTATTTTTAGTTAATTATTAGACCATTATTTTATTTTTATTTGGGAGTATCTTTCGTCCGAATTAATTGTACATTATATACCGTATATATAATGAGAATTAAATTTAATAATGGTATAATTACATGAATTAATTAGCAAGTGAAATTACAAATTTTTTTGTAAATTCTAAACTGTTTCTAAATATTACCAAAAAAATGCTTTAACTTCCTCTCCACGTCCAATGACTATATTACATAAATATATGCGCATATTTTTCGATAACAATCATATTTATTATAATTTTTATTGTGTTTCTTAATTAGAGCATTCAAACCACGGAATCTAATCAACTTTATCTTACGTGTATATATATATATATATATATATAGTGTGTTGAGTGTTCTCGTGTTGCATGTTATACCTGGAAAGAAAAAAAATACCCAAAATTAGCTATATTCAAACCTTTCCAAAAATGGTTAGTTTTTGGTAAATGAACATCTTAGTACTACTAAAAAAAATCTCCTTCATTTATCACGCCGACATTTTGTTAAAATAGATGTTAACAATAACTAATGACATACTCATTTATATCATCATGTAGTGTCTATATTATATATACGAGCTTGGCAATGATTAATGATTTATTTTTGTAACAAATGTATATCACTCAACGATTGGCTGGGTTGTATTCTAAATAAAAAATGGTATATAACACATTGTATGGTATTTAAATATGTATATCCACATATGGAGACCACTGTTGAAGAAAATCTAATATAAAATTCAATTTCCTGATTGGTCATATGACAATTTTGCAAGTTGATATTGTTTGTATATATGTATGTAACATAATACTTTATAAACATATAGAGTTTGTACCCCAAACACAACATAAAAAAAATCAGCAATCTATTCATCTCATAAATAGAAATACATATATCTGAAGTAACATTAATCATATAATGGAAAATATGTGTGTATGTATGTATATTTACGACAAAAATGTCGTCAGCAATCGCTGGCAATTTTTTTTTTCAACATTTTCAATTTCACTATATATATGTACGTATGTATATATTATACATCTTCTGGAAAAACAAGAAAAAAAAATTATATTAATAATAAGAGAGTGAGACGTCGGTCGAGCGAAATAATCGAATTATTTCATCAGAACAAGTTCTAATTGAAAAATATTGTTTCTATATGTGAGACGATGTCTCAAATAAAAGGGTACCCTTATATGTGTGTTTTAAACATATATACACATTCGGTTCGAAACGACAAATCCAAAATAACTAACCAACAAAAAAAAATTCACTTCACTTCTCTCTATATATACATATATATGTATGTACTGAACTGAAAATGGAAAATATAAAAAAGCAGCGCAAAACAAAAATCTATTTTTCACCATATAGTCGCACACAAAACTATATGGTGGAAAGATTATATGGTTATGTTTTTGAGATATTATTTGTTTTCCATTATATGTGCGATAAGCTTTATGATTCGTGTGTGCTTGTATACACTTAGGCACACACGTATAGGGTTAACTCTTAAATTTATAATTTAAATGCTTGTTCTGCGATAACAAAACAAAAAGTTACGTTACAATGACTTCATCCAACCGAAATCAAAACCACATATATACGTGTATATGATTGACATAAATTATATAACGAATCAACACCTCTGATTCGAGAAGAATATATAATATACCCCTTTACCTTATCCAATTTCTTAAATACACATACTCGTACATAACGAAAACCCCGCACCAGACAGATGTCATTCAAGTTACTAAACAAGTTTAATTTGATATATTTAATGAATTAATTTAACCCTTTATTGAATACAATTTTTATATATACGATTTTCATTACGAAATAATAATAATTAAAATGTTACAATAAATAAATATTAGATTTTTGGGATGAAAACATTTGATTTATGTGAATATTATTATTATTATTGTTGTTCTTTGTGACCAAATCTTGTTTTATTACTCGTATATGTGTATCCGGTTGCTCGAGCCGAAAAGGGTTTCACATGGTTTAACGAAATTCACACATATTAAGGGTATTTGGTATATGATACATTAAAGTCGACCAATTAAACAGAACTTTACAAGTTAGCTATATATCGTTACTTATGTGAAACTTAATATGTTGAGATGCTAACGAATTGAATATGTGTCGGTAGCCCTCAAAATTATTACAACGATTGTTAGTAACAATTTTATGGCTCTTCCGAAACCGAATTTCACACAAAGTACCTTGATCATGAATTGATGAATAATATCTATTTTGCAATTTTGATCGTTACGACAAAAAATTATGATCACTACTAATAGTAGCAGCTGTGCGTTATAGTTGTTGAAGTCCTAGCATGATACATACAAGAGTATTGGAAGGGCCAAAACAAATGGGTCTACTTTTGAATAAAATCGAACAAAACTATATAAGATAATTGAGTTATCAATTACAATGTTTTAGTTCATATGAAGAATTTCCATTTGCCTTTGCATTATTTTTAATCCGAAACTGTGTCGATTCTAGTCTAAAAATTGACAGCACACCATATCAATTGGTTAATTAAGCAATGGACGTCGTATTTACTAATTAGTGCAAAATATGCATGATAGTGATAACTCCAGTCAATTTGAGTGAAGGGGAGAAATTTTCGCAGTGTTGTTTAATTATTGGCTGATACAATTTTGTATGGCGGTGGAACATACCTAATAAAAGCCGTAGAGAAGGTCGGACCACCTAACGTTATATCGTTTAATATAACGTTATAACATAACGTTATAACGTTATATTCCCTTGGATCATTTATGTGACCCACTTACAGGTTTCTTAATTGAAAAAGATTAAAACATTTTTACAATAGAGATGTACACTAACTCAAGAAACGGTCCTTCTTTTAACAGTGAGGTGAATTTTTTATCGTATATAACTTCAATTTGCATCTATGAATGTCAATCTAGCAATTTCATTGTACTTTCTAACGTTATGCTGTATGAACTGTTTGAATGGATTTCTATATATAGACAGGTCTTGCTAAAAATTTGGTAAGGTTTAATCAGCAATATATATGGAACAAGTAACATTTTAGCAAAATTTTAGCTTGGATCAAGCATAGTTATCCAAATATTTTAAATTGGTTTGCTGTGCAGACTATACACTACTACCTAAAAATAGTGGGAGCAACAGAGTTTAGGACTGTCGATGACAACAGTGTTAAAATAATCAAAGAGCCCAATAAATTTGTCAGAGGTCACATATGTGATTTGGGAGATATATATGGAACGTATAAGAATCAACTTTTGGATGTAAGGACAAAACTGAAGATCCCGCATTTTGCACAAAAAATTATAACAAAGCAAATACTAGCATAGAAATGAGTGTAATGGTTACTCACCAATGAATCTGCACATTAAGTTAGATTTTTATTGAACAAATTTTTTTTAAAATTTTATGGTTTTCTCCCACCTTCATTGTAAGTATCCAGCATATTACTGACATATACTGAAATTGGGTCTGGTTATAATATTGGAAAGCTATGTAAAGTGTGCATGAGATTGTTTAGTAAGCAACAAGTTATTTTATTCAGTCGTAATGTTTGTAGATTGTTAAGCTTAAATTGCGATGACTAAGCTGGAACTCGCCTTCGTAAATTATAATAAAATGAGATATCTAGATCAATTTGACTGAGGAACATATTAATTTTAATCATCAAAATTATTAATTGGAAACTCAAAGAAATAACTGGGGTTAGTAGCTATATCCATAATCCAATTAATTGTTCAGCTTTCGATAAAGAGATTTTTTATTGACAGAAACTTCCCAACAATGAGTAGTATTATCTTGCCGTACTCTCTGATGGTAATGAATAACTTTATAATTTGAATTCGTACAACCATATTGGAATACTAACACTGATAAAAGACATAACCTGCCTAATACATCACTAAACTATCCAAGTTCTAATATTTGTCGTATTCACTTCAAATATGATGTGGAAACGTTCACTCTCTCATTAAAAACGTCGAAACCTTCCTGCGATTTGTCTTAATGACAAACTTCAATACTTAATAATATCGTGAAATTAAAACCCGTGAGCCTGTTAAGTCCTCCATTCTTACTTTTTAATTGCAGATAAAATTAAATGAACATGGACAAATTCACAGGTTTTACTACCTTATGTGAATCAGATTATTTGTGTACAGAAAGTTATTTGCATCAGAAGCTGAAAAATGACTGAACCAATTCACAGATTTTTTTTACTTCTCCTGTAAGACTTGCAAAGAAGTAAATCGAAACTCGTTTCAATGAATAGCCTGGAAGTGTATACAAGTATATTACTGATAAAAATTAGCTAAACTCTTAAGATTGACACTCTTGGCCAATTTTATTTCTAAGATATGCTTAAATACGTTTTAATGCGGAAAATGATTATATTCATTCGCTGTTCTAGAAGAGAATGTCATAACTGAACAAAGTTTAGAGAGCTCTCGAAATGTTATATTTCCGTTTAGAGGATGATTCTGAGGCTTCGACTTCATTAGGAATTTTATTAAAATCAAAATTTTTTTTCTAGTTTTTGTTCAGTTTTTAATCTGTTTGAGTGTTAATATTTTAGCAAATATTTATGCTTTTAAAACTGAATAAGCTACCAAATAATTCAAAAAAAAAGTATGTCTTTTTTTTCTTTAATGAACTAAACCACCAACTGATACTATCGCCTTTTGGTCCCAAAGTGAAGTGACGATATAATTGTTTTCTTATGATTTACTGACATTAAAAAACCTAGAGTTAGATAACCATCGAGTTGGCACAGAACTTGTACTTTTGCTCTGAGTGCCTAAAGAAGCACTATACGCTGAACTAGTAGAAACAATAATGCACAAGATCTAATACTTTCTACAGATAATTATAGAGACCTATGTAATCGATTCAATCGGTGTTTGGTATAATGGATAAATAACGCATTGGGATAAACTTTTCAAACCCTATTTTTTTTTGATTGGGTGTTCTGTGAATGCATCGAATGTAAGAAAACATAACTCGTACTTATTCGTAAAATTCCGACTCTCACATCATTATAGAACAACGGATCAATTCAATGCTCTGCAGAAATCTATCTTATACGCATTTGTTAGATATTTAAATTTCCATATCCATGTGCTCCAATGCAATAGTTGGTGTTGCATTGGAGCATATGCTACCCCATATACGTCTTTGCAATTATTTTAAAAGAATTGAAACCACTATTATTGTCTCGTCTTACTATGGCAGCTACCGATATTGTCATATGATTCATATTCTACCCGAACTGCATATAGAAAACTAATAAATATTTGACAAATCTATATCATAAATCCACGTTTCCGTCCTCTAAATCTTAGACACCGTATTCCAGATATAATTGAACATATACAATTGAAACATATTTCCTAGTCTAGCCAACGTTTCAAAACGAAACCTCATAATGTATCGAACCAATAAATACAGCCCTCGATTCAATAATCAACAATTTCCTTATAAACAAATATATAATTTTCATATGTATGGAAAATAAAGTTTCTCCCCCCTTCCAATCAAATCATTTTGTGACAGTATGATATTATAACAAACACAGAGATAAACATTCGAAATAAAAAATTGGAAAATTTCTCACCAATACAAAAACACTTTGCGTCATCATATAATGCTATTAAGAGTGTATGTGTTTTATTTAGAAAGTCTACATGGAAAAACAATGATAAAGTATTTTCTTCTTGTTTTGTTTTATATACAATTTTTTTTTTCATTTTCATGGAATTTAATTTAAAAACAAAATACGTGTTTGGCAGTTTTAATTTTCATTAAAAACGAAAACAAAAAAAAATTGTAAATACATAAGAAAATTTTCCAGAATTGAATGAATGAAATTTTTTATACATGGTGAGTGTATATATTTGTACATAAATGTGTATTGATTTTATTTATGTGTCAAGCAAATTTTAACATTTATATATATATAATACATATATTGAATGTGTGTATTTCAACAAATCATAAACTGTAACAATATGACATATATATGACAAACACTTGTATAATATATGCAATATCACTTTGCTTCACAATTGAATAAGTTTTGTTTCGCTTGTGACTGATGTAGACACAAATCAAAATCGATTTCTCACACCATTTTTACTGTGTGATTGGAAAAAATTGTCTTAATTTCGAAACGCCTCTAAAAATATATTTTTTTTAATCCAGATCAATCATTTTATATTCTGTATATGGGAGGAAATTGAAAACTTCCTTCATTATTGTTTTTTCGCACCCTTAATAACATTTTTTATATATACGAGGACTGTCAACCATTGTTATTATATATTTATAAATGTGTGTGTGTACTTTCATAAGATTAAAATTTTTCAAATTTTCATACTGGTTTATTGTTAAAAAGACAAACAAATAAACGAGTAACGAGATAAACGCCACCAGATGTTTGCTGTGGAAAAGGGTATATATACAAGACAATAGATTGTCTATATATGAAATCTGGTAGCCTGAAGTGAAAAATTAAACTTTTCTGTTTTTTTTTATTTCGGTACGAAAAGAAAAACTGAAATTCTTTGATCTTATATATTTTCCTTTTTAACATTCTTTAATATGTTGTCATTTTTTGTCGACTCTTGTTAGGAAAATTATATATAATATTTTCATTTTTTGTTGTTTTTGTTTTCTGTTGCTAAAAAGAAATTTATTTTTTGTTAGCTTCTTGCTCATTCAAATCTGTCAGACATGTCTGTCGTCTTTTTTTTTGGATAAGTATTTTCATCTTATTTTATTAATATAAATATTTTAAAGAAAATTCTTAACTGGGCTTAAATCTTTTGGAGTATCCTGTATTAATGTATGTGTTAAAAAATTATAATCAATGAATTCAGATTTCTTTCACACTATACACTACATGTCTTTTGTTATTTCTTTCGATGTCACATAAATCAAATACACAATTTGTTTTTTTTCCATTCCTCTTACAGATTTTATATAATATCTGTCTATCTGTCGAGAGTAAGTTTTCTAAAATAAAAAAAATTTAAATATATATATAAATAAATATTGAATATAATAATTTTCCGAAAACAAAATTTTTTTTTTCGTAACACAGCAAAAGGGTGATTCAATTTCACACCAACCGCACAGTGATATTTACGATTGCGTGAAATAGGAAAAAAAACAAAACACTGTGTTATATTTATTATGATGTCAGAAAAATATAATGAGACTGCTGAACAATACAATCGAGACACAAAACAACATAAATAAAAGAGGAAGCTAATCTATTATAAATTAAAATAAGATAATAGTGTTACAAAAAAAAACTAATTAATATTAGAAAATTAAATTACTTCCCATGAACGCGTATATGATCTACCGAAATATGATTATTTGCATCTTTCTGTGTATATAACCGGCAGTCCATGTGTTTTATTTTTCTAAAAAGGCGAATAACCATAACGAAAAAAAAACAACATAAATCAACATAAAATTATGTATATATATGTATATTCATCATAACAGAAGGTCTAAAAATATTTTGGCTTATATTTCCTGTTTAGAGTGCGCGTTAGATTAAACAAACAAGCCGTGTTCTTATCATAGACAAAAAATCAATAAGACATCTACATTATTAATAAATCAGCTGTGTCCAATTAATAACGTATTCATAACGCAATCTTATAATAAAATAAATATTTATAAATAGAATTTGTATGTATGTATATATATATATATAGTTTGTGAAACGTTTTAATTTTTAAATTTAATTAATTTTATATGTTGAGGTTTAATTTTTTGTGTTTTCGGTTTGCTGTTGATTATTTAATTTAATTTAATGAAACATTGCATAATAATATAACCAACTCAACATTATTTTTCACATAAATTTTAATGAATTTTTTCTAAATTAATTAAATCATCAACCAGCCAACACCAAACCACCAAACCATTTTATTCTATTTATTTGTTGTTGCTATATTATTATTAATATTATAATGTTGTTATTATATTTTTGCCATGAACATCATCACCATTATATACACAATATAAAGATATATATATATATATATATATATATATATATATATATATATATATATATATATATATATATATACATATATATATATATATATATATATATATATATATATATATATATATATATATATATATATATATATATATATTTATATATATATATATATATATATATATATATATATATATATATATATATATATATATATATAATTATTATTTTAAATAAACTATATTTAATTATTTATTTGGGATTTTTATCCGGAACCGCATGATGATTTTTCCTATCAATTTCGGAAACTGTGAACCATCCCCATATCAATACTCTAAATTGATGAAAATTAAATGTTTTTTTTTATATTAATTTAGGACAAAACTATATATTTTATAGGGGTGGATTTTAATATAATGAAATCAGTGAGACTCCCTTTTATATAACAAAAAAGTGTATTTCAACTCCTAGACAACAAAACAAAAAGTGGAAAATGCATTTTCGTCTTATTTCACTTTTCAGACCAATCTTTTATTTTTCCGGTAAATATAAATTTTCTTTCTTTGTGTTATGCTTCACAGTTTGAGTCTATATGTATAAACACAATAGCGAAATATAAATTTATTGAACCAAAAACTTAGTTTTTGTATTGCACAGTCAAATTCATCCCCTAAAACACTAAATCGTATATACGAGTATAAGTATACAGTACTGGCAATTTGAAACCAAAATTTTAAATAAATCATTTTAAAAATTACAAAATATAACAAATATTTGTAAATCTTATACTCGTCGAAATAGATAAATTTTATTTGACGAACCTTAACATCTCCCACTACATAGACTTTGTGTTGATATTTTTTAAACATTTGTTTGAATGCGATTATTTATGGGATCAAATTTTCAATGTGGTCTCCATTCTATTTTCTATCTTACTAAATCATACGATGAAAAGAATTATTGTTCGGATTGCAAAGATGATTAAGATGGGCTTATGGAAAATGGGTTGATTGATGAGATAACTGAATTGTTTTTTAAATTTATTTCGAATTATTTTGAAACACTTGGAACACTTTTTCATTATGCAATTTTAATTCCAGCTTCTCTAACATAAACAAATCAGTGTTATGTGTTGCACAATTAGGACGTAAATAGTGGTTTTTATGGCTTCTATAAATACCTCTTTGGATGGACCCACAATGAACATCTGTGTGGTCAGTACTTGCCAGAAACTAACAGCTTGTCAGTTTTGTTAAAGTTAGATTAAGTTTGAGATTATCTGTGGAAAGTTCTGTTGTATCATGCGCGTTGATTAATCGCAAATATCAGTTTATGTCCATTCATTGCATTTATTTGGGATCTAGCTTATTCAGCTATGTTATGAAGAAAGAGGATAAACTGTAATATTATTCCTTATACTTGAACTTTAATTTATCCAAACTTGAATTAATATTCTGTTGGTATTTTAAACAGATTAGTATATAGGAACACATATATCAATGATATTAAAAATGATATCACTAATATTACAGTCTTGCTAGCCAAATCGAGGATTCAGTAAACGTCATCAGCGTATACTGCATATCAGCATATCAGTATATCAACTTCAGTAGACCAAAATCAGTAAATACTCAAAACATCGTATTCGTGATAACATGAACAAACATAAATGTCATTATTTGGCTATTTTATATAAACCGTTTATTTCAATTTACAAGTCTCCGTTTCATTCTGAACAGGCAGTTACGTTTAAAGTGAAATATTATGAGATAAACAAAACTTTTTTGAAGCAGACGACCATTGAACTGATTTTCTAATAACGTATATCTACAAAACCAAGTATCAGGATTATTGCAGGACTCAAGAACAATTCAATTTTATTGCAATCAGGAGACAATATAATGTTTACTCTACTGAGCCCTAACAAACACATTTCACAAGAATTTCGACCGAACGCTCGAGCTTAATTGAGTTTTCGCGCAACTCCCATCACTATAACGTGCAGCATAACATCTCAAATCATATTTTTTGATGTGTTTCTTGATGTGGCGAGGAGCAGTCTAAACAGGAGTCTCCATAGCTAATGTCGGACATGTCCACATATTGATTTAGTTATTTATTGAATTATTTGATTAATAATGATTGGTCATTAATAACCTCAGTCATTGACCCACATCCCAAATAAGTATAGGTCTTATAATGATTCAGTATGACCGGTAGATCATATTAGGTTTCGATCTCAAAGTACTACCATATAAAGCCCATAAGACCCTAGTCATAAATTCCAAGTCATGCAACTTAATAGAATCGCATCTCGCCTTTAATGTTAACCGGATCATTTCCCAATTTAACCGTGATATTCCTGTACTTGTTCGAATCTTTTTTGTCGTATATAGTTCATGTCACGCATTTTTATCCTCTGCTTCTGTCTGTACCAAGGCGATTTTATCCAATGTTCTCAAAAGAAAATGAAAACATTTTTGGTTTTGAGAGAATGCTTTCGCTTCTGTTAGTCTTAGGACCTATCGGACTTTCATTTAGTTCTATTATCTCAAGTATAGATAACATCGACTTGAAATAATAGAATAAATTAATAGATTACACAAATCTTATCATAAACTATTGCTGCTTCCTATTTCACTTAATTTTTTTGGAATGTACCTTGAGGACTGTTTACATGCTACCTATGATTTCAATACGTGATATTGTGCATATCGGTTAATACTTTAACCAAAAAATATTTCGTGGCCGCGGTGATATTTTTATGCAGAACGTGCTGGGATTACTCATGGATTGTGTATGGCGAATTTTGACCTTTCAAAACTCCCTTTGACGACCTCCTTAGGCTGAATTAGAATCAAGGACAAAGCGATAATGTACAATGTATGTTGCTCATTACCAGCATATAGCAATGAAATCGAAGATGGGTCGGCCCATGTGCTTTGCACTCCAACAGAGGGTCGTGAATGTGTTAATTTACTATTTGATCGGTAACATTAAGTCAAATGCTAAAATACAACAATTTATTTTTGTAATGTCATCGATGGTGTCATTTTGACTTATTTGTGTCTTTCATTGCTGCACCCAAGTCGAAACCGTATAGCTATAGGTCCACCATACAGTGACGTAGTACTAAAAACAAGTAACAATTAGGTTTCATTAAAAATGTACTTGAACTCCTGACCGCAGGATCAAAATACTTATAAAATTATTTCTTAAATAGTTAAAATTGTCACTTTATACATATTATAAACCAGCTTTCAAGATTCTGCGCGTTTCAAAAAAAAAATACCAAGATCATCAATTTAATATTTAATTGCTGCATATAGATATCAGTAGTCAGATGACATATAAAATTTCTAAAATTAAATATTACTCAAAATATAATTAAATTACTCTTGTGTTAGAAACATTGTAAATTAAATTTAATTATTTTTTTTGTGTGTGTGTTTTTATTAACAGTATAAATAATAAGAAATAAGATCAAACAGAATAATAACTAACAAAAATATGGCAGAATTTTTTTTTTATAACCAGCTAAAGTGAGAAGGCGGAGAATTTTCTTTTTGAATATTTTTTCTTTATATATATTTCGTCTTTTGTAATAATTATTTTAGAAATATTTTTAAGGTTGGTTTCTGGTTCCTCTAAAACCATTTTTATTTTTTTGTTGTTGTTATTTAAACTCTATAATTATAATTTATAAAAAGTTATTCCCGTACATATATGAATACAATGGCGTTCTTTCGGTTATTTTTGTTGTTAGATAATTTGAGTTCAGTGAATAGGAAATAGAAATCTATTTTTATTTTAATTGAATTTTAAATTAGTATACATACAGTTTTTGGTCGAATAATTGTCTATATGTGCACTCATCTATAGATCATTATTTTATTTTTTTTTGTATTTTTAAGATTAGACCGCGCACACAAAAAGTCCAACAGTATATAGATTCTTAGAATGAAGACCCTTCTCTATATAAATTACCTATATATCTATCGATCGATCATTGAAACTTCATTCAATCATAAATCGTCTATATATGTATATATACTTCTTTGTTAGTTAATTTTTTAATCCAAACTTAATAAAAAAAAATACCAAAAACAACAAAATAATAATTTTATCTTCAATTTAAAGCAATAAATCAATAAAATATTTTATGTTTTTGTAATATTTTGAACGTTATATTATAATTATTGCCTATAGGCTGTAATTTTCCTATAAAAACTACATTTTTTGTTTTTGTATGTGAAGGCTCTTACTTATATATATATATTTATATAATCCATCTGACTGTTTTTATATAACAATTTTATTTTGTTGTAAACTGAAGATACACACATACGAGTATATATACTCGTATATACATAATATTTTGAAATATATATATATATAGGTATACAACCACGATTAATATGTTTCAATTTCATTGGCGTCAGAAATTTTAGTAACATCGATCGTGAGATTTAAAAGCGCGATACTAATATATAATATACGGAGGAGAGAAGGATATTGTTCTGCATAACATTCTCGTATATTTATTCGTGAGAAATCAATCAAACCTTTATTCGAATAATTAGATTGCCTAAATCGGTCTGCACATATATAAATTTTACCTATAAAACACAATATATATATATATATATATATATATATATATATATATATATATATATATATATATATATATATATATATATATGTTTATATATATATATATATATATATATATATATATATATATATATATATATATATATATATATATATATGTCAGCGACGAATCGTAACATTTTCAGAACATTTTCGGCAGGATACCAATTCGTTAGTTAATATAATAGCCTCCATATGTTTTGATTAGAGTGTAGCCTCCATATGTTTAAAGTGTATAGTAGCTTTGTACAATTCGCAGTGGGATTTTTTCCTTATACATTTTTAGCTGATCTTCACATTGAAACATCAGTAACCCTTAAAAATTATTTAACCAAAATATTACTTTTTACAAAACGAGTTTTATCCGAAACATCAGTAGTTTGATTTAATATTATATTTTAGTATGGTCAAATTGTTTTCAGAAAAGTATATTGAGGCAGTCAAAAAGCGTTGCGAATCGCGTGAAAAGCCATAAAAACCAAAGAATTATTAAAATACTTCTTTCAAATAGTGTTATAACCAAATCTTCGTAAGCTCAAAAAAAATCTACTGAAACATGCTAGATGACAGCTTATGCCAATAAACTTGTTGTAGTGTCCAATGAATTATCAAAACTTTCTCGTCCAAATATATGTCATCGTTGTAATTAAATGCATGCTACTATTTTGTCAAGTCTAATTCCATACTATAGGGTATTGATCATCAAGTCAGAGGCATCTTAAAGTGTTTTTAAATCAATATTGTAGACACAAAATTTGAAATACAAAAGTTTTCATACAGATTTACCCTGTTCTATAAAGCTGAATGATCAATTAGTTACAAAAGGGGAAAAGCTTTATAACATTTTTATTTTAAAGCCCCATTTATTGCAATTAAGTTATAGGATTTTGAAAACAAATATGCAGTGACGAAATAACCAAATTTTCATGAAATAATACATATTCGTGAGGCAATTTAACACTGTCTCTATATACTTGCGATACAAAAGTTCAGCCACTTTGGCTGGGAACAAGCGTAGTTTTTTATACGTTTAGTCTTCATAATTAATCCAAATTTCAAATGTTTTATTAATTTTGTATTTATTTCACTTATTCCAATGAATAAATATGGTGGATTATTTATGCGTTTGCACGATTCAAGTGATTCAACTGATTGAACTATTTGCTGACGGTCGATGCGATTTGTAAATAAGGTGGATGTTTGTTTATGGGTATTTCCGAATAATTATCTTTTTAAAAATGGTTTCACAAAAAATTTATGTCTTAGTGGCATTACCGATAAGTATTAATTTAGTACTGTGTTTCTAACTGCGAGACTTGACGTTAAATTGTATTGAAGTTTATTTGAAAATGACCAATACTTTTTTACTAGATGATGTACTATTATTTGATTAATGCACGATATAGCTTCCAAGTTTTTGAATTTATATAATATTATTCAATTCTGCTGGACTGATTATGTTGAATACACAATTTTCTAAGCTAGTTGCTACTTATAGAAAAAAATTGTAAATATAATGTATGTGTTGATAATTTTAATGCTTAGACTTAAGACAGGCATTCGGTATTTATATATAGTACCATTCGTTGAGATGTACAACCATACTTCATTTAAAATTAATGAATTCAGGATAAAGTGCTTATAATTTCTTAAAATTTTTAGACTCTGTTAAAAAACTCGCACACATAGTATACCTAATGACCTGCTTCAAGTCAATTAATTACTTCTTGTGACTATAACAGAACTTTTAGTCAATTATGAATACAAATTTTCTAAAAAAAAACTCAAAAGCTTAGTAGTTACATCAACAACTTCGAAAATGTATAAAATCATTGCGGTCAGACAAGAGGATATTTGACTTTTATTGTATAGTGGAGGTAACTCTATGTAGTTGGTACAATCATCTAAACATGTAATGAACGAGTACCACCTACTTCAATTCTGATTGTATATCAGACATTAAATCCAACAAGCCTGATTCGAGTAAGTTCATGGACAAACAATTTTTAGCGTTCAAGGTCATTTATAAACTATGGGCAATATGTTTAGTTCAATATATATCAGTTTCCTGTAAGTGACCTGAACAGTCTATAATGTAACACACTCTAAGGCAAATGTGTGACGTTCGTTGAGTAATTGACTTGTACTTTGGCTTATTTCTGCTACACAATAAGCCTTATCTCTCGCAATATAAATTCTGTCATTTTGTTTCTTTAACGTTAACATTACCGTTATTGTCACCCAAGTCAAATAAGGCATTTTGGCACCACTGTCAGAGTTACAAGATTTTGTGGTTTATAGTGTATATATATATATATATATATATATATATATATATATATATATATATATATATATATATATATATATATATATATATATATATATATATATATATATATATATATATATATATATTTATATATATATATATATATATATATATATATATATATATATATATATATGTATATATATATATATATATATATATATATATATATATATATATATATATATTTATATATATATGTATATATATATATATATATATATATATATATATATATATATATATATATATATATATATATATATATATATATATATATACATTTATATATTGTTATATATATCACACACATATAACATGAGATATATGTTTTAAATCTTAAATTTAGATAAAGAACCCATATTTCCGGTAAATCGTACATAATTTAACAAAACTTGTAACCAGGAAGTGTGTTGATGTTTATCTTATTCTCTGTCATCATTTGGATTTTGTGTTAATTTTACTACATTCTATATAAGATTAATTAAAAAACAAATCTCTGAAAATATGTATGGATGTCATGCATATCTTATATATATTATATATACAACACGTTATATAACCATTTCCATTTAATATTATATATTTATATATATATATATATATATATATATATATATATATATATATATATATATATATATATATATATATATATATATATATATATATATATATATATATATATATATATATATACATATATATATATGTACATAGATTTGTACATACTCGTATATATTGTTTTTGAATTCAATTTCAATATAATATATAATATTTATAAACGATATATATAGATAGACTCCCAAGAGTTTCACTTTACAATCATGTTTTTCTGTTAAAATTAATTTGCATGATGGAATCGATTTTTCAATTTTAATATCTTTTCCATTTTACTTAAAATTTCTCCTATATAGTCTCACAACCCTCATCATTGTGCATATATTTATTTATTATATATATAGGGATTAAAATTTCGACTTTCTTAAACTTTTTCGTTTCGTTTTTTAACAGTAAAAAGGAGAATCGTATTATTATCCATAAATAGGCTTTTACAACTTTGGTAAGACTTTTATTTTCTGAAACAAAGCCGGATATTAAAATCTTTTAAACTTTAAAGTTGGGAAAAAAGTATTTTCCCTATTTTCGAAAAGTAAAAGTAAAAATATAAAATCGAAATAATAATATTATATATGCATATATATACGAATAGATAGATGAGATACATTATATATATATATATCTATATATATATATATATATATATATATATATATATATATATATATATATATATATATATATATATATATATATATATATATATATATATATATATATATAATATGGAGAAAAAAAGACGTTCTAGTGTAAAATACTACAACAATAACAAACCAGCCAACGGAAAAAGGATATTTAATCTTTTACTTTTCTTTGTTGATTTGGAATATTTTATATGTTATATGAGAATTTCCTTATTTTATTTTTTGACTTTTTCAATTCATTAGACTTTCCTTGCTGTATAGTCTACGATACTTTATCTTACTCTTCTATTCGACTGTGAAGAAAAGTCCCTTTATTCATAAAAACGGAAAAGTTTGCTCATTTTTTTGTTCTGTAGAAATAAACAAACCTAAAAATGACAAAATATTTAAATAAAAAGTATTTTTCTCTCGTCTTAGAGCAACATGGTTGTAGAACCTTTATGCCTTGTACCAAAAACCCAAATATTTAGTTGAATCACACCGATATACCCTATATAAACCGAGAGCAAAAGGTTTCCCAAAAATGCAAACAATATAACTGTCTGTAAATTGTTAGGAGATAGGAAAATAAACATACACATATGAATTATGCTCTAGAAATTAATACGCAGTAAAAGTAGTAACTCAAATAAAATAAGAAGAAAGGATATAAAGTTTTTGTTGTTTTTTTTTTGGAAAATCTAAGATTTTCCTTTTTATTTTTTTGCTTGTGTGTTTATAAAAAGGAATTTTCAAAATTGAATATTCATGACACAACGAGGATACCCTTCTCTTTCGATATAAACATGTATTTTTCCGACTTTTCGTTTCTATTGTGTATACAATACATATATATTGTATTACGGAAAAAGTAAAGCACAAGAAAATCCATGGGTGGTGATTTCATGTTTTTATATTCTGTGTACCCCGATACATTGGTTCACAGTTTTCCACCTTCGTTTATATTGAAATAAACAAAAATAAAAACTCACAGTGTGAATTTTCAAATATAAATATATTTTTTGTTTGGCATTTTCCTCCATATATATATACAGTATACACACACACACGTTACATACATAAATGGATAATAAAAATTTAATATCAATTCCAAAAAAAAAAAGAAATAAAACCGCCAACCCTTTTTTTGTGTTATTTCATCCCTTTATTTATTAAATATTTTATTGTCTTCATTTATAATATACCAAATGAATATTAATTTTATACACAAAAGCTTCTATTTGATTTGATTTTCCACTCTACAATGTATTTTATATTTTAAATAATATCGTCCCGGGAAAATACATAAAACACACACACACATATATACGCAGAAAAGGACAAAAAAGTAAACAAATACACAAAATATTTTATTTATTTAAGAATGCTTAAAATCATCTTTGTGAAGGTCCTGTTTGTTATATGTGTACATACCATGTACATAATGAAAATGTTTGTTTATGAAACAGCTGAAGCTTTTTTTAATGTTTTCATTTTGAAACACCACTGAACAATATATACACAACTACTTCATAACCGATATAACCTCACATATTTTTTGTAATATTATTATTATTATTATTATTATATTTTGTTGTTGTTATATGTTATTATTATTATTATTTCGATGTAAAATAGATAACACGATCGAAGCTAAACATGGATATTATAATTTGAGTTGCATGCAAGTCTCTTGTGTGAATATATATATATATATATATATATATATATATATATATATATATATATATATATATATATATATATATATACATATATATATATATAAATATATATATATATATATATATATATATATATATATATATATATATATATATATATATATATATATATATATATATATATATATGAACATTGATAGAGTTAGAATTATAATATACATCGTAAAATTGTTGTTAGATTGAATGTCTAGCGAAATACTATTTACCATATTGTAATGCAGCGCTGTCCAGCATCCTTCCGTTCGTGGACTGTTTCCTCATTAGAATGCAGTTAACAAAGAAAATGAGTGAAATTTAATCGTTTTGGTCACAGTTTTTGTGTAAATCTTGCATCGGATGAGGACACATCTGTGAGTGCAGCGTGAGATGAGATGATCCGTGGAGGAGGCTTAGTTGAGCAGCTTTCTTTTTTTTGCTGTTAAGTTACTTTATGTTACTAAAATGTATGTGATGGAACATGATAGTGTTACTGGTAATATCTGGAATGTTTAGGGTTAAATCAGCAGGTTCGGGTTTGTATAGTGTGAGTATTGTTTTGGATTAACCAAGCAGTGCGTGTGTGGACAGTGGGATGGTGGCTTTTGAATGTATAGTACGATTGATCGATCAACGCATCCTTGGTCCTTTTTAATTTTCTTGTAAATTCATAGTGCATACTGTTGTTTATATACATTGTATTAAGGTTTGTTTAAACGATAAGGAACGGACATCAGGATATAGGATTCATAATGGAATGGAATAAATGGAGATCATAGCTAAATAATTTCTGCTATGTATAAACAAATCAACAGAATTGTTAAAAATTTAAGACGAGGAGGCATAGTTGAGGTCCTTCATTTTCTTTGCTGTTGAGTTACTATAAGATGCATGCGATGGAGCATTATAGCGTTGCTGGCAAAAGCAGGAATGTTCTGTGATAAATCAGTAGGTTCGGGTCTGTTTATAGTGTGAGTATTGTTTTTGGATAAGTTAATCAGATTTGTGAGTGTGTGGATATATATATATATATATATATATATATATATATATATATATATATATATATATATATATATATATATATATATATATATATATATATATATATACTGTGTTAATGTTTGTTTAAAACGATAAAAACGGATTTCAGGATAGGATTTATAGTGGATTCCCCTATTCATATTAACGAATTAACAGATTCGTTAAAATTTTTCCAAAGTCGCTTTCATCGATTCCAGCATTAATTTGTGCTAAGTGTGTGGATGTGAATTATCGATAATTATATAACTGTCCCTGATTCCCAACTGCGAGACTTTTCGGTGCATTGTATAGAAGTTTACTGGCAAATGGTCAACTTATCTTAATAGATGATGTACTCAGTTTAATCAAAAATAAACTGTGGTTAATGCACCATAACTCCCAAACTACGACCAAACTGTCTATTGGTTGCATGTAAATCATCTATAGTTTTTCCTGAATCAATAGTTCCATGTCTGAAATACTTCAGAAATCGAATAATATGCTGCTTCCAATAGTAATCGTTACTCAAGTATATTACATTGGTTACCACCTTAGTAATTTCGGGTATAGAGTATATGCTGCCATAGAATATTTTCTACAATAAAAAATTTGTTTACTATTCAAGTAGCTAGAAAATGCTCCACTGCGGATTATCGCCCTAGCAGTTTCTATGACTATCATTTCTTTTCTTTATAACCTTTAGTATTAAGATACAGAAAGGGCTCTCACAATTCTGGAATATAAAAGTTTAGAAATATATTTAGTACTTTGTTAAAAATATTCCTTGATTATGGTAATAAACCTAGAATCACCGTAGCGAATGGCTTGTTGGTAATTCTTCAATAATATCATAATTCTTGTTGTGTATATAAAACGTCTAGCTTTTAAGATTTTTGATTGGTATTCGAAGTTGTCATGTTATGTTGCAACAACTTAAACTCTAAATTTTTCGTTTTATCTTATTGTGGCGTTAGTTGTTTTATTTTTGGTACCTAGTGAACGCCACCTCAAGTGAATTTCCTCTCCATTTCTGTGTCTTTGTATGTGTAATTCTATATTTTAATGCCGTAACTAGGCAACCCAAGCAAAATTAGTGATGTTTGACTTGTTGCGGCAAGAAACGAACCTGTCTGGTTGCATGCTGTTTTTGTGAATGCCTGCATTCATCCACCCTAGTGAGACTTGGCTGTGATGCAGCATGTGACAAACTTCCTGGAAATATCTGTGGCTTGAGAAGGCCATTGATGAAGGCAGACATTGAGGAGTTGCCAAATGTTTAGACAGGAGGTATATAGACAGGAGGTATATAGTATGAAATTTTTGGGAGGTTGTGTGTAACAAGGTATTGACGTGTAGTGTAATGTAATGTTCCCTTAATAGGAACAAAGGGTCATTAATATCAAGCGTGTAGCTTTTAAGATTTGAGAGCCTATTTATGAAAGCCGTTGTGATAATTGCAAGAAACTATAGTGTTAAAAAACGGGAAGCTTTATATCAACCATTGACATTATGAATGAATTATCGGGCTAATTTGAATAAATCTTACTTTTTACATTGCACAAGAGAATAACCACCACGTTTTCTAATTTAAGGTAGTGGTAGCCGAAAGCATGCAATATATCTAATTTTATCAAAGCTTTTTATAGAGTGTATTTACTAAACTTGCTCGCCTTAAGCTGCTGACTGCGTATTAATAAACGTTTGTATCAATTTATATGCTCGCGCGCCACAATTTGAACAGCGCTGTATTAGTATATTTCTTAAAGCGTAAATAGCGGAAAATTTTCTTTATAAATCAACAAAACGATTAAATGCATTAAATAAAATAATAATTATATCCATCTATCTCACTCTAACTATCTGTGTAATATTATATATAAATAGCTGACTGTCAGTCAAACCGATATTTTAAAAATTATGCAATTTTATAATAATAATTTTCCATATTATACATACGAGTATACACTTTATTTCAAGTGTGAGCGTTTCAATTTATAAGATCTATTTTTCTGATTAATTAAACATCAGCATCCGGCTCAGTGATTATATTATAATTATTAATTATTTTGCACTTTATTTTTATGTTAATTCAATGTTTTAAATTTTAGATTGATGCATTACATATACGATAGATGTTGCGATGCAACGATAATTGCACATTTATATGTACAGAGTAGATCGGATCGGATAAAACGCGATATATGTACAAAACTGTTTACAAATTGTATACATGTGATTGATAATTAAATGGAGTTTAGTCAGATCAAAAAAAGATATATAGTATGTATCATGCAAACTCAAGCATTCATTTTAATTATAATTAAAACAAAAATTTAATTAGTAAGTGTTTGTGTTTCATGACAAATGCTCATTTTCGTCCATTCAATTTGATTAATAATTTTTCATTTGCATAATTTGTTAATGGCAAAACTATTTTCATTCATAAACTCGGTATATATATATATATATATATATATATATATATATATATATATATATATATATATATATATATATATATATATATATATATATATATATATATATATATATATATATATATATATATATATATATATATATATATATATATATATATATATATATATATATATGTATATGACATGTTTTGTCATTTTGAAAATATTCAAGTAATTTTCTTTCGTTGTTTTTGACTGTTAAACTGTTTTTGACATTTGAGCAGTAACGCACATACACGTATATACATATCTACATACAGGCATGGAGCATAAAAAAAATTCTTTGCAATAAATCAATCAAAAATGAAAATTTATACCGAAAAAAAATTATAATGTTTTGATACATCCATGTTCTGTTTGTTGTTTTGCACAATGCGAAAATATATATATTGAAATGAAAATGAGAATACAAAACAACGTTGAATATATATATTTTATAAATGCGCGAGACAAAATGTCGCGGAAATGTTTTTCGCTTCATATATTAATATAAATAATAAAGACGATTATACTGTATATATAGTTGCATAACGTGATCGACATTTAAATACATAAGTCGTTTAACCTAAATTTTAAATATCACAAAAATATTAGAATCGAAATATTTACAATTAATATTTTATAAAATTCTGAAGGTTCACTTAGATATATTTTATAGTTTATCCACCGAACACATACAGCTGATCTTGACACACAATAAATACTCGTTTAATGAAATAATCATGTTTCGCGCGCGCATTGCTTTAATCTTATATATAAAACTACTTTGCTCGTATAAAAAAAAATATTTAATTGATTATGAATCATTTAATTAATAATAAAATAAAATTAAAAGTGAGCCCAAACATTATTGTTATTATTATTTTAATATAACGACGGTGTTTCTATATTATTGGATTTTAAATGATTTTTAATGTTAATAGCTTTTATTATAGCGCGCTATAAAAACGAAACATAATTTATAATTTATGACACTCGATACACCCATAATATAGTGTCGTACATTTATTTTTAGTGTTTGTACACGAAACTTGTGGATGTGTGTATATGGAAAAGTGTTATCTCATTGTAGGACCAAGATGGTGAAAAGCTGTATTCAAAGGTCCAGTATTTCATATTTCTTCAACCTCTAAATTGTATAAGGAAACCAAAAGTAACCGCCCAGGTGGCGCAGTGGTTAAAGCTGCGGCAGTTGGAGGGGGAGGTACCGAGTACCATACGATTACGATCGGTGGTGTGAATGAACACATCTATGACCCCCTGTTGGAGTGCAGAATTCATGGACCAACCCATCTTCCATGTCAGTACTATAGGCTGTCATGGAGCTATACAATATGCAGATGGTTCTACGTAAATCGGACCTATAGCCATACGTCTTCGATTTGGCTGTAATGGCGTAAGGACGTAAATAAGCGAACCGCGAAAGAGTTGGAAGTGCCTCGAGCCCCAGTGTTGTGCAGTTGTAGGTAAAAAAATGTTATACACATATTTTACGCAAATATAAGTAAATTACATAAATTACAGTATAAACTACATAAATTTCATATTATTCTGATACCGGAGATTTTCAATTACAAAATATTTTTATAGAAGTTACTTATAATTTTTTTTTTAAATTATGAATCATTTATATATCACTGTTATACAATAAACAATAAAGAACGACGAACTTCTTAAACACAACAAATCAATTTTTTATGCAGTCAAACCTGTTAATATAACCGCCTTCTAATCGAACAGTTCCAATTCGGACCATCAGTTATGTTTTATAAAACTGTTTCCATAAAAATGGCTTTTTGTAATCGAACCACCTTCTAGTCGAACCTATTGACCAGTAATTAGTCATATAAATCCAAAAAGTATCTTCTCCACTAAATCAAATTTTTCAAACATCAATGAAAACGGGTTTTCCATATTCAGTAGAGAAATGACGTATTATTTTCATCAAATTTTATATTGTAACTCTTAACTTACAGAATCTTATTACGGTAGTGCGTTAAGTAAAATATTTATTTGACCCTCGGTTTTATAATCGGCCTCTCCACGAATCATTACTTTGTTTGAAATTTTGTTGCATTGCAAAACAATCCTCTTGTTGTATTGAACAACATGGCTTGTATTGAAAGTGCCAGTTACCTGGTTTCAACTGAACTTCATTTCTACCGTTTTCATAGTTTAAAACTGGACATCCTTTCTCATCTAGTTGAATCACAGTTCCACGTTCCTCAAAAATCAACATATTCTTAAAGATTAACAATTTCTTCTTTTTTCTTCACTCTCTTTCGATCCGTGCAAATACTCTGTCTGCGGTAGAAAGAAATACCCAGAAAATAAAATTTCAGTTATTCTACCTGTTAAGACGCATGACAAAGCAGCCATTTAAGGGCCAACCCAATAAAAATGGAATTTTTATTCTGGCCACCACAACCGTCTGCAAAAAGTCGGATTTTATTTATTTCAGGGCCGATTGCCATCTCTTTCAAATTATGAAAAACAGCGCTAGCGATTTCGTTAGAACCTTTTGCATATTCACTCTCAAGCCAATTATAAATAAAAACGGTATGTTAATTAAGTGGATCATTTGAAGATCCCGCGCAAATTGTAAAGTTGTAACAACACAGCTGTCTGCTGTATTAAGCCGATTGGTCGACCACTTTTGGTTGGACAAGATTTTTTTCGCAGTCATACGAAAATGTTGAAACATCATCTTCTTTTTTTTAAGCCATTAAAAAATGCCTTGTATCTTACAGCATGAATCCGTTTACTAATAATCACTTTACGTCGGAAGCTGGTTGGCCGAATCTTATATATTGTATGTTTTATTATATATGAGGAACTATCTAAAGAAATAATTTTTGACTTTTACTTTAACGTTTACACATAGATCATTGTGCATGCGCCACAATCTGCTTAGTGAAGGATCAGATGATAAATACGATCTTTTGTAATTTTCACGGAAGTGGTGTTTTTCTAAAGTTTTGAGGCGTTCCATAAACTGTGAAATAGCATTCCGTTTATCTTCATCAGTAAAAATTTTCCTTTGTCTGAATTTTTTAAGCAAGATAAGGCTTTAAAGAGCTCCATAAACTGTGCAAAGGTGGAAAAATGTGTTGGGCAAATTATCGATACCTTAATTTTTTTAGGAGTCGTCTATTCATAGCAATATATGGTTCTAATAGCGTAGAGGAATTATTGAAACAAATAACAGTTTAAGATGCGTGCTCATGGTTATCAAACAAGTGAAAAAATACAACCTCGGAAACAATTCCAAATTGTTTCAGACATCCAGGGTTAAAAGAACTGTTTGATGTGGAAATTATTCCAATGCAGTTTGAATCAGATAGTAAGTATGTTGGTGTTGAAGAAAACATGATCCAGATAAATAAAATGATAGTGTTGATATTTGATACTTAATGTTTTTGTATTTTACTTTTTGTAAACAATTATAGTGTATAAAATACATATTTTACATGTAAAAAATCGTGGAAATTACGTAGCGTAAAATAGAGGCACAACACTGTCGAACCCCGAAACAAGATTGTATAGAGATAAAAAACAAACAATCTCTCGTGAGGATCAATGTTCAAAGAACAAAACAAAAGTTTATTTAAACTGACTTTTTACGAAATGACGACCCATAGCATATAATGTCAAAATTGACATTCCTGATAATTTCAGTTTTGTGATGTTAAGTAACCGAATCTGTGCCAACTGACATTGATCTCGATTTTCAGTTGAGCAGAATTTATATATGATGCGCCTGTTATATATAACGATTTTATGAATATTTATATGGTGAACTTTAAGAATTTAGCAGAAATATCACCAAACTTGACGGATAGCCTCGAAAGTAGCAGTTCAACTAACGTAAATTATATTACCAACTTCATATCGTTTCCAATATCTTATCCTAAATTTTATGTAAATCATGACTTAGCTTAAATCGGTTTTTTGTTATATTCACGCGTTGTTATTAGAACATAGGCAAATTTTCAATCGTGTTTATGGCAACATCCGTAAAAATACTTTTGGTCTATGACAATATCAGTACCGCGTCCAACTTATCGCGGTTTACTGTTAATTGGTTAAACTATATAATTCCTTTTCCAAGTATTCCTATGCAGTCGGTGGGCTAAGAGAAATGATTACTTTTATTTAACATCTTAATACAATGGGGCTATAAGTTTGAAATAAATCTAAGGGAATAATTAGCTTCCCTGACGAATCGTTGTATTTCGTAATAAGTTTGGTAGTAAGCGATCTGCAGATATGTGGTGGCTAAGAAAATGTAACAAACACTTAGAGATAAAGTTTGAGCTCTACCTCGTTTTTACTTGCCACCAGAGTGTCGGACTAGATGCGGACGAATAAAAAATTATAGCCATTGCCCACATCATTCATGATGCTTTGAAATGTTTGTGCTGCATTCCAAAAAACCAAAAGTTATTCAAGTGAATTTGAAATAATGGTTTAGTAGTTTTAGGCACGACCTCCGATGCAATGGTACCACTCGAAGTTCTTAATATGTCGAGAAAACTTAATCATTCAAGATAAATTAAAAACTTTAGTATCGCCACTCGGTTTCTAGTCCGTCTCATTATTCTTCTCGACTATGTGAAGGTGAGATGGCCCAGTTAAACCATATTCTCAAACTTAGCACTTTCCCATGTCTGACAGGATATAGAGGACGTGGTTCTTAATACTATTAGAACACAGTGCCAACGCATATTTCAGCAGACATCCATTTTCTATAGTTCAATAATTTGGTTGTCACCTTTGAAAAATACGTTACTTACGCTAATCTCTAATCAGATCTTTGTCAACGTTGTGCAATGCATCTGATTGAGTTGATGCCGAAATTGAAAAAGTATGTTGACTGACTTCAAATTATTTCAATTTTTTTATAACACGACTGTCATTTATAAATAAAATAAAGAGCATTGGTCCCAGTGCTGAATCTTCGATTAACATAAGTTTGTTTTGCATTAGAGATGGTATAAAATATTTGATTTGTTGGGAAAGAATATTATAGGTTTTCCAATTATCCAACATTAAGTTTAAAGCGAGTTAAGAATAAGATTCGCTTAATATAGATTATTGATTAAAATGACCAGTTGGGTTTTGACTACACTATACGCGTAATTAAGCGCGTAATTAAGTCCATTACACTTGGTATCAATAACGTACGGAGATGGACCTAACAGGTATTATTAACCATTAAATGTCGTAACCTTATTCCAGAATAATTATTCAGGACATATCAGTTTGATAGTAACTTAATCAGTTTGAAAGTGACATTACATTTAATACGAGAATACCACCAGATTACAGTATCTGCTTCGTTTGAGCATAAATGGACACATCTGGAATTTTTGAATTTAAAACTACTTTTGAAATAATACATTTTTATAGACGACTCATTTCAGATACTGTTCGAGATACAAAGTGTATTATGCCAACAAATATTGCTTTAGATACAAATAAACTATAGATCTTGTAATTGTACATGCCCAAAAGCGGTTGAAGATCTTCTAGTGTGGTTAACTTCATAATTTTCGTAACTACTGTTAATATTTCTTCATGTGTGTGGTGTAACTACGTCTTTTAAGCGACGATTTACTAGATCCGTAATATTTTCACCTGTGCCATATCATATCGTAACAGATTATGTTGTATAATCAGCGAAAGGTTTGACAGAACGGAATAAAACAATCCTGACGTTTTGTTTATCAGCTACCCTTACGTAAATAGTGAATAGAAAAACCACGCATGTCGTGTATTAAGACGCAAATTCCTCGAGTTTACATTCAATTAAGTGTACCAAAAATTTCAGAAAGTGATCTTGCCTTTGGAGTTTTATCTTTGTTAATATTTATATATTACTCTTCTTCCTATTTAGTTATTTTGTTGTAGACAGTTCTTGAAACGGCCTATCGTGTCATCTAAATAAATCATGTCCGATTGTATTAGACATTTACGAACCATTTTGATGATTACAAAAATTATTTTTATCTCAATTTTTCCGATCATTTCACCATTAGTTTACTCATCCGTGAAACTTGAACCACCGCATATTTTTCTTCATTCAGTTTTTGGTTGTCCAATTTCACCATCGAGTATATCATTGACATCTCACTATATATATGTGTTATATTGTGCACCATCTAGCTAAACTATCTCTTCAACATAATTTAATTATCGTTATCAGTACCATATCATCATTATCATCATGAAAATAATACACACATGTGTCTATTATACTCGTGTGCTAATCTAAGGAATGAGATTGAAAGGTGGTTTTTTGTGTAACGTTCGCGAATGAATAAAGTTGTCGTCTATTATTTACATACACATATATGGAGCATATATACATGGCTATAAAAATGATTTTTTTGTTGGTGTATCGGAGTCGAGATGAAAAGATTGAAGTGAATAGATAATTTTTGCAAAAATTTAATTTTCGTAAAAGGGTGATTTTTATACTGATTGTTTGGTTTTCAATTTTAATTAAAGTTTCAACACATTTTTTGAATATTTTATCATGATTTATATATTAATTGAATTGTTGGATTAGGCGATGCTGGCGAGTAAGGGCAAATCATGTCTAAGATTATTTTCACAATATAAGAGTAGGTATAGATACGAGATTTGGGGTGACATGCCCTCGATACACCTCAGACCAATAAAAAGCTCTAATCTCAAGTTTTCAATTAATGTTTTACTATCGTCAAATTAGTATCAAACACGCATAAAAAGACGTAATTAATTACATATTCAAAAAATTCCAAATTATCAAGCAGCACGACAAACTAATAAAAAAAAATTATTACGATTGCAATTTTTTTTATGGGAATTTAAATAGTTTTAACGACCGAACACATAAAAAGGGGAAAGATGGTTTTGGTTTATACGTACTCGTATATATGCATGTAGGATTTATGTATGTTTGTTGAGCGAATACAATAAAAGTTGTATAAAAATATTTTATGTCTTTTCGTACATACATAATATGCATATAAGTGTTTGGTTATGTGTTGAATCCCGGACATTTTAATGTTTTAATTTTATTGCTCGTATTATATAATCTTTATGGTGCGGTTCTCTATTGTATGTAATCAATTTGTAGACCCAGTGATTTTTATTATTGTATTTGTTTACGTTGCTTTATTGTTGTTGAGGAGTACGAAAAACGTATTCAATTCTTAAGAATAAATTATACACGGATCGTTGATCAATTAGCTGGTTGATCAAGATAACTGGGTCGAGAGCATATTTCGTCCCATAATCGTTATTTTCAATAAAACAATCGAACTTAATTTAATAAGTAAAAATCAATCGTTTTCACTATTGTATCATCATAAAGCTTTTTGAATGAAATGTATATATATCATCCAGAGCTTTTATTTAAAATATCGATTTTTATCTTAATTAGTTAGGTGCAGGTGTACTGAAAATTAAATTAGAACTCATAAACCGCCATTCACTATTAGGGTTTTATGTTAAAATTTTTATTTACATTTTTTATGTAATGCAACAGCGAAATTTACATAACGTAAATAACATGTAAAAACGAAGACAACACTCGCAGTTTTTAAACGTCAAAAATTTACTAACGTTCAAAAATCGTTAGTTTTTAGTTCCACGCTATCAGTTTAAAAGCGGTTTTTTTCACCTTCACCCGAGTCATTTAAGATAATTTTTAACGAAAATAACAGTAAATAATTTTACTCTAAACCAAAAATTATTGTGGCATTCAGTATGTATCGTCGAACAAATAGTACACACTTAATTATTTCACAAATTCAATTCGTTAACAGATGGTGCTTTAGTTACAATTGCATTTAATAAGATGTTTACATTTAATGGCGCATCAGTTTTTTACATAAAATCATATTTTACGTTTTTTACAATGTAAAAAATAACCTTATGTAAATAACACGTTTTTATCTGTAATACATCGGGTAATTTACACGTCCAACAGTTGGTCATAAAAAACGTCGTTAATTGACTGATTATAGAGAATCTTAAATTACTGAGGTTTTACATAACCGATTTTCGGTAATTTTTGATCAGAATTACCGATTTATCGATAATTCCCGGTAAATTACGTTATACGTTAAGGCATAAAAATATCAATAAAATAGGCTCGCAAGAAACCCAAACTGTCGATACTATTGTTATTAAGGCGGAATCGTATATAAGAACATATCTGATCCGTGGCTGAAAAGCCTTTTTCAGATTCTACATATGTTGGTTTTATTGGGAGCATATCGCTCAAGGTAATCTTCTCCTATTTTATTTTCCTCATATAAAATAAGTGCCCCTTTTTATAACATTGGTTTGGATTTTTAGATTTGTTGTGTTAAATGGCATTTCTTTTTGTCTACAATCATATAGTCCCAGTTTTCCGTTTGATTGCAAATGCTAGTCGTTCTTCATCATTAAAAAAGTAATAATTTTTTTTTCTATTCTTCGGGGTTGTGTAAGAACCGAAAGACATAGGAATCGAGTGTCTCTCTTCAACATAATCTTAATAGAGACGTTATAAGTCATTCATTATGAGGATAAAATGAACGACAGAGAGACAGCTTGATTTTTTTTGCGATACATGCAATGTAAGCAAAACGGAATTCCTACAAAATATTGAACTAAAATGAAAAAATATTTACCGAAATTATTTCGGTAAAATATTCCGTTAGTAACCGATAAACTATAAATCAAAATAAGACGGTTAATCCAGTTAACCGATTTATCTTAAACTGGAATTGGATTCCCGCTAATTTCAAATAACCTAATACCATACTCGCAGTAATTAAATCGATTCCTAGGAACAATAAATTTTCATATAGACAATTTGTAGCAGCATTGTTTCAGATAAGTCCATATTCTTTATCATTTTTAGAAAAAGATGCTCTTCGTATCAAATGGTCGGATTATGTATATCAATTTTTTGGCACGTAATCCGACCATTTGATGTTTTATGTCCATTCTATTGTATCGGCACCATTAGAAGTAGCGATACCGGAGACGATACATATATACCGAAATTTATGGAATGCCATTTTTGTTAATTTGGCGTGCTAGCACATCTTGGTGGTGACGTAAAAATTATATCCCAGACAATAATGTGAAAATTTATGAACAATCTTTATGATGACGATTTGAAAGTTAGTATTATATAAAGATCTGCAGTAGTTAGTACATCTGCATTAAGATCAGCAATAGTCGTATACCGATAAATGCCATCCAAAATTAACAAGTCACGGCCTCATGGAAAAAGTAAAGAACCTAAAATTAATCCTTGAGACATCACCATGGAGAGACTTCTATAATATAAGAGTAACTTTTGAAGCAATAATATGTATACAAGTTAACAAGCTTTCGAAAAGTCTGAACAACGATGTCTTGTAGGATTAAACCAACAAATGTAATTCATTTGTCCATTAATATAGCTTATGTCTAATAGCATTTTACAAGTTGAGTATAGTGGTACTATGGCTAAAATACTACTTGCAAGTAGGTCACCAATATCATTTATTACGTCTTTATAGTTAGTTCAATTTAGTCTTGAACCAGATATCGCCCTTTGCACCGTATCTACTACAAATTCAATCACATCCACCGTCGAACGCGTCTTTTGAAGCTATATTGGTTCTGCAAGATCGTCTGCAATAGCAATACCCTCCTGTAGACGGCCGCATACAATTCGTTCCAGGATCTTTCCGCTTGTATCTAACAAACATATCTCGACGAACGAGATGCATATATAGGAATGCGGATCAGGAGTGTGAAAAGAGGATATATATAAGAGACAATATTCTATTGAGAGGCTATCGCTTCTATAGTCGGGCCGATGCTTTTCGTATGCTGTTGTGAGTCAAATCAAGGTGATGTTGTGGAAACATAACTATTGAAATGAATACCAGTTTTACAGAGTTGGCCTATATTATACCACGCGTGTTGGCTCAAAATACTTACGATATAGAGAGTTTGGACCAATATCAGCCAAACTTTTTATCAAATATGTCAGATTATGATATAAAAATTACAAAGTTTTGCTGACTGAACAACAAATATAAAATATAGGCCACCTGAAAAATAAATAAATATTAAATCGAAACGCAGCCAATGGTAAATAAAATTAATTTATTGTGAAATATATAACATAAATCTAATAATCTGTAATAAACAGAATGACGTCAGTTGGAAAACAAAATATTATATATAAACATGTATTGTATCCAGTGAGTGAACAAAATATTGATTTTAAAAATTCTTATAAGACCTTCGAACATAAAAGCATGTATTTCGAAAACAACAACAAAATATATATATTATAGGGCAAAAGGTGTTATATTACGTAAGTAATAAAATTCGTTAGACATCTTTCTTTTTCGATTTTGTTTCATAATATACTTTCAACAAAAACATCCAACTGTTCATTCAGCTGCTTCAACAACAAACATTGTGTACAATATTAACTCAAATTTAACCGAAATGTTTATATATACCAAACACCAACAAAGTCTAACGATTTTGGAAAGTTTATTATTTTGCAATTTGAAAGTCAGAATAAAACAAAAAAAAAATTGAAGAAAACGAAAAAGGAAACCTCATTCGGTTTATTCCTTTATCGTTCATTTCACAATTCATTCAAATATACGTTGTTGTTTTTTTTTTTTGGGAGGATGTAGATGTTTTGTGTATAAACTTCTTCAAAAAATATTCAAAGTTATGTGAAATTTTCTTCCAGTACAAAACAAAACACAAAAAATTATTATAAGTAAAATAATACCCACCCTTGAAGAAATGATCCTTTTTATTAAAAGAGAAAGCATAAAATTCCTTCCTTTATTATGTAATTTAAAGTCGTCGTATTTTTTGTTCGATATATGACATTGAAATAAAAGCAAATCAACAATAAACAAAAAAGGACATTTTCAAGATTTTCGAATATCTGTTTGATTACGTCACGACAAAGATTATAAATTCTGAGATTATGGTCAGTATACCATATATATTTTCGTAAGACATTAGCTAACAGTTAATTTTACAAAACCAAAACAAAAGAAATTTATTATTCTATTGTTTTACGTTTTAGCATAGAAAGTATGTGCTAAAAATATGTATTTTAGACATGGTTAGTTAGTTTTGGTTGATTGTTTTTATGACCGATTATGTATGTATTTGGTTTAAAGAGCGGCTCATCGGCCAGGAAAGCCAGTCGCTTCGGGACCCACAATTTATCAAAGGTATAAATATATACAAGGACGGAGAGAGGGAGAGAATTGGATTGGTGTCGTTTACAATTTTTTTTTGTACATTAACTCCCGAATTGTAAAGGATCATAAATCAAATGCATCAACCCCTGTGTCAAGCCACGCCTGTCAACTCAAATATAAGGGTATATATGTATAACAATAATATTAATATAAAGAGAAAGGAGAATTGTTCAGTTTTACGTTTTTTTTCCCTGAATGAAATGAAAATGGTTTGAGTTACAAAATAAAAAAAAAAGGGAAAATTTTTCATAACAGGATGAAAAAATAAAAATTATTTAAGGGAGAAGTGAAATGAACTTTATTTCGGTACAAAAAAAAAAGGTTTCATTTTGCTGTCAAAAATACAAAAAACTCGATTTTTTTTTTGGTTTTTAGTTATGTTAGAAGTTCAGTCGAAAACCCATACTTGCAGGGGAAGAGATTCTATAATGTTTATATTCTGTTTTAATCTCGTCCGTCGAAATCTTATACACAAAACATATAAAATCATGATGTGTATTGGAAAGGAAATATACGTATACGTCATATCCATATGGGACTTCTATATATATATATATATATATATATATATTGCATATACTATACGTGTACGGGTCTCTGTTGTTCTCAAAACGAATTCAAAACATTATTTTGATGTAAAATGTCAGAATATACGGAAATAAGGATATATGGAAAACATATATCAAAAAAAAAAAAGGAATGGTAAGTAGTAGGTGGTATAATTTCTATTGTGTATACGACACGGTTTGATGGAGATGTTTGCTATCCTCGAAACAATAGAGACGATCAACGTAGATACGGAAGAACAACAAAAAATCCCAGACATACAGCAAAAAAAAAATGAAAATTATAAAAGTCACCCTTTTATCGTTCGTATAGTATATACGTTGTGTGTATAGAGCGCACAGTATTTTAAAGATGATTTTTCTCGCTATTTCAAGTACATGTTTATTATTTTAAATTTAATGAAAAATTGTATATAAATAACAACATCCTTTTTGTGTTTTTAGTGATATTAAAAAAAAATGTCTAAGAGTTAAATTAAATTGATGAAATACAATAGAATATAAATATATAAAAGAAAACTCGAGAGAGGATGTATATATATAGAGAAAATGTCAGTGGGTGGATGTTTTGTATATATATATACATATATACATGTATATAGATATATTGTGAGTGGTTGGAAAATAATATAAATTCTTTGACAGTTTGATGAAAATTGAATTTTATTTTTTTTTTTTATATTTAAAATTTTTTGATTAAATTTTTTTTAACATTGTTTTGTTCGGAATTGACAAGAAGATGGAAAAATTAAATTGGCAATCGATAGAATTTTTGTATTTTAGAATGCGGATTAAAGTCATCTAATATGTATATATATACATGGAGTCATTGAAATGTATACATATTGAATTATTAAACAATGTAGCGACAGGACTTAGATTTATAGAACTTTGTGTCGATTTTTAATTATAGCGCGCGGCATTATCACAAATTACGTGCCATTTTGGCCAGATCACCAAATACAGTGTTTCAAATCATCGATATAAATATATATAGGATAACATTGAGTCGCCATACAGAATATTAATTCGAAGGTGTAAAACTGGTTAAATATTAATTTTGCATTCTACTAGCCGAAATTTTATTTTTTGCGATATAATCATTAGAATTAAAAGGCGCCCGCGATTTTATTGTTTAACAAATAGTATATAATATTTAAATTTATTATTAAGCATAAATTATAAATTGCACAATATCTATTTCTAGCGACTGCTAAATATACTAAAAAACGCCACTTATTAAATATACATTTGTCATATAAACAAATCGAAACCGCATACAATGAATATCGGTAACAATCAATTTTGATTGCAGAATTTTAATTTATATGAACAATCGAATTAATTGAATATATTATAATAACGCATATTTCGGGAACCCATTGTGTAATCGCTCGCACACCCTATATATACTGTGTGTGATCACTCAGCATTATTGTGATGGTTGTGTTATTTAAAATTAATAAATCATTTTATTTCGATCGGAAAAAATTGTTTAAAAAAAATATTTATAAATAAATCAAAAATAAATAACAAAACAAAAATGGTTTTTACTTTTTTGCGAATTTTCATTATATATAAATGTCTATATACATACATTCAGAACCAGGCAGACGACAATTCAAACAGCAAACGACACAAAAAAAAAATCCAATTTTTTTTGCTATGTACACCATATATATAACAATACGATGCTGAATTGAATATAGAAATATGGCGTAAATAACAACAATTGTATATTTACACACTAATCGATCGATTGATAATCAATTTAAGGGTTGTGAATTTTATGTATACAACGTATCGTACCCAAAATGAAAATGGCTAACGTATTTGTGATAAATACTTAAATGTATACAATCCCAATGGGGTTAGTTTCGTACACTACATACAGTTATGGTGAAAATCAATTTATTAATTTGAATTATTGCAAAAATAAAAAATTTGTGAATTTATTAGGAAATCAATTTTACATACAAGTCTCAAAGGAATTAATTATGCGTTACTGAGTTTTGTCATAGGTATATAGAATAGGGGTAGTTTAAATTAATAATAAAAAACAAAACACAAAAATCAATTTTATCTATTACGGAAATGAGACGCGAAAATACATAAAAAATAACAAATCAAAGAAAATTTGTTTTCCCTGTTTTATGGTTTATATAAATTGCTGCTACACACGAAATAGCCATGTTCTCTCATACATTATAGGCTAATAATTGTATTATTTATGAAAAATATGGGGTTGACGGACTATTTTTTCTAGATTTGAAAGTATAATGCATTTTGTACGAATTAGAAAGATATTTATCAATTCTTACTATTTTTAACATGTGGTCTATCAGGGGACTGCGGGAATATATAATTAAGAACAATTTAGATTATTAAGGAGGATCAATCGGGTCGTATCCTGATATAAGTTCTGAATGCAAAAGCAAGTTTTCACTATTCGACATATTTATATAGGAGCTACAGCCGTACGTTCTCGAAATCCTAATAAAGCGACATCTGCTTTGCTAAAGGTGTGCATATACCATGGTTGCTGTCGTTGTATTCCAATATTTACTTGATTTGGTGAAATTTTTTATAGATTTCCAATTATTAATTGGAATAGGGTCCCAGTTTTGAGGCATGTTCGCCTATAAGTAACAAAAATGTTGGTCACTTTGTAGACTTTCTGATTTGTATATGGAGACAGATGGACACTATACGCGTCCATTACAATAATTATAATAGCAGCATATTATTTCAACCCGTAAACAGCCCTGATATACAGACATCACTAGTTCTGTAAGATGATATTTTCAATAAAATATAATTTATATGCTTAAAATATTACTACATGGGTTGTAAATAGATGTCTTTTTAAATAAGTTGTAAATGCTAACAGTTTTTAGAGTATTTTAACTGGGTATATTTAAAAATCTCAGGAATTCTTAAAATTATGAGCCTCATTCATAACCTATGACACGACCATATGAAAGGAAAATAAAGAATTATATAAGGAGTGATAGTTGACTCCTTGTAAGATGAAAAGTTGAGATACAGAGTAAAAGTTTGACATAACAATTTCAGGATTAAAACTGAATAGACTAATGTTTCTTTATAAATTGTAGGTTAGTACAGACCCATCAAAGCATTTCCAGCATTTGATAATTTCAATTATTTTATTAGAAATTAGAGACAATAATGAATTCATTGGTCTCCTTACTACTTCGGTTCATATTTATAAAAAAATGTTTAGGCACAAATAAGACAGGAAACATAAAAATGTTCATGCTTCCTGACTTACTTGTGGACGATTCAAATATTTTCTGAGATACGACTGGGTAGTTATTATCTACACTGCTGACAACATGTAGACAAAATTAAGACTTTCATACACAAAAATATAGTTATATATTTTACCAAGTTATTAGATACAGAATTATATGATAAAATCTTGGTATTTCTCTGTACTACATCTATTTTTGAATGCGTTCAAACATCTGAATTTATATATATTATATTTGCTAGCTTTACTTATTTTATTGTATCAATTGGATTTAAATTACCTAAATTCCTGAACCATTTTTAATGGTGTTCTATGGTGTTCAAGTTGGTTTGGGCATTTCAATTCGTTTATTGATACGAATAGCACATTTATCAGTACTATTACTGACAGTAACAAACAACAAAAAAATTTAGATTCAGATCATCCATCAATTTACCATATGCGATCGAAATGTAAGCTTTCAATTAAAAATTGTATACGACCAAAATAAAAAGTTCAAATAAAGATAATCTTTGTTTTGGAATGTCAGAAGCTTTAACTTCATAGCCAGATTGTTAAAAGTTCTATCCTTGGTACGGTCATAATATTAACAAGCAATATATATATATATATATATATATATATATATATATATATATATATATATATATATATATATATATATATATCGATTGTTGCATAAGCTTCCAATTGAAATTTTTATCGTTCAAAATCAAAATGTATAAATAACGATTTTCTATAATGTCGGAAACCTGAACTTTTTCCGTATATTGCCATAAAAATACATCGCAGAAGTCAGCCATAAGATTAGTAACTAATATGTATATCGATTGTTGAATGAGCTTTCAAATAAAACATTTATTTTACCAATTTAAAAGCTCAAATATAGATATGCTTTTCTGGAATGTTGGAGTGAATCAGAAATTCATCACCTGGTCCATGAGAAGGTCCATCACTGGTGTCTTAAAAGGACATGTGCATAGTAGAATCGAAACCTCAGTTGTAAATCTAGTTAAGAATTGAAGTTCACATAGGGCATCCAAACCGGTTAAAACCAAAACCGACTAACCGGTTAACTGTCAATTTTTTTACAATCCTAAAACCCGGTTTTTTTGCCACGGTTAACCGATTTCTTAGTAATTTCATTTTTAACATTTGCTAAAGATGTAAGGCCCTTTCGATTGACATGAATTAATAGAATTAGCTGAATTAACTGAATCAACTGAAGTGAATTGAGGGTTCAATTCGCACTTCTTCACATCAGTTAAATATTGAGCAACTGAGTTATCTGAATATGAATTTTGCTCGTGTAGTTAATTCAGTAATTTTGTTTTTGTTGATTCAGCATAATACTTTTTATTTTGTTTAAAAATTGTTCAATCACCCAATTCTCTTCAGTAGCTCAATTATTTAAATATCAACTGTATAATCTAAATAGTAACTCTATTCTCATTCAGTTAATTCACGCCATACCTGTAATGTACCTGTACCTGTAATGTCAAGAAAGTACCTGTAATGTCAAGACTATTTATGGAACGGGAAATTATTTGTTCAAATTTAGAACAATTTAGTGAAGCTACAGAAACAGAAGATTTAACATTTCAGTCTAATGCTCCACCTTCAAAATGTTTATTCGTTGAAATGCGGAAGACCATCTCTTCATTCTCTAAAGACTGCAATCCTGATTTGGAAGTTGATTGCTTAAACGAGTTTCGATTGTTTGAGACCACCGGACTCGAACAAACAAGTAGAAACACCTGTGGCCAAATTCTGGTTTTCCCTGGAAATTGGGAAAAAAATTTCCCAATTCCCAACTACAATAATTCCCAATATTTTATGCCCCAATACCCAAAAATGTATTCTGGGGTGCTAGGAATTATTTCCCCTCTGTGAAACATAAAGTTTTAAATGTTCGCCACTAGAGTATCTTTTTTCGTGGTTTTGATCATGGTGCGCTATGTTATTATATTTGAATATGATTTAAATATTGACGAATGAATAACAAATTAAAAAAAATAGGTGTTATTGCTTTTGAGAAATAATACATTTTTTTTTAAATTTGTACTCTTGTATTATGATTATGAGTATTTTACCATAAGAAATATGAATTCCCAACAATTTTAATTGGGAAAAATAAACGTCAAAACTGCTATAATTGGGAATTATTTTTTCCAAACGAAATATTTTTCCCAATAGCCAGAATACACTTTTGGGAAAATAATTCCCAACTGTTATAAAAACGTCAAATATTCCCAATTCCCCGGGAAAACCTGAATAGGGCCAATTCTCGATGCACTCAACAACTGTATTCAACCTACGTCAACATGAAGTGAACGAATATTTTACGTGACAGGCAATTTCTGCTACAATATCGGAAGTTCAATGAAATATGGAACTTTAGATGCGTTAGTGTTTCTTAAATACTACTTTTTGAAGAAATAAATATTCCTATAACATTATTTATTTTTGGTCATTTTCTATTGATTTACATAAACCGGTTAACCGGTTTATCCGGTTTTGATTGCTTAAAAAAACCGAAAAACCGGTTATGAAAATTTCTCGGTTTTTTGTAAACGATGGTGAACCAAAATGTTTACTTGAGCATATTAGAATGTGTGGCGCTATAGCGTGGGCTCGGTCGAACAAATTTAGCCACCATCGAGAATCGATTGGTGGCATTCATTGTTGTCATCCGCCTTCCCATATCTTACCTTACCCAAATACGAAACTCACCTGTATATCAACGAAAAAAAACTAGAACCTAATAAATGTTGTCGATTGTGAGTTTGAGTAATTACGTATTTTATTTGTTTCAGGTGACTTATGCTGCAAGAGACCACGAGAGGTGCCCATAGCAACGAGAAGAATCAATGATCACGATTAAGGCGGAGTTGTTGAGCTATTGGAGTCTAGATGGCGGAGGTGATGCGCGAAATGTAATGTTTTTCGAGAGTTTCGGAATTTCGAGAAAACTCGAGCTGCTGTATTCAAAAGTTCTGGGTTCGCCAACCAGCGTGAGAAAAAGAAGAAAACGAGTAAGGTTACGACGCAAAAAAGAGAGATTGGTATTTCCATCATAGGTGACGGTCGACATTAAGAAAAGACAGAAAGTGAATGATAAAGAGTCATCACAAACTTTTGGCTGGTGCGATAATAAACGATGATAACTTTTTGTTGGTTGGTGTGATCATTCATAAACAGTGATTAATATTTTTGTTTGGTGTAATCATATAATTGAAAATTAAAAAAAAACGAGAAACATTTTAGATCAGTTGTCATTACGACGTAGAATGATTCGCCATTGCAGACGCGTGGATGATTACTCAACTGCAGCGGAAACACGACCGCGATATGTTGGTGAGTTTTCCTTGTTTGTCCCACTTCCCGATTTTCTCTTCTCTTCCCTTATTTTCCAATCCTACACTTTCCCTTGATTTGAAGACAACGGATTGATTTTCTTCAAGTTTGCGTGGTGATTTAACGTAAGTTAGGCGCCCAACGTAAGTTATTTTTATATTGTCTACATTCAAGCCACAACCGCAATACCGAGGAGAGCACGTTAGAAATGCCAAATCAGGTATCAACACATATACGTATATATAAACTATAAAAAGTCACGCAATAAATAGATATAGTTCAAATTATTACAAGACTCTAAAGCTTGATTTTAACAGCTTTTAGAAAATATATTGTAAGACAAAGAATCAATATTCCTACTTATAGTGATTTGTCATTCTTAAAAAAGAAAAACTTTTGCAGATCGACCTAAGGGATTCCCTGTCCAACCAGATCCAAACCCGAAAAATAATACTTAACCAACAAAGAGATGAATTTGCATGAATTGGTTGAAACATATTCTTGAAAGGGTTTAGCTAAAACTAACCAAGTAGAACTTTATTTTAAAATTATTTTGACCACCACTCCAGTTCGTCAAACATTTAGTCTTCAGAATATTTTAAGTCGGTTTACAATAAAGAGTTGAAACGAAACCTAATAAAATATAATTTTAACTAAGAAACTATACCAGCATCAGATTCGGTACTCCCCTAAATTGAGATATTATTCCCTGACAAAAATTGCAGCATCCGTGTAGTATATTGAATCAGGTATCTGTCGTTTTACTATTCGCAATTTACAACGAGGCTATCTTTTATTTAAATGTTTTTACTCTATTTGAACACATTTACTTAGTACTCGATGGTTTTCATTAAGAACTAAGCACGCTCTGTGCTCGGTTAATTTATGTATTTTTTCACTGGTATAAAAGTGAGTGTTATCGTTAAATCAACATTGATTTTTTGTGAAACACCGGAAAATTTGACACTGTACAAAATTTGCTCATTGGACCCATTATATTAATGTAAAAGTTAATTTTGACCAGTAAGAATCCGCACGATTTGCAGAAAATAATGGCAAAAGAAACAAATATCATTATAAAACGCAATCTTCTAGCCACCCAAAGTTTTGGTCCCCTCACAGGAAGCCTACTATATTTTCCAAATTTTGTATATTTAAGGGTATACCTATATAACACTAAACATTTGTTACAGTTTGTTTTATGTTCATTCTTTGGTATAAGTAACGTAAATTCTAGCGTTGTCGTCATCATGATAAACCGACTATTTCTTCTAAAATTATCTCCCAATATTCAGCAGCTTTGAATGGCAAAACGTTTAATATTCGGAAGAACTTGAAAATATACCACAACGGTAAGAAGGGCCGTCTGTCCCACAGATTTAAACGTAACTAACAAGCAAACAATATTGTGGTACATAATTTTTTTAAGGTATTCAAGTGATGTACATACTTATAGTTCATAAAATTATGTAGAAATCTTAGTCCGCTTATGTAAATGTGAGCTCACCTGAAACGAAAAATAAAACAAAGCAAAGATTAATAAAATACAAGAATTGAGATCGATCTAATATCAATAGCTCCACCTTCTTCCTCTTCCAAAAAAAAAACCAATTAAATAAATTTTATTCATGTAAGCACATATTAATCTCAATTAAATCTAAAATAAGCAAATTATTAATATTTCATTTCTTTTATTATATTAAATTAGATTGAGTTGAGTGATCGCAACAAACAAAACTAAAATTCACTGACCCAAAAAACCTAATTTATTTATAAATGTAAATTTTTTTTTATTTAAGTTTTTCAACATATGATCACACAACATATAAATCATGAATAAGAAATTCCGTTGTTCTTTGGTCCAGTAAATAAATCAAATTAAACAAAAAATAGAAACAAAAAATTAGTTTTTTAGCCAATATATAACGAGCGTGTGTATTAACCATATATGCGGAGTCCGAAATTTAATTAATATTTTCTAAATTTTTGATTTGTTTACGTGAAGACATATTTTTGTATATTTTCTCACCGCGTCTAAATTTCAAAACGATTATTTACCAAAATAAAAATAATAATAATTTAAATTACCTTTTGTTAAATTATATAAAAATTAGATTTCAATCTTGAAATTTTTTTTTATTCCATTTTGGAAATATAAACAATAGCCTCGAAAAAATTAGAACAATTGTATGTATATATATATATATTGTTGAATATTGCGTACAAGTTTTGGGAAAATTGTACAAAATATATGCTGAGAAGGTGTGGTGAAATTGTTTTGCTGCTACAATTTAAGATTGGTTCGATATACAATCCGCACACCAATCAAATTATATATTTTAGCCAATTTTTTCCAGGAAATTTATAATTAATTTGACTAAATTTTGGGAACATATATACATCATTCTAATAATAGCTGTGTTTATAAATACAAGATAAGCGTATTGCAATGACAAAAGGAACGGTTGGGACGTATACGGTACCGCCAACCGTCGTACAAATGGAATACAATGCATAACACATTCTGTATATATGAATAATTATAATCAAATTAATTATTAATTAAACACGTAATTATAAATCAATTAAATATATATGTTTTAAACTATCACTAATTGCATTGTTTATTTATAACATTCGGATGAGTAATAAAATAGTGGTGTCCCCTGGTTATCTCGATTTTATATTTTAAAACGAAGAGATATATAAAATCGGCACATTTCAAACAAATATATATTTTATCAAGCTTTTGGGTTTCGTGTTTTGATTTTTCCAAACACACACACATTTAAGAAAAAAAAGTCGAAACTATATACAAACCAAAATTTACATTGATACCATCTGCGAGAAAAACGTGACTCGAATATTATATATATATATATTCTTTCAGATTCCGATTATCATTATTATCATCAATATTGATAAGTTTGTTGGTTGGTTGTGTGTACGCGAAGATCTTCTATACATACATCATCCATCTAAAGTTTTTCGATTGTTTCCGAGGAGACGAAACATTTCAATCATAATTTTATTTATTTATTTATTTTTTGTGGTATGCCGTCGAGTGGCTATCGATTTTCATTGATTATGTCACTGTGTGTTGCGTTGAATTTTGTTCAGCAACAAAGAGAGCAAGTCAACACAAAACAAACGGCATGACAAAATTTTTAATTTTTTTTTTATTATTTTGATAGCGCATTTAAAATTTTTTGGTAATCGATCGATTGCGAAATAAATTTCGTGGCGCCAGAAATTCAACACAAAACTATAATATGCTCGTTTATTCGAGTAAGAGGAGAAATTAAATTGAAAAATTTGCTGGTTATGGTTAGATTATATATTATATAAAGTAATTTTAGTGTTTACACCTCGATATAATGTCCAAACTATGTAGATACGGTCAAACCGACATTTATTTTGTCGGACCGTTTGAATATTGTAAAAAATAAAATGTTTTTGTATTTCTTCAAAGAAAAGCAAAACGGTCGTAAATCATATTTTTTCACGAAAGCACAACACAAAAAATATCTTAAATCTCATCCAAGCACAATATAAAATATATTTAACCAACCACAACATCGAAATATATATACCTAATCCGTTCCATGTATGTTGTAAATCGATAAGACAACAAAATGTATTTATAAGTAATTCGATTAATCTCCCTCTCTACTCTATATATCTGGTATGTTGCCGTGAAACCTATAATCAATCCGATAGAATATATAGTAAAATGTTGTCAATAATTTACTATAATAATATATCCCATTACAATTTGCGTTTACCTGTGTATATACATAAATTTTACATAGGTATATGCATCAAAAGAAAATATATGTATAAAGTTCATGATTACCTATAGAGAGTGTATAGAATTATGATATATTACAACCGATTGCCTTAAAATACTTTCACGTTATAATAAAATAGATCCAATCTCATTTTTATGAAATTATTTAATCCAAATGATTTAAATGTTAAAATGTTGCAACATAATTTTTGATGAATTTATTACAAATTTTATATGTATATAAAATTATTTCAAAACGATCGGTTTTGGGTGGGCGAAATATTAGTGATTTATTTTGTTCGTATATAGCGTGCAATTATTACCTTAAGGTTGTATTCGTTAGAAAATATTAGATTCGATTGATGTTGTGGTTTCGATACGAAATGCATCCGATTATAATTAATTAGGTTAAGGAACCGAAGCGAAACTCTTCAGAAATTGGAAAGTGCTTTTAACTTGAGTTGGCCACATTTGAACCCTTAACCAATATTCAGTCTGGCTCAAACCCAGAATAACTCAAATTATAGGACAAAATACTACTTAACTAATTTTGTGTAAGATGCATTCCAATCCATTGCATCCATTGAATAAATATTTTTTGAATCTTTGTGCTTTCAGCCATAAAAGCTCAACATTTATTAATGCAGTAATATTCATCTATATCTCAGCGGAATCTGAACCCAAATCGTTCGACGAAGAGAATTATTTTAAATTGTCGACTTTAGTGTTTAGATTAAAACTACCTCCCGTTAATATTAAAACTACCTCCCGTTTTTCGTTGTAGTATTTTTCCTTTTCGGTTCAAACGTGGGTTCAAATTAAGGTTTGTTTGACTTTTGAAGTGCGCCTTAAATATTTCCTTTTTGAAAGGTTTAATCATAGTATATTAAAGAGGTTTAATTTAAACCCAGCAAGAGTAGTAAGGCCATAACTATTAATCCATCCATATTATATGGCATCCACATCTGGCAGTGATTTTTTTGTGTAACATTTATTGCAATGTTACAACAAGTTAGATTTTTTATTATTTCTTATCGAGCTCTATTCCATCCAAACATCCACTCTATTGAAACGCTTCGGACCACTTATTAACATATGTTGTACGTGATTTCAACAGACATGCATATTGATGAGTTCCAAAATTGAAACTTTCGAATGTAGGATTCTGTATCTTAAAAAGCCTCTATCCTTAAGTAGTATCTTACCTTCGGTAGTCTTAAAGTCCTGCTTAAACCGTGAACCTCACTCATTAATAAATATTCATTATTATTTAATAGAAGAGGACTTAATCAAAGTCTCTAAGCCTGTCAATTATGAGTAAAATTCTGACATCTCGCAACACCGAGTCCCCTCCACCATAAAACGGAGAAATATTTCCACTGTATCATACAGTTTATCGGAAAGATAGAAACCTTCAGCAGGAAACTTATAGTGTTGATGCAGGTATTATCGTCCTCGTTTTTAACAATTTTTTAAACAAATGTGGTATTACCCAAAATGCCAGTTTTAACTTGATTCCATCTGTATGTTTAAAATTAATGAAATTTCTGAAATTTTATTAAATAGAAACCGAAGAAGAATATTTTTTCATTCTATTGAAACGACCATTTATAAGTCTATTTTTAAATGTTGAAAACCTTTATAGAGTCATCTTATACCTAAGTTGTTTAAGAAACTTGTTAAAGGTCAAATATTCTTCCAACTTAAAACTTTTATTTGAACTAAACCTTGACCAATCTACTCCCACTAATTTACTCTTGCTTCCTAGTGGGATCTCAAAAGTCTTACAGAATAAAAAGATTGTGTAGGTCGGGTAGGTGCCGTATATCCATTAATAAAATGGATCATAAAGTTGATGACTTGGTGTTGGAGAAACTTTTCTCTTCGAGTTATAACTTTTTCTCAATTGGTTGGATTAATTATTACCAAGAATAATCTTAATTGGTGAAGCTTAAGCACGATTCACATGGAGTTATTGATGTTGTATCAAGAGTATCTCAGAGTAGTCCTTTAATTTTTTAATATAACTTTCATAAAAAATATTATTCAACTCGAAATCCTTATCTAGTAAAATTTTTCAAACTATTACAAGCCACAGTGTTGCAATGTGCTTCTAATCCGATCTATCTAAATAATTTCATCGATCGGAATCATTCCTAAATTTTAATAATGATGTCCATCGAGACGTGTCTGATTTAATACTATTTATTCGTAGAATTAAAAGTAACGCAATATTTATTAGAGACGTACTATGATAGTTAAAATTAAACGTTCTGAGATGTTGTGCTTGAACGAAGTTTACTTTTAACCTCTCCAGAGATGCTTTTACTACATTGTTGTCGATGGTTCTTTTGGATTATTGGTAAATGTTATTGTGAAATTATTAGACTTGTCTCGGAAGTGACCAAAGTCTATTTTATCGTTTTAAATATAGTTCTGATATTATTTTCACTGTAAAGGTCATAATTAATTTTCGTGTTAAGATTTGATTTCCCCTATCGGCAACACCCAATATATAATATTAATTAGCAACTCTTTTCGACTATGTCAATCAATGGCTTGATCTCATACCAAATAAGCACTAAAACGAACAAGTCACTATTTCATCTCTATATAAAAGTAAATTATTAAGATATTAAACTTATATATGTCTATTTATCTTTTAAATCACCAACTAAACATCAAAGCACTCGTAGATGAGAATACAAAAGGTAAAACATAATTTTTATGACATCTGCCAGTCAGTCACACAACATATTCCTCAATCTCTTGTATATATGTGCTCGTATATGAGACAATATCGAAAATCTCGCGATATATATATTGTGTAAGATTGATATACTTAATGTATATAATCAACTTAAATTAATTAACTTGAAAAGTATACAATTTTTATATATCATTGATCGATGTGCTGGTTATGTACCAAAATGGGATTACTGTTAATACAACTATATGTATTGATCTGTCTCTCATGTGTGTACAATAGAACAACTATATATATATAATGTAATCATATATCTAAATAGAGATGTTAGCATAAATAATATTTTAAACTTTTTATATATGCTTTTCAGACTATATATAGAAAAATCTATGTATCAATAAATAGAAGAAAATTTTCTTTGACATATGTCTTTATTTGAGAAGAAATCATGTTTTTTTTGTTGCGTTTGTTCTTTACAAGACTTCCTATCCTCTCTAACGATATATACGAGTATATATATATATATATATATATATATATATATATACATTAGTACAAGTTTTTTTCTTCTAGAGTGGTATGTTGTCTTATGTTTTATATTTTCCTTCTTTCTATATAATGTTTCTGACACGAGATATGAAAAATATATTTAAAAGGAAAATAATGGTGAAGAAGAAAACTTTTATCTTCGTGAAAACTTAAGTTTCCTATATATAATGTTTGTGAATTTGCGTGTGTGTGTGTTTATATATATCTAAATGGGGATTTCTCTTGTTGATATTCAAGATGATAATAGTTTTTGCGGATTTAATAATAAAATAAAATTATAAATCGATTTTATGTATATATATATACACATGTATACCTTATAATTTACAGCATATTACAAATCATTATTATTATTATAATTATTATTATTATTTTGCAAGAATAGTTTCTTATATAAAAAAAAATTCAGTTCACGTTATAATCACAAATAAACACAAATAACACTTGTTATGTATAATTAATACAAAAAAATAAATATACACTGCACGTACAAACGTAATTTAAATATTAAATAATTAAATAAAATATTAAATACGTAAAATAAATAAAATTAAACTTATATTTAAAAATTAACGAAAAATAATAAAATAAAAAATGAAAAAACAAAAAAATAAAAATCATCTACATTTTTTTCGCCTCGGTGACATTTTATCATTTCACATAAAAATGTAATATTTTATAAAATTTTTTAAATAAATTTAAGCACATTACACTTAATTAATTATTATTTAGTCAATCGCATATTATAGCATTATAATTTTCTGCGTATTTTAATATTATTATATTTATATATTAGATTTAATACTTGTTGCACTTTCTTATGTCTTAAAAACCACTTGCAATATATATATACTTTAAATAAATATTTTTTTAATATATTTCTATCCTTTTAGTGCACACTATATAAATCATTTAATATTAATATTTTATTTTGTAACACCATATATAATTAACCACTTTATATATATCGTATATTTAACGAGCTTTTAAGATAGATATAATAATAAAAAGCTTAAAAGAAACAAAAACAAAATTAAAGTGTTGATTAGAATTTTAAAATATTTTATTAAAACATTAAATTGCGTATAAAAAATTCTACTGTGCTTTCTCGCATTAAACAAGCCAACACTGACTGGACCACTTAGAGTAATAATATATAGAAAAATTTTAATTTATAAGTTTTCCTTAAACGAGAGAAGATAAATATATAAATACATTTTTTTTTTGTTTTTCCCTAAAAAGGAAAAACTAAGAAGAATGAAAAAAAATATTTTATTAAGCGACAGTAAAAAGGACACACATAATAAATATATAAATAAAAGGAACGAAGACATTTGGTTCGATATACAAAGTACTAATGTATAAGTGAGATGAAAAATCATATTGTATATAGGCAAAAATAGATAAATTTTCTTCTTGGATGCTGCGCATAAATCTCATAAAATATATGTACCATAAAAAAAAACAATTCTGCAATGGAATTTTTCTTCTTTTCATATTTTCATTTTATTTTCTCACCCGCGTGCGTACTTATACTCGTATTTTATCCATTGTGTATAGCTTTTTACGAGGATAAATATTTTGTTGTTGTTTTCATCATCATCGTCGTCATTAAAACGACTATTTTTCTCCAGTTTTTGTTTTGTTTGTTTTTTTTTTCAATTTTCTTGGCACCTTTCTTGTTACCACTATAAATTTTGGAAATAAGACAAAATCCTTGTAAACAAGTTGTTTGGTGTTAAAGTTTAAAATATATTGTATGTATAGAATGGATGATAATAATGTTTTAAGCGATCGTGTCCGTCGAGGATAAGACGGTTAATAGTGAATGGCATTTAACTATTATATAGTAACATTATAACAGATCTCAAACTACTAATACTGAACAGAATTCCATAGAGAAATACCTCTTATAAAAATGAGGAATTTGAGGATCCCCTAGAGGAACATTTGAAGTAACTGGAAGTAAGTTCGAATCAAATGCTTTTAAAAAATCTTTCAAAATGAGAGATGATACTTCTTAACCCAGAACTATTACTCATTACATGAACTTAAAATAGTAGCAGGTCTTAACTTGGGAAACTGAACAGGATTGATAACTTTTGGAATTAGAATTATTTTACTGGGTTTCCATTTTGAGACTACAGAAAAAATTCTTTTCTCCAATTTTAATTTAACCTCTATCAAGAAAAGACGATTCAGACTAAACTTTCTCAATAGCAAACTGTAACTCTTCAATTTGAACATAAAAACTCAATATTTGAACGTGAAAATGGATTAGAACAGACATATAATCAACAAAAGAATACTATTATTTCTATACCGGATAAGACGTATGCATTTTGAACACTACTCCAAACACCCTTAGTGGATGGAAGAGAACGATTTAACTTATCCTTGAAAAACCTACTCAATCTTACTATCCTATTGTGAACCTACTATCCTATTGCAAGCTATCTTCGAAACCTTTTACATGAGCGAAATTTATCTACCTTTGTAATTTCCTGAAACAATCGTTTTAAGAGAATCGCAACTATCGAAAACAGAATTAGTAGTTCTCAAGGAATAGAGCTACAGAGAGAAAATAATAAGAGAAAAAGTTTATTAACAAAAATACAAACAAATAAGAATTCTAAATTGGGAACCAACATTCGAGAAATAGGAGGAGACTTGTTTACAGTTCTACCAAAGTTAAATGGGAAAACAATATCTATAGAGCTGGATCTGAGATACAGAAGGACGAAAAGGGTTTGAAATGGCGAATAACGTTGGAAGGTGAAACCAGTAACATTAAAAGATTGAGATCTACCGGCCAACATATTATATCCCGAAAACAGACGGAGAATAGAGATGCTCAAAAAAATTACTATACTTAAAACGTCGATAGCCAATATCGTTTGGAAAAATATGTGAAAATCCCATTTTTAATAAAGATATTTGATGAATGACCAAAAGTACACCATATGTGTGTGTTATACCCTAACCTACCGCCCAGGTTGCGTAGTGGTTAAAAAGCTGCGGCGGCAAAACCAGGTTCGAATTCCGATAGGGGTAGGATGCAAAAATTGGTTTTCACCCATTTTCGCATCCTAGCCCCTATGTGGTGCAAATGAACTCATCTGAGACTAGAATACGTGTGCCGTCCCATCTTACATAGGCTGGCATGGAGCTATGCAATGTGTATATGGTTTCTACGCAAATCGGACCTATATAGCCGGAACGTAAGATAATATAGTGGGATGTCACAATGGGCCAATATAGCCTGAATGACGGATTACACTACAGAAAAAAAATACCCTAACCTAGATAAACTAAAGTCATAATTTGAAAACTTCTGCCGAACACAGTGCAATCTCAATGTGAAACATTATTCATTTTGGTGAATGAAATCTTATTTACTCGATTAAATTTTAATCTTGTATTGAATTACCACCGCAACCTGATTTTTTTATGCTTTTGAATATCTATACATATAGTAACGCTAGAGTAGATGTTTTTAATTTGTTTCAGATGACATTTCAGCAAGCTAGATATCATAAAATTTTTTCAAACAGTTTTTGTGAGATTTTCAGTGCCGACTATAGAGAACTTAAAAGATGCATCTGAGTTTAGTGAATCAACGATGGAACAGTTAGTCAAAGATTACATTTTATATTGTCATATTGGTGTTCCATCCACATTTTACTACCAGTTGCACCTAGCTTTGCAAGTGAAAGAGTTTTTCAGCTAAATGAAAAAAGGAGGAAGGCTGAAAAACTCCGAAATTGTGATTTACTTTTATAAAGTCCGCTGTGACTCATTGTCTATAAGGTTATGGTTGGATTTGAGCATTGCCTGATACAATGACAATCATTCAAATAGAAAACAGAAAGGCACCAAATTATGGTTCGATCAGCTCAACTTGATCAATTGATCGATTCGTTTCGAAATATACGTGACAAGAATTTTCATTAGGATATGATAAAAAATTTCATTCGCACAATATTCAGAGCAGCTCTTTGTACAAAAATATTGTGATATACTGTGGGAGTTGTAACAGGTTAATATTCCGTCATTATTACACATTAAAATAGTTTTGCTAAACTAATTAAATGAAAGTCGTTCTTACAATGGTTAGGTCAATATTAAATTAATTGCGTCGGACTCGGTGATTGCGTCCAACTACCTATATACTACGCACATGGGTGCATTAAGCACCAGATATAGATTCTGTAAATTACATGAAAATATGAAGTCAATGATTCATTATCGACGATATTGTGTGAATCGAGAATATCTAAGAAATTTCTATTAATCAGTCTAGTGCATTAAACCGATATCTACTCAAGCAGAAAAGGCATTTGAAGCAGCCATATGAAAAGAGATATATAACGCATATGGTACAAATATATTGTATTTATATAATGTTAATTAAATGATAACATCCTACCACTAAGTTTAAATGTTTATTGAACTATTTTAGTCGTCTGTGATACCTAATATATAATGTACCCAATAGCCAGAGAACAGAGCTAACTTGGTATATCTAATTCGAAAGAATAAAAATATTTTAATAATTTATAATCTGGCCAGAATCTGAATGGATGAACTAAAGTAAGTTGCACGAATATTGAAGTAGAGAAAAAGAGGTATATAGATAATACCCTATTTGTTCTATAGCAAAACGTTAACAATTTAACATTATAACGTGAAAGTGCAAATTGGATATAAATGACCAAGTTTTTTCTGAATAATATATAGTTAGATAAACAAGTACGATAAAAGATCAAAATCGTAACTGTGATTTGATATCGAACCGTTTATATATATATATATATATATATATATATATATATATATATATATATATATATATATATATCTTTATATAATCAAAACACGTTCACATCCAGCTATATACATAACACTTGTTTACAATGATTTTTTTTAATGATCGAAATAACACCTACACATAAAATTTTATGTTGTCAATTTTAAAATATGTATAAAAACGTGTATATGTATATTACGTATATACACATAAAACATAACCAATTTTATAAATGTTTAATTACAACAAACTCATAAAAACCATTTACACATATCCTATACAGTATTTTACAATCATTTTGCATCAATTTTTTTTTTTTTATTTTTTATGTTGGATTAAATTATATTATTCATATATGTAGTACACACATAAAAATATACAACAACAGCAACAAAGAAAGGCACGAACTCCTTATTGTGATTATTATTATTATTATTACGTATTTGTTGTTGTTGTTGCATTCAATAATATCATTTTCGTGATGGAATTTTCAAATCACAAAACAACAAAAAAAAATTATTTTGTTTATCGCGTGTCACGTGCCAATGTTAATGTTTCATTGTAAAAAAATTTATTTTTAATGTTTTCGTCATTGTTTTGATTTCTTATGCTTTATGTATATTATATGCCATATATTGTTTTATTTCTTGCTCCTCAAACTGTGTGTGTGTTTTTTTTTTTGTTGGTTAGTTAAATGCGCGAACATTTTATATTTAAATAAATTTAAATGGCAATATAACATTGCTTTTCTAATATACATAAGTTAAAATAATTTTTATTTTTTTGGCGAAATTTTAGACTATTTAATAATCATTTATGTTTTGAGGACAGGTGAAATTAACAAAATTTGCATATATACATCATTTTTTTTGTGCTGTGTGGAATTTATTAGAAGAACCATGCGGCAGTCAAAAACTGGTATTACTCGTGCACTATATAAATTTATTCAAATATTCTAATGAAATTAAATTAACTGTATATTTTATAAATAAGTTATTTTAAATATAACAAAAGATGGTATTGGTCTTGAATTTGTTTGTTTTAAATAACTTGACAATACGGAACGTATCTACGTACTAAACGTAATCTAATATATAGGGACGACCAATCTGTGGTGACCCCAAAAACACCGGGATATACTCAAATAATTGTTCTACAAGGTCCAAAATTGGAAAGCGTACATTATAGGCAAACAAAAAATTATAGTCAACTTCAATAATTCTAAATTATGTTTTAAAATATAATCTTTTGAAAATTAAATTCGAAACCGCAGCGTGATAACAAACATTAGTAACCACCCGTTAAAACCAAATGTTTCCATTAATAAAAGAATTTGCCGAAATTAATATCGTCTCGCTCAGTCAATTTTGAGTTCTTCAAACTTGTAACTGAACATCGACGTTTTGTGAGCTCAAACGATATAAGTAACATGGTTTTCTCACGCTTGGACGGATAGCGATGGAAAGTGTTTCAAAAATTATAGTGTTGACTAAAATAATTATTTTCATCGACTCCATTGATAAACCTGCCAGATCTTCAAGCAAGATTGACTCGATACAACGGTTTAGCCATATAGAGCTTTCCAATAGTTTTTAAAATATTGTAGACACACGTATACATTATAAACACATAGCTGTTTCGACAAGTGTTTTTACATCAAAATTAAAAGAGACAGTTGTAAACCAATCTCGTTGTTTCCGGTATTTGGGTCAAATAATGAGATTTTGAAATTACTGATTTTTAAAAAGGACGAGCTCAGTTCGAGAATGACTCTGGTTTCAAATCATGAAGCGCTGAAAAAGAATTGCTAAAATTTATACCAGCTTTTTATAAACGATGATCGTGATCAGAAAAACACGTTTGTCTCTATTCTTGTGGATTTTTAAAAAGGACGAGCTCAGTTCGAGAATGACTCTGGTTTCAAATCATGAAGCGCTGAAAAAGAATTGCTAAAATTTATACCAGCTTTTTATAAACGATGATCGTGATCAGAAAAACACGTTTGTCTCTATTCTTGTGGATGTTATGAATGTCTTTGATATGGCAAACGACATAGTTCTGAAAAATCTTTTGAACTGAATAAGCTTTTTCAAACCGAGTTTCGTGCAAATATCAAATGCAAATATTATTTTAAATCAACAATTCCGAAAACAATTAAAATCTAAACAATTAAAAGCTCATACTAATTTAACAATGTAAAAATTAAGTAGGTTATGAAATCTCGAAATCTAGAGTTTTGTGCAAATATCAAATGCAAATATAATTTTAAATTGACAATTTCGAAAAAAAGCTCTTCAAAGCTCATACCAATTTAACAATTTAGAAATTGAAAAGGTTATGAAATCTCGAGGTTCGTGCAAATATTATATTAAAAATAAAAAAAATAAAAAGCTCCTAAAGCTCATACCAATTCAACAATGTGGAAATTGAGTTGGTTATGATATCTCGAAAATTGGCCAATAACCTAACACTGAATAGTTATTACCCAATAGCTTAATAATGAAAGATTTATCTGTAAGCTTTTATGAAATTATTTTACAAATCTCATAAAATCGAATAACTATTGTAACTAAGTTTAGATTTTTCTACAGTGTTTTTTAAAGATCAAAGTTTGTTATTCATATGTTGTTGTTGTCATAGTGCGATATTTGTTATTATTGTCAAACAAAACGTTATTTGCAGATTATTAATTAAACATTAAATTGGAATGATTCATCTGTGACTCAAATAATATTTTTATATTTGACAAAGAGATCTCCAAAGCTCTTGATTAGTGCACTGGTCCATGATAAAAACATAAAATAGTGCCTAATTCCATAAGCAATGTTATTATGTCAACATTTGGTGACGACGCTATGCGTGGCAGTGGACGTTTATATTAATAAATTTACAAAGAGCTTCTGACGTAGAATTGTGAATCGGTTAACAGGTACTGAAGAAACTTTTCTTTCTCTGTAGTACCTAAGAAATGATGACCAGCTGCGAAAAGGGTACTGTGTTGCTCATACACATATATATATATTTATATATATATATATATATATATATATATATATATATATATATATATATATATATATATATATATATATTATCTATTATCTATTTATATATGCTACATATATACTATAATCTATATTTATAAAAGGTGTTAATGTAGTTTACCATTTTCAATTCCTAAAAATAACGTTGCATAAATTTTAAAATTCTCGAACACACATCACCATTCATGAAAGCGTTAAGGTTAGAGCTGCATTTAAAATTCGAAATATCTTTCCAAACAATAACAAAATATATTTTTATTTTTAGGTATAACATTCTAATGTCACGAATTATTATAATAAACCGCGATTAAAAATCACAACTAAGGCAAATCAATATACAAACAAAACAAAAACGCTGCTTAATTTGTTTGATGAAACAAACCAACAAAACAAACAAATATCGAAAATATAAAAATTTACGACTTGAATCACTTTTGAATGATAAATCTATTTTGATTTTAGTGCTATACCAAATTAAACCAAAGCTGTTCGTATATATTTATATAAAATTTAGAAGCACGACCCTAGAATTAATAATAATTATATTGAAGTATTTGTAAGTTTTTGTGAAATGAAAACCGGAAAATAATGAAATTTTAATTGTCAAATTATGCTAAATACAATAATTTAATCACAGTTCGTTTTTTGTTGTCTACCATAAAGAGAAGAAATTTAATTAACTTATTGTTTAGATTTTCATGATTTCGATTCATTTTTGGACATCCAAAAAACAATATTTATTGATTTGTTATAAACCAAAAATATTGGCAGTCACGAAATTATAATATAATATTGAGGTTTACTAACCTAAAAAATAAAATATTTGGCTAATTTATATCATTGGTACTATATGAATTTTTAATTAAAATTTTTTTTATCGTACCTGTAGGTATACGACTCCCGCTTCTCGTATCAAAATCGTCAACATTGTTTCCAGAAGAAACAAAAGAGATAAGAAATTTTCATCGTTGTTATTATAATCGGGTTGGACGCGGCACAAAAAAAATTCTCAAGATGTTAATCCCTTTTCTGACATCATATTATTATTATAAAAGAATAAAACATTTTTTTTTCTTATAAAAAAAAACTTTACGAAGAGACAAGAAAGAATTAAGAATAAAAACAAAAGTGTGTGTGTGTATATAAATAGGAAGAAGACCAAGAAAGTAGTCTAATAATTCATGTCATTTTTTTGTGTGTTATATAAATTTTGTATTTTGTTGAAACAAAATTATTAAAAAAACGAAAAAGTGATTATTAATTAAAAAAAAAAAAGAAAATCTATTTTCATGCATACACACCGAAAAAGAAAAAAATAAAACGTCGCATCAAAAATAATATCGTCATCATCATTATCACCCCACCAAATGCCTATCAGCAAAAAGTATCCCCCAATAAGCATGAAATATATAACCTCCCGCTGTCTCGAATTTTTTGTCTCGAAAGATCAAAACCATACTGGAAGGGAAAACTTCAAGTTCTAACTTATAACGGGTATGGTAATGGATTTTATGGTTTGAATTTAATGTTTTCTTTTGTCTTATTTCCGGAAAAATGGCTTTTTAGTTTAGCCATGGTTTAAAATATGTAAAAAACCATATATGATTTATGTACATGTGATTTGTTAATGTTTATAATGTATTGAACAAATTGTGCGCAGAATATATAATTATAATTATAATTATACACCCACTAATTTAATTATATAGCCAATCTTAATTAATGTGTTTGTCCACTCCACTATTTAATTTTGACCAACCTCAAACAACTGCCGTGTTCTTTTCAAAGTCATTTCAGAGTTATTCGATATAAAGTTGCACTATTTTAGTAGGTTCGGATAACAAGAAACAAATTAATTTGAATAAATTCGTCATCTTTCTCCAAAACACATAACTGGTAATGGTGCAATAATACCAATTAAATAGAATGTTGACTATTAAGATTATCGCTAATGGGCCGCTTGGTTTGTAAGCAAGACCAGATAAAAGAATTCCCAGAACGATTATATCTAACAATGTTGAGTTTAAATCTGAATAAGTCGAGAGGTGTAATTTAAATACTGGCTCCTCATAGTTTATAATTAAACTTGCCACTCTTAGAAATGCATCAGGTGATAAGCGTTGGTATATAGTAAGAACTCTGTTGCTTTCCAATTTCGAGTAGCTTCTACAGAGCTGATCGTTTTTTTCCGTTAGGGTATGGCGATAACACTTCTATATATATATATATATATATATATATATATATATATATATATATATATATATATATATATATATATATATATATTTATAAATATAAATATATATATATATATATATATATATATATATATATATATATATATATATATATAGATATATAAATATATATATATATATATATATATATATATATATATATATATATATATATATATATATGTATATATATATATATATCTATATATATATATATATATATATATATATATATATATATTTATATGTATAAATATATATATATATATATATATATATATATATATATATATATATATATATATATATGATACATATATATATATATATATATATATATATATATATATATATATATATATATATATATATATATATATATATATATATATATATATATATATATATATATATATATATATATATATATATATATATATATAAATAAATATATATATGTATATATATATATATATATATATATATATATATATATATATATATATATATATATATATATATATATATATATATATATATTTATATATGTATCCTAGTAAAGATCGTTTTTGGATGGAATCTACTTCGGTGATAATCAATAATTTCTTCAATCAGAGAAGTCGCATACTTATACTGCTATAACTTTATTTGGTATATCAATCGTTGAAGATAATAAAGATAGTTCCATAATGATTAGGTGAATCGTGCTATATATTTGTGTTTATAACGAAGCTTCTCCAGCTTATTTTAGCGAAAACGATTACCATCAATGACTTCAACTATGTATGTATATTCTATTAAAATTGTTCAACCTAAACAGCTTTCTCAAAAATTCGAAAAGACGAGAGGAATCGGAAATCGACTATATGGTTTGATATAACTATATTCGATGACACTATTTCCATTATTTTTTGGTATCCAGCGGGCTTGGTCATGGATTATCCGAACGCATATGAAATGCTTTTTTGCATTGTAAATTAAATCTATTACGAGTGTTCCTGATTAGATCGTCCAATAAAGTTCAATAATCGAATATCAGTATTGACTATATAATGAAGTAAAAACCGGATTACTGAAAAGAAAATTTTCTTTCTAAATTTAAATAGTCTAATTAGATTAAGAAAAACTATTGTCAGTCAATATAACAGCCAGTCAAAATTGGGATTATTTGACTAGTCGCCATGATAGATATCGACGCGTTGATCTCTGACTTTCATTACTGGAGGAACCAGGCGATTAAGCTTACGAAGTATAGTGCTGAATCGGTGAATGGTCAAACGAAAAGTTAGAGTGCAAACTTATCTCGTTCAATCTTAATTTCACTGTAGCAGTTTCTAACAATCGGTGGCTATAGTTGATTATATGATTTGCAAGTGTGGTAAATGACCAAATAGCCATAGTCAGTCGTTTTATAGATCTTTATAGATTATTGATTCCAGATGACACAACTGAGAGGTTATTAGAGTCTATAAAATTGTAATTGGAGAAATTGTTTTTAGTAATGAATGAGAAAGCCTGTCGGATAATATAAAAGAAACAATATGTCCGTTTTGAACTAAATACAAATTATCTCTCGTATAGGTGCATAAGATTATGCTTTCGATCGACAGCTTTGACAAACTACTATGGATTGCCACGAGGTTTGAAGGTATGTGAAGAATAGGTAACGTATAAGTTTAAGTGAGTTCTCTTACCGTGCATATAATTCCCAACATAATCGATCCTTTCAGTTAAACTCAGACCCACTATATACACCAAAACAATATATGGGATGTAAACAACCAACCATATTCTGGCCATCAAACAACATACAATATCAATTTTACCCATCGTTCTAAATTTCAATATATACAAAAATATAATATTTTTTCGCGTCAAAACTTTTTTTCGGTATGTTTACATTTTCTTTCTTATACATTCTATTTGTTGTTGGAAATTTTTCCTAGAACTCGTCCCGTCATCTAATTGTATTTATCCATTTCTATAATCTCTAACACCCTAACCATGAAACTAAAAATAAATTGTATAAAAACGATAATAACAATAATAACAATCTAACCACCAGCTTTCAAAGTTTCACTGTTTTCCTCCTTTATATAAATATATCTAGTATATATACCTATGAATACAGTATGTACATGTATATATATATAGAAAACACCCACACCCTTCGATCAACAACAAAATAAAAAAAGTAAACCATGAAAAACAACAGAAAAATACTGAAAGCTCGTTTTCTTGTTTTATATTTTGTTTTTCTATATTATACACACACACACACATATAGAAATTATTGATTAATGGTGTTTTGTTTTAGATTTTCCTTATTTTCCTCTTGTTCTTTTGTTTGTTTTTGTTTTGATGGATTTTCATTTTTTTTCCATTCTCTATTTTGTTTAAACAAAAACCGAATATTTTTTTTTTATTCGTTTTATATTTTGTTTTAATTCATTCTGTTTTCGAATTGGGAAATGACAACAAAAAAAAACTACAGGTTTTCTTTTATTTTTCATTTTATGTATTATAATAATGTGAATGACACACAAAAACAAATAGAATTAAAGGAAAATCATTCGAGTAAGAAAAAGAAAACGAAAACTGTCAAAAAAAATAAAAAAGTTGGTTGAAATTTTCATTTTTGTTTTCCTCGGGATACACATATTTTGTTTATTATTATGGAAAAATATAGATAAATTGAGAAGCTGAATTGATAAGGAAAATAGGAAAATTTAATCTTTTGAATTGACATAGATATTTTTGTTTCTCCAAATGGCACATGTATTCGAGTATGCGTGTATAAGATGATGAATATAGACGTAAACACACATACACGTACAAAATAAATTTCTGAAAATTCCAATTCAATCAAATTATTGTAAAATAAAATTTCCTTCCAATTTTCTTTTCATTTTTTTTCTTCGTATGTCTGACAATGTCTTTCTCTCTATTTTTGACGGTGATTTATTTCTCAACGGATACACAACTATACACACACACACATATACAAAATGTGAAAAGAAAATAAAAAATTGGAAAAGAGTGAAGAAAAATCCAACAACAATACAATAAAAATATTTTCGTGAAGTATGAGTAGAAAACCAGTACGAGTATATGACTGAAAGATGGGGAGGTGTCATGCTTTTTAATTTTTTTACGTTTGTTTTGTTGCTATAAAAATCTAAAGTTGAAGGGTAAAATGAAAAACTGGAAAAAGGAAAACACATATAAAGGAAGTTGAAGTGAAACGGGAAATAAGAAAATCGAGGATGATTATTATTATTATAACAATGATTACGATAATGTTCGAAACAAAGTATATAAGGATAAGGAATATATTGTCTGGATTATAAGTCTCGACAAGACATTTATCTTATCGCTTTTGATTGTTTCTTGTTGTATATATAGTTTTGCATCAAATTGTATTTTATACTAATACAATTCTTGTAAATTGCTTCGTTGTTGTTGTTTGAAATGAAACAAACAAAATCTACAAAAAAAAACTACAGAAATAAGAAGAGATCGCAACAAAACGTAACAAACGACAATTTACTTTATAAATATTCAATTAAGTCAAGGTCATCACGACAATTATATATTATTTGTGTGTGTACAAATTGGGAATTTGTTACGATACGTTTTAAAGTCTTTAGTGAACAAAAGAGTATAAAATAAATGAATGACCGATTTGGCAATAACTGCGGTGCTGATATGTCGAAATTTCTATCGGGTCTTGAAATGTCAAATGTGCCTTGGTGGTTTAAATCGTATTGCTTAGGATAAGAAGAGGACTGGCACAGTAACATTACCAATCCATTGTCATCACGCTCTTAAAATGGCACACTACCTCTCGTCTTATATACCTAATACGGCAAAATAACTTCTTGAAATGAATTTGTCTGCTTTCTCTCAGAGATGGAAGCTCAAATCACGCTTCTCAAGGCACACATACTTCCAGGTAGTTCATATCATGCTGCCACATTCCCAAACCACCAATAAGATAGGCGAATGCGACCACCCAAAAACACAGTTCACTTCGTGCCACAACAAGATTAATTACTGAGCGGGAAAAATCTGGCATTCAAACACTATTACAATTTATATACCTATAGTTATAGCTATATATATGCCAAATGAGATGGGATTAATCTTTTCAATCCAGCCAGGATATAAAGAACTTTTTTGGTATAGCACCTATATTTTTTCGCCACTCAGTCTCGAATAGTCTATAGGGAGAGAGCTGTGCAGTCTCTATAAGGGTATGAAGAGTGTTTCATCTCTTCTGGCGCAGATCAACCAAAATGATACTCGATATCTCTCTTCAGAGATAATAACGTCATCTCTAGAGTGGACTCAGGTGCAACGAATGAAAAAGCTGATAGAAAAGCCTCGCTGTCGGAAACTAATCAGGGTACCTCGGTTTCTGTTAGTAATCTCTTTTGCATAGAGTGCTGCTCCCAAAATTGTAACATTTTCGCCTGAAAAACAGTAAGAAGCGTACCTACCAATATATAATTTCACCTCAGGATTCAGGATGTATAATGCGGCAAGATTACAGCATTGTGAGCAATCAGAAAATATGAGGACATTAATGGTAGGATGGGCGGTTTTGTAACATTTATGCTTTTTGGTAATAGTCAAACGAAATAATTTTCAGAAAACGTGCTTCGACACCTTATTGTCCAAGGACACCTTATTGTCCTACGACACCTTATTGTCCTACGACACCTTATTGTCCAAGGACCTCTCATGTTTTGTAGTGCCCAGAAAGGCTAAATTAATTGCTAGTTTGTTTGTTTGTTTGTTTTTGTCTCTACAATCTGTTTCGGGGCTCGAGGCACTTCCAACTCTTGCGAGGTTTGCTTATTTACGTCCTTACCTTACGCCATTACAGCCAAATCGAGGACGTACGGCTATAGGTCCGATTTACGTAGAACCATCTGCACATTGCATAGCTCCATGAAAGCCTATAGTACTGACATGGAAGATGGGTGGCCCATGAATTCTGCACTCCAACAGGGGGTCAAAGATGTGTTCATTTACACCACCGATCGTAACCGTAAGGTGAAAAATCCCTTTACCATCCTGCCCCTTTCGGGATTCGAACCTGGTACCTCCCTCTCAAACTGCCGCAGCTTTAACCACTGCGCCACCTGGGTGGTCGGCTAAATTAATTGTTTCTGTCTTATAGTAGAGTGTTATTTGTGCTGCATACTTTCTCATCGATAGATCAAGTGGCAGTAGATTCACAGCCGTCTCATGATATGCACAGCTTCTACAAGACCCAGAAAAACAAGTCTTTAAAAAGTTTTTAAATCCCTCCAACCACACTAATTCATTGGCATCATTATATGGTTTCTCTAGATTTTGGATGGTTAACTTCATATTACAACAGAAAGTTTTTTCAGATTTCAGACTAGCGGTCACCGTTAGGTTATCAACTTCCTCGCAGATCACCAATACGATGTTTTTCAATTCGGATATATTTCTTGAATTCTCGTTGTGAACATTTGTACAAGTCCTAATCTAATTTTCATGGTTTCGTTGAGAAGTTTTATTGTCTACTTTTTTAGTCTGCCCATAGTTTCTTGGTCCACCGTTGTGTCCCAGTTATTTTAGGCTTACTAAGTGGACAACTCCTCTCATATGTGCAGATCAGTCATTTACAAGTTCGTCAGCTCCCTTTTTCGATCCTTTGCAATGTCTCATTGCAATGTCAAAATGCTCACATTCAAGATGACTTGGGCAGCAGTTATCGAAGCTATCTCAGCATATACGTAGTGTTTAAGTTTGCATCGCATCCCAGAACTATTCGGATACCATTACGACTTGTGTTATCAATATAGATTTAATAAACTCTTCAGTATAAGTGGATGAAGTTTGTTTAGTTTAACCATTACTTCAACAACGACGGCTTTAAGGCCATTGCAATTGATTTCATTTAGTAGTCTGCAATTTATGTTATTAGTAACAAAATCACAGGCTATCGGTCTCAAACAGGTGTCACTCATCAGGATATAGTCTGAGCTCCCTGATTTAAGCCTTATAATTATAAAGAAGAGACCTCAGTTTTACATATATAACCTGTCCCACCAAGGTTTCGAATTTGTCAAGCATAAAGTTCGCGGTCAACATATAACAATCGATCATAAAATTTCAATGTCGCATATATGTATATATTGCATTTACGTTGATAGCGTGTAGGGCATATATAATGTCGTCCACTAGAACCGGATTATACCAGACCTCATAATATGTATGGCAATGACTGAACACCAAAAACAAAATTGATCAATGAAACATATACAAAACGATGTACACATATACCCAACCAACATATGATCATATCGAGTTATGTATAAACAAAATTCCCAACAACAGATGAAAGACAAACATGCATATATGTATACTCGTACACACAAAAAAATGGCAATGGGTTGGGAAAGAGAACACAGAACAACAACAAAAATGTATATATACATTTTTAGGGGAGCGGCCATTATTCATTTTTATACTACATTTCATGATGAATTAAATCAATTCGGTTACGAGTTGTGTATTGTTATGCTTTGGATTACTGACTGAAGAACAACATATAGAAAAGGATTCAATTTTTTGGTTGCCTGCGAGTTAAGTAAAAACACTGAACAGAAATCTTAAAAATAAAACAAACATAATAAATTAAATAAGACATGAAAATTATGATTTTCATCTTATATCTCGATGTGTGTGTATGTATCTTGTATTGTAAGTCTATATAAACAAAAATGTGGGAACATGAAATTAATGTTTTATTTTCTTTAGTTGAAATGAGGTGCGGGTAGATCATGTGTTACATATATACTTAAACATAAGATTTTATGTTATATGATTCCTAAATCTGTTTTAAGTAGACTAATTAAAAACTCTTGTTTAAGTCTATATACATTGTGAAAGTATCTAGACGTTTATATATGGGGAAAAGGACGGGATTTAGGCCTGCATAGAAATAATGAAGACATCACACCGCTAGATTGCGTGCACAGAATTTAAAGAATATATTCTTCGATCTTCCTATATATATATGCATCGTAATTGTGCATTTTTAATTAACTTATTTATGTATATAACATAGCTGTTATATGTTACTTGAAAAACAACATCACGACTTATAATATATACTTTGCACCGATACTCGCGATTCGCGAATGTATATGTATGTATATATGGTCGCTAATTAGAACAGCACAATGTTATAAAGATTAAGATGTTGTATTAATATTATATATGGATAGAATTGTTGTAATTGAGTTTACGTTTTGTGTTTATAAATTTTCTGATATGTTGTTGTGCTTAAGAGAAGGTAAATTAAACAAAAACTAAACAACGGCAAAAAATTAAGATAAAATTATTTAGATTGTGTTCGGATATTTTATACTCTACGTTTGTTATATATTAATTTAATTTAACTTTTTTAGAAAGGACATTGGTGGCGAATCGCTATCTACCATATTGAAACATTAAGGTGTTAACCATTCAAATTTACTAAGGGTGGAACTAAATTCACTTTCCCATAATCTACGCCTCTTTAATCGGTACACAAAATACTTACAAGAGAGAACACAAAAGGAAGACATACACTTATAAGACCGAACATATTAATTTAAATCACAAAAGAATTGTATAAGATTTAATTTTGCACATTCTTTTGTTACGCCGATATTCTGAATGCGGGTACATAATCCACACAAAATCTATATTCTCCATTCTACACCACTGGATTCGGTTTTATTTATTCATTTAATTCAATTGATAGTTTTTAATAAATGTATATCAACTAGCCAACCAAACTCTATGCCGAGTATACAGTACAGTTATTTCAAGTACACTACACATTATATAATTATGATGTATGTTGAATCGTAACGCGTGTTCAAAAGTACATATATAGCTACATAAACGAGATCATCATCATCATCATGATATAATATCATTGTTACCGACCGTGATCATTGAATAAAATTATTATATGTAAATATGCAATTTTACTCTTATGTATCTATATATACACAGTACCTACATACATATACTGATCACTTTTTAGATAAAATAGTTTTTATTTTTTTTTTCATTCATTTGCATAATTGCAATGATAAATGTGTAGCTTTATTTTTCAATGTGTCGTACAAAAAAAAATCTTTATATATACATACGAGTATGTAGATTTTGTAATATCAACATACAGATGTTTGTTGTTGCTGAATCTTGCATAAATTATATATTAGGATATGGCGATTATGTTGTTTTATTGAGCATTAATGAAGAGATAAAAATTAAATTTATAAATTATATATAAATATAAATATATATATATATATATATATATATATATATATATATATATATATATATATATATAAACTATTCAGCTCCTATATCCTCAACAGCACAACATATGGGCATATGGCTCGGACGGTGACTGTATCCTGCGAGGATCGTTATCAACACGATTTAAAATCGTTCCGTTTTGCATCCACAGAGCTTTAACTACTGGACGTTTGGTACTTTGACAAGCAAATATGATGATCTGAGCGCTTACCATTGATTTCAAATCTTGAAAGGGAACGATATCAACATAAAATATAATTACGTTTAGTTTAGTGACCTATTCTACCCTTAATATACTTCGTGTCAACTGTATAGTCTGATTCCAACCCACTATTAAAAAAATGTACCATTATTATATTATGAGGTTTTATATCCGCTAACTCAGATCCCAACAATGCCAAGCTGATATAACCGTGTCTTTTCAATTCCTATATAACTGAAATAATCTCCATATACATATCATGCAATTCTTGGAAGTAATTTCTGGACAAACTACATCTTGAGTCCCAGTCCCAAAAAAGATTGCATGGTTTAAAAGATAAAACAAAATAATAATAACCTCCAAACATATATCAAGAAATTCTTGGAAGTAGTTTCTGGACAAACTATATGTCTTGTAACGTTGATGTAACTATATACCTATATAACCTATATAACTTTATTGAACCTATTCCATTCCTTATAAACTTCTTGTCAACAGTATAGTCTGATTCTAACCCACTGTTGAAAAAATTTACCACCATTAAGCTATGAAGCATTTTATCCGCTTACTCAAATCCCAACAATGCCAAGCTCTGTCTCATCAATTCCTATAACTCAAATAACCTCCAACCGCCCAGGTGGCTCAGTGGTTAATGCTTTGGTGACAGTTGGAGCGGGAGGAATCCCGATAAGGGCAGGCTGCAAAATGGATTTTTCATTATTTGATTACGATCGGTGGTGTGAATGAACACATCAATGATCCCCTATTGGAGTGCAGATCTCATGGGCCGACCCATCTCCCATGTCAGCACTATAGGCTGGTATGGAGCTATGCAATGCGTTGAGGGTTCTACGTCAATCTTATGTCCTCGATTTGGCTATTAAGGCGTAAAGTAGGACCTAAATAAGCGAACTGCCAAAGAGCTGGGAGAGTCTTGAGTCCCAGTCCCAAAAAAGATTGCATGGTTTAAAAGATAAAACAAAATAATAATAACCTCCAAACATATATCAAGAAATTCTTGGAAGTAGTTTCTGGACAAACTATATGTCTTGTAACGTTGATGTAACTATATACCTATATAACTATAACTATATATGTTTCAGGCACTGAGAAGCGAAACAGTTATTGTGTTTGATTCAAACTTATACACTTATCGTGCTTCGTTTCAATATCGAACGTAAGCCATAAACATGAAACTCGAGACACTTTAAATAGAAACAACTTTAAAGCTCTAGTACAAAACATTCCGTCTGGTTGTAACCAATTCATCACCACATATTTGAACATTTCTTTGACATACTGTAGCGCTAGAAAATTGTGTTAAACGGGTGACAAATGCATCTAGTATATACTCGCTCGATCAATGTTAATCCCAAAATGCAATTTAACGCTTTTCGGCTGTCAGTCAACCCAAAACTTGTTTGACAAATGTAATGTCAAAACTATGACATTTGACCATTTTTGCCATTATGGATTGCAAACATTTCAACAATCATTCTATGGTTTATGATTAACCTAAATTGGTCTTGAACCAGCTTTACCAATATTTTACAACTATGGTAAGAAAGTAATAAAGACATTTACCCTGACAAATTTAAAGCTGAAATGGTTCTTCAGATCTACCTGCCGTTATAGTCAAAAATATTTGGTAGTGAACCCAGCGTTAACTTATGAAAGTATAGTAGGCACTGTTTTTATAAAGGTTCAAATTTGGGTCTAGGTAGCCATTATAACTAGCTATATAGTCGCTTTATAATGCATCTGCATGGGTCTGTTTCAGGAAGATATATGAGGACTGTCTTGACGAAGGTAAATTATACATATTCCTGTCTTGGTTTAAACTTGTCCGCAGTTTTTCCAATTCAGCAGTACAATTCAGCTCGTTAGTGGTTTTTAGTTTGGACCAGAAGGGTTCACCCAATTTAAAAAATGTCAGTTTGTATTTGTTTTAAGACACAAAAACGCGTTTTGGCTCATTTTACATACATTTGTGGACTGGTGAAATGATTAGACTGTATTTTTTCGAAAATGATTTGAAGATGCAGTCACAGTGATTGGTGGCATTTTAACTGGATTCTTGTGGATTTTTATAACTTCATGAAATGGAATTAGAAGCATGCCTTAGCAACGGCTCACACGAATCTTGAAACACTCGACATATTGGCACTCGACAATGAAATACTATAAGAGATTTTGTTTCACAGAGCGTCTGTCGATTACACTCTTCTATGTCACATTGAAAAAATTTAGGATCATAAATGATTCTTTGAACAACTTTCTTCTTTCTGTTTTGAGCATGTCATTTTTCAGTATTTTGGTAGCAGTTAATTTTGATGAATTTTTGTATCAAACCAAACCTTTGTACAATGTCGAGTATGGGACCATGCACTTTACTATCTGATTTGTGACTGAACCACTATCAATTCTTTTGCAGATGTCTTTAACATCTTATTTACGCCAAATTATACGGACATACGGCTACAAGTCTGATTGCGTACACCACATGAACATTGCAAAGAGTTTGAGATCTGTACTCCAAGGGAGGGTTGTAGATGCGTGTTTTCACATCACCAATCGTTTAATCTAACAAATACTCGTTTTTGGATCGAACCGCAGTTTGAATATATCCTTTTAATATACCCTCCATATATCCTTTCAGTTCGCGCAAAGTATGACCAAATTTTGTCCTAAACTTAGAAACACAAATTTTTGGACAAATCAGTACTTGTCAATTTAATTGCCAATGGAACATTAATGAGCAAATATGGGCTTTGAGTTGGGTATAGCTTCTGGACGAATTTTATAATTATTTGAATTACAATAGTTGTAGACAGAGAGATATTTTTACTTTAGGACAAACTTCACTCTCGTTTCATGCAGAATATATTTTTATACACTATAAGCAAATATGTGAGCTTATGATGGCCGACTCAATATGAGATATATATCGGCAATTCAAAAAGTAATTCAAATCAAAACCACGACAAAAAACATCAATTGAGTTGTTGATTGATTCAGTTCGAAATATCATTTTCCACTTGATGATTGATTTGAGTATATATCGAGACTACGTCAACATACAGATGAGTGAATCAGTTAACTGTAACTATTAAGACTATAATAACCATATACAGCCATATAGTTATCAAATAATTCATTAGATTTCCGGATCTCATACGTAGATTGGTTATCAAACACTGTATTTATATATGGGGATCAAGGCACGAACATCCCGAATATAATTTTACTTTAATCAAATGCATTTCTAATACATAACAGTAATTAAAGCCAAAAACTAATCTTTAGAGTTATAGATCCACACTGAAAAAAAATTTTAGGTAATAGTAAGAAAAACCGTGTTTAATAATAATATAAATTTGGGTAAAGAGAACATTTGATTAGATTAACAAAACAATTTTTTTAAATAAGCTTCAGTTCAAATTAAAAAAACTTCTTTTAATAATACCAAAAATTTTTTTTAATTGGAAGTTGTTGATGACGTCATTAATTACCGAATAAAAAAATTGTTTATATTAAAAATGGTAATTATTTATATTTAAAAATATATTTTTAGAAATAAAAAATTTTTTTTTAATAATACAAGGATTTATTTAAAAATGATATACGACTTTTGTTAATATAACAATACATTTTGTAATATTAATATTTATTTAAGTTAATACAAGAAAAAGTTTGTTAAATATATATATAATATATATATATATATATATATATATATATATATATATATATATATATATATATATATATATATATATATATATATATATATATATATATATATAATATATATATATATATATATATATATATATATATATATATATATATATATATATATATATATATATATATATATTTATATATATATATATATATATATATATATATATATATATATATATATATATATATATATATATATATATATATATATATTTATTTATTTATATATATATATATATTTATATGCTCTATTTGGTATAGTCTACTGAGGCGGGCGAATGCGGGCACCGACAAATACAGCATGTACTCAGGTTCGTTTTTTTCGGCAACAAGCCTCAATCATTTAGCGGGCGAAATCAGGCATCTCAACGCAATTATTACATAGATATATCCACATAATCCAAAAACGGAAACGAAATTCACTTGCGGGAGCATCAGCGTTAAACCTCTATATCGATCTGACATTAAGAAAAAACAAATTAATTTAAATATTTTATTAAAAGTACTTTTTTGGTATTACCATTTTGTAGCCGTTAATGTCTTTATAATTAGGCTATGCCTCTTGAATTTTTGACTGTACTTTAACCATTTGCTCCAGCCACAACATAATGTGGTGTTATTTTGTAACCTGTCATTATTTTATAATAAAAAACAAAATGCAATTAACATTCAAGATAAAATAAAATAAATATATAAATACTCACTTTAATATTTATTAATGTTTTAAATAATTAAAATAAAAATGTTTAAACTTGTATATTTATCACTGATTATCACGTGATTTCGTTCTTCTGGTTATGAGTGACATTATGCATTAGAAAATTTTTCAATTATTTCTTACATGTTGTTAATACTAGAAATTCTTTTGATAATAACAAGAGTTTGCAGTATTAAACAAACGTAAAATTTATATTTAAAATAATTTTGTTCAATAATAAAAAAATAGTTTTTTAAATAAAATTTTTCAATTTTGTTTGGAAACTCAAATAATTTGTTTAATATAAAAAAAAATGTTTGGTAAAAACTAAAAACAATTATTTAATACAAACAATTAACAATATTAAATTTCATTTTTTAATACAACCTCAAATTGTTTTAACCAAATAAAAAATATTTGTTTCATCAAACAATATTTATTAAATGTGAACAATTTTTTTTAACAAAATATATTTGTTCGATATGAACATAGTTTTTTTTTCAGTGCACCTTAAAAAAATATATATATAACAACAAAAGCATCCAAACCATATAATTTATTTTTTGTTTAGTATTTCCGTTTGCTTATAATAATCAAAAAAAAAAAAAACTAAAACTAAAAATAAATATCTGAAGATATAAAATTAAGTTTTTTTTTTGATATAAGAAAAGAAAATTCACACATAATAAAAAAAATATTCTATTTCACATATTAGCTATAAACTAGTTTTTGTTGTATTCAATACGCCAAAAAACTGTAATAAAAACCACCAATGGCAAAACTGTTGTGTCTTATAAACTAAATAACTTTTAGTTCTTGGTAAAACATTTGGCAAATTAGATTGAATTTTTTTTTATTCATTCCGATCGAATAACACAACCGCGTAGATACAGCACCGAACCGAAGTCCAAACATGCAGCTTAAACTATTATATAGTGATAAGTTGACATCAAGACTTTTCTACCACACTGTATATATATATGTACAATTTTTTCACTCATAATTTTTCATCGAAATACAAAACGAAAACCAACTTAAGCCATGTGACTTAATTCACACACATTTTTTTATATACATAAATATATCATCCAAAGACACATAATGTGGGGTATACGATACATGGTTGTACACCAACAACTCGCGGTTTAATCTACATGAATCATTTTTTTTATATTTCGAAATACTTTTTGATTGAACTGTATGTATCGACATAGGTTCGTGTCTATTTACCGTCTACGACTAAAATAAGGATTTTTTTTTACTACAAACAAAATTGGTTATCCTTGAAAAGTGAAAACTCATATTCCTTTAAGATTTATGATTATTCTTAATTGTTACGAACATTTAGGGTATTCGGTTTGTTATGGTTGATTAGGAAAAAACTTTCTAATTTTTATGATTTAGTTGTTCTGTCAGGTATTTGCGGAAATTTGTAAGACGTTTTGTATTCGGTGGCATTGGTGCAGTTGCATAATGTTAGGATATATGTGTAAGGTCGAACCCGAGGGATAGGTTTTGTACATAATGTTTAGTTTAATAACGGTACAATTTACGGTACATAATGTAGCGTTTCATTTGAACAGAACAACATGAGAGATGTGGATGGCATGACTTGATTTGAATCACAACTTGGTTGAAATATATAGCTTGTGAATCTTGTCCTCCTGTAACTGTTTAGACGCCGATCATATTTATGCTAGTTATGGTCCCGAAATCGTATTCAACCATATAATATAATTTAAAGCCGTCCGTGATGACCACCATGGATCATCATCCACCATGGATTGATTTAGAAATATTACGATTTCAACACGAGCTACAGATATGTGGCCGACGGTATACTTGAATGAACCCGAATATACTTTTTATTTTAACAAAATGTAATTTTTTCCAAATCTAATCCAATCAATGCCAGAGTTCAAATGATTAGATTTGGTCACATAGACACAAAAACCTTTTAACCTTAATCAATATAATTTTTGGATATCTAACGACTGATTAGGAATTGGTATAGCTCCATGGCTGCATCAACGATGGTGCATCAACGCTTTTCGTTTCAACTGTTACCGTAATATTTGGTAGGTTCGTAGGTTCACAATACCATGACAAAATTAATGAAACTCGCTTACGAAAAACATGTGCCCAGCAATTGTTAAGCAAACCCGGATCATTATGAAAAAAATATTATGAAACATACAGAACCCTTTAAAAAAATCCAAGACCACAAATGTGAAGGGACGTCACTGGAAAATTTTCAATTGTACAAAAAGTATAGGTAATTTTTAGATTGGTATGAGTAATAACCTTGGAAAATTAATTCTGGCCGAACCTCATCCCTGAGGAATACAACATCTGGGACAAATATTATTGCCAACAACTATCAATGTTGTAGTTTGTGAATCTTGCTATTGTACGACTTTATTGTTCTGCCGAGTTTCTCGTTTCTATCACCTTGTAAGTTCCATTCAAAGATGATCATTATACTGTGTTTTTGTTTAGATGAAGATGTGGATTTGTTCACTACTATACGGTGCATTCCGTATAAACATTGATTGATAGTTTACCAGCTACGTGCTTTTACATCCTTATGCCGTCTGCGATTTGTTTGATATTCACTTTAAAGTATCCCCTTTTTGATATTATGTGCGTTTCATGATGATGATGCACACAAGCTTTTGGCAACCGAATCTCATAAGTTGTGTCATGATATCCTATTTCGGTTATATACTTGGTTTTGGAGCTTATCCCGAACACTTCACTCAAACAAATGGGGTTTAAAATCGCCCTCGCTTCATGATTAACAACAAAAATAATTTCAGAACAACTTCGATCACTGAACCGAACATATTTTGTGCAAAACCCAGATTAACGAAAATATATGCCCGCTTATTCAACCGTATGTGGAATCTTCAATATATATACATATGTATGCGATCCACAAAAAAATTTGTCAGACTGTTTGTACACGTTGCATCATTTATTTGCAATTCGGCTTAAAATTAAATTTCATTCAACATGTGCAATTAAGTATGCAAAATGCATTTGTCGAGTATATAGACTATAACTGCATATCGCACAAATATTTAATAATAAGCGCATGGCGCTAAATGTGTAGATTTATGCGAATTTACTCTAAATCACATATAAAATTTACAGTGCAACACGACGCAACATCGTGCAACATGAACTATTTAGTATCTTACCTTTCAAAAGCTGTCTTTGTATTCTTCTTCTTTGCAGTGTTGTGCTTTATTGTTTAAACTTGGTTATCCAATTCAAAAGAAATCCAAATCTGTAAGATTAATATAAAAATAAAATTCATTAGAACTATTTTATGTATTATTAATTATATATTAATAAAGTTGATTAGCATAATTTATAAATTGATAAAAAATTGGTAAATTATTCACAAAATCCGAACGACACTAAATTAGCAATTCAAAAATCACATCAACAAAAAATCAATTATTGAGTTATGATGCCTAAATACTTTTTAAATATTTATACAGTAAAAAAAATGTTTAACGTAGAAATTGATTTATGTAAATTTATTTTTTTTTATACTCGAGAAGATGTTTAAGCGATTTTATTTATATATTTATGTGTTTCAGATGTAATAAATTATTTAAAGAAATAAAAAACGTATCCAACAAGTAGCAAATCAATGTGGTACAAATACGGTTTTTTATTACGGTTTGAGTCTTAACTACTACTCCGCTTTGTTGTGTGTAGTGACATCTATGTTTTAATAGTCAAACTATTTATGTACTGTGGTGAATATTGATTCGTGTATAAAATCTTAAGATTCCAGTTTGGCACTGTCTTCGCCATATCAAAGTTGCGACTAAGAGAATATATAAAATTTAATCCAAAGCTTAATTAATCCTATTATTCAATTTAAATTAATTCACAAATCCGTTGATTGTGTTTTCTTCTTATATATAGTTTATAAAACGACGATATAAGACTCAAACATGTGTATTCATTTGCATTTTTAATCGTATTTTGTATATTTACCGATTTTTGGTTTTAATAAATCAGCAGACAACGAAATACTTCTAATAAATAAATATTTTGGAGTGTGTGAATTCTTGAGCAGTAGAAATAAATTTGGGTCAGTCAAAATTTTTGTATATTATGTGAGAGAGTTCAAAACGGATGTCTTTAAATTATATGGACGTTTTCTGTCCAGTTGTGAAACTGTTTTGGTAATCTCAACTATAGGTTAGTTTAATTTTCTACCAGACGACATTGTCAGCTAAGTCGGAATAGTTGCCGGCACATTTACCCAGAATAGAACTCTTCAAGCTAAACCGACCCATGTTAAAGCTTTATAAGTGGAAAATGGGTTGCCTCATGAATAAGATTGAGCTTTTGACTGAAGCAACATACTTTTGAAAATAGAATATTGCATTCACAATGCTTCAGAAAATTTGGTCTGTCACCAGAACTAGAATATATAGCCGTCAAATGCTTTCTCTTGATAAACAGTATACCAATCTTACTTTATTTTACACTTTCGTTCCGTTTCGTTCTTTTCTTCAGGCACTCAGTTAGTCTGATTCAAGTGTGTCTGATCATTTTTGATAGTGATGATAAATACTTTTTTCAGTTGCACGCAGATCAGTGAATCCAACCATATGACGAGAAGGAATTAGGTCAATTTTTTCTGCAATCCAGCTCGCACTTATTTGTGCTGACCATCTAAATATGTACCACCCGACCGATTATATATTATGTTTGTATGCTCAAAGGAGTTTGATAAATATATTTATTCAACGAAATATGTATGAGTCAAGCTTGGGTTAAGAAGAAGAAACGTGTATATATCAGCCTCGAATATTAGAAGAAAAAATATTAAAAATTCTTAATTCTACGAAATAGTTTTTTTTTTGGTTTTGTAGATTTTTAAGTTGTTCGTATAATGTTATATGGAGAATATACAGTCGGTAAAAACTGTGCAGTTGATAAATTCAAGTTTTTATGTTGAACGAAATGCGAGGCATGGCATGGAGCGACGAGTTATACTAAATGGAATAGATATAGTGAGCAACGTTAGTTCGGGTGGAGACATCCGATTCGAATGTGGTTGAACATCACCACGTGTCTACTCGATGCCATCGTTAATGAATCATATCGTTTTGGCTGTGAGTCATATTAAGTTCCTATAGTTCACGCTTTAATGTAAAATCACCACCATAACTTGATTGTTCCATTATTTCAACTCGATCGATAACCTAAACCCTTTCCGATCGAAAACTGTTGTCTATAAGCAAGGAAAAACTGTCATGGAAGAACCTGCATGAGTATAATCTCCGGTCTACCTATACTTCTCTTGGTATCGCATCTTTCCTAAAATGTATTGATGTCATTGCTGAGCTTTTGTAATTAAGTAATTGTAAAGAAGTAATTATTTCTAGAACTAATGTGAAGAGTACAGAAGCAGCGAGAACCAGAACTGTCTGCAACTTCGTTGCCATCAATGTCACAATGGGCGGGAACCCACATGACCATTACCTTATTATTACAATCAAGGAGATTCAGCCAATTCTTACACTCTCCTACCAGTTTAGAGCTAGTTCGAGGATTGTTCAATGAGTTAAGGACAGCAAGTCCGTACAAAATATAATCTCTTTGTCGACGGCAGCGAGATTTAAAGCTGAAATCACGAAGTGAGTAACCGCAATTAATTTCGGTTGATGAATAGAACAGTAGGACCCCAAACTGCTAGAGATTCTCAAATCATGCGATGGACAATAGTAACCAAATCCAGCACTCTGTTCAGAGACAGAGCCATCTGAAAATAATACAAGCTATTCGGATATCTGTTTGAGCATGTCTGGTGAGAACCACATATCCCTGGAAGAATAAACCAGCTCATATGATCTGTGGAAATTAAAAACAGGCAGAGGCCATTCAGTTACCATGTCGATTGCTGGCATAGCTCGTAAATTCATTAAGAATTGGTTTATGACCTGAAGTAGTGCCAAAAGAATTTCAAGCCCATTCCAAGCCCCAGCATTCGTTAAGCACAAGGTAGCCAAATAAGATTTTAGTTTAACCACTCGCCAACAAACAATAGATGCATAAGTTAGCATTGGTAGAACCAGTGACTTGTAGATAAAATAAAGAATTTTGAAGGATAATCCCCAGGAATTACCAAAAGCTCTACGACATTGCCAAAGAAATCACAGTGGCTTTTTGTAGTTCGAAATCCAGATGATACTTCCAACAAAGTTTATTATCCAGAAAAACTCCAAGATGTTTGACATAGGCTGAGCTATTAATCTTGCATCCAAAAAGTGATGGTACAGAAAAAGCTTCAGTATTCCTACACATGACGGGTTCATATGTAAACCCTTATCCAGACACCACTGTTCATAATGAGAAGAGTTAAATCTGATAAAATCTTAGTTAAGAGTTAAATCTGATGAAACTGTCAGAATCAGATCGTCAGCATAACTTTGAGCGGTAACACCAGACTCCCGAAGAAAGCCACAACAGTTATGACAGTACACCAACCTGAGGGAATCCTCTGGAAGCCTTGACCGAAGTGCGGGTATCCTTAACCTCACAAATATTGGGTTCGATACCAAAATTAGTACATGCATTCGTGATAATCGCGAGGATTAGATATCAGTTATAGTACATAATGTTGCCAACGGGTTTACTTTCAACAGCGAACGTCATCGTGATATGATAATTTTCAATGGCGTTAATTAATGGCGACAGAGATGATGTACAGTACGCGACATTATGCAAGAACTCTGAGGTGGGATTGAGTGACCAAGTTAGACACTGAATAACAAGTCGTTGAAGACAGTGTCTTTTCACGCCTATCCTGAAAGTGATTTTCGATGCAGTAATAAATGCAACGTCCGTGTTGACAGGAGATGTGTATATTTTCCGTGATATTATGGGAGCGTTGGTACTTCGTATTAAAAGGTATTTAAAGTGTCATGCCCTAAATAGGATTGACAGAGTCACCAATGCAGGATATGATATATGATGCTAAGGAATCATGATCTTATAGATTAAACTTTATATTGAAGAACAAGTAGCTGGCTTGAATTGGGCTAACAGCTTCTCACTGGTTCGGTTGAGTTGATGAATAAATAAATCGATTAAAGTCTCATTAAATAGACAAAATAGCCTATTATTTATAACAATTGTGCATATTTCATAAACAATCAAGATTATAAACATTGGAATGAATAAACAAACGTTACAGTAACAATTTTATATAAATATTCTGTTTTTGCAAAGTTGCAGCATTTTGAAGAGACTTTTCCGATTCAAGCACAAGTATATGTATATATGCGAACACACCAGCACAACAAATAAACTGACTGAAAATTATAAAGTAACATGATTTATGGAGTGAGAATTTTACAAAAATAAAAATAAATTATTTTTGTAGAATTTAATCAGATTTCGTTAAATATTTTCTTGATTTTCGATTGTTAAGAATATCCGCATTTGCTGTATATATTCTCTCTTATATATATCGATATGTGCATATAACCAAATTCAACGAAACTGAACAAGAAATGACATCGCCGAAGAAGCAACAAAAAAAACACTTTTTAAACAATCTTCCTCCCTTGATATGGATGCACATTAGTGCGGTTAACCCGCGCACGTTTACAATACATTCGCGAGACCCGAATTCCCCACAATTATTTCGCGGTGTGTTAAACAAAGGGTTAACACATAATATTCTTTAGTTCTGTTCCAAGTTTATAATTTTTTTTTTGTATTTAATATAAAGCATAAAAAATGACAGATGTATACTTTCAATTCGACACTACATATATTATTTCAAAGCGGGGAAAATTTTGTAGCAGCAAAAAAAAATCGCGCTAACAATTGCATAAGGAAAACGGGCAACATACAACAAAGTAACACTCAATATATACGAGTATGTATATAGAGTGTATATGAATATGATTATATGTGCGGCATAATAACAATAATAATAGATTTTATGATAAAACTATAAAAGGGAAATTTAATTTTATTATTTCGAAGCCGTACAGTGTATCTGCATGTTTTTGTACGAAATGAACTTTGGGAAATATCTTCTAATACACGAGCTGCATATATACAAATTTGAAGTACATTTGTTCATTGCCTTTTAAGTACATATACATAAAAGCATATAATTTCTATATAAGTATGGTTCTTTGACGGTACAATATAATTAGGCCAGTACAACACTTTGTACGTATATATGTTCAAAACGTTTCCTGTACACACATTCAATAATGTCATTTAATTCAAGCAAATCATATGTACATATATGTACCATTAATATCCAACATTCCTAACTTTATATATAGCCAAAATATACGATTTCAAATCCAAGACGAACCCAAACATCGCTTGTATACAAACTATATATATACAAAGACATTTCGTTTTGTGTTGATTCGCGAATTAGGTTTGTATATAAGAAAAATATCTTTCCAAGACGACAGAATATTAAAATTCAGTTGGCGTTAACAGTTAGTTAACATTCTTAGCGTAGATTTTCTAAAAATGTATTTAATTCATTAATATCGGTTGATCGCTTTAAATTCGAGCAGCGGTTTAAACTGCGGGAGTTGGAGCGGGACTTTTCACAATCTGAGTACTATCAGTGGTTAGATTGCTGAATTCATGGAGCTATGTAATGTGTATAGATGGTTCTATATGATGTGCGTACGATTATCATCCATAGGTCCAAACTAAGCTGTATTCATTGATATAATGCGACTTCTTGCCAAAAATTTTGAATATTAAGTTTTCTTGAATGAATTATGGCATATAGAAAACCCCGTAGCGCGATACTCTATCTTTATGTCCCAAGACATCGATTGAAAAGTGAGCTTTATGCGGCGTAAGATTAACGAGTGATATATCCCGGCTTCACTCCTCCTATATAGTATCATCATTAAATCATTTGGAGCTCGATGCTGCACATAAACAGAGATTATCTTCTCGTTCTCTACGATCTCACAGATCCTACAAAAATTCATTAGATTTCAAACCAAGTTTTCTCACAAAGATGTCGTGCTGTCCTGATGCGGTAAATATTTTTACTATTATTATCAAGTTTAAGTATTCCAGATAATTTTTCAGTATACTTCTTCTTAAGCAGTACTATAGACTTATTCTCAATGACAGGAGATATTTTCGGTATCAAATGTCAACTATGCAATAATCCAACAGTATACTCAAATACAAGTGATTATAACCGAAGGCTTATCGAAATTGACAAGCAAATCAAACGTGAAAAATATTTTGCTAAAAAGAGGTATTTTAAAAATGTTATTGGGGGTGTCCCTAACCAACGTGATTTATGGCTTAATATAAACGCTTTGCTGAGTAGAACCAACAGTAACAATCATTACTTTGTTATTGAGAGTGGTGGTGAGTTAATTGCTTAACGAAATTGCTTCTGAATTTAATAACTACTTTACAAATGTTGGGAAAGATTTGGCTAATCAGATTAATAGTTCCAAAAATATTTTTAAATTTAATACTTGTAATTGTGTAAATCAATCCGTTTTTATTAAGCCTACATCAGCTATTGAAATATTTAATTTAATTATTGATCTGAAATCCAAGAAAGGAGGTGGTCCATATCTGTTGGATAGTTGTGCTCTTAAATTACACATTAATATATTCTCGGAAATCTTATCTAGCATTTTTAATAAAGTTTTTGAAACTGGAATATATCCTAATTGCTTAAAACTATCTAAAATTATTCCAGTTAACAAAACTGGCGAATAAATTAACGAATTACAGAGCAATATCAACGTTGTTTGTTATAGATAAACTGCTGGAAAAGTTATTAGCATTACGGTTTAATTCGTTTTTAGAAACTAACAATTTGCTATATAAGTTTCAATATGGTTTTCGAAAAGGTTTTGGGACAGATGTTGCTTTAGTTGAAACGGTTGACATGATTAGTAGTTCTATAAATGATGAATACTATGTATGTGCTTTGTTTCTAGATCTAAAGAAAGCGTTTGATACGGTAGACCATGGTTTTTTAATAGATAAATTAGAATGCTATGGGTTTAGAGGGAAATCTCACGATATAATGAAAAGTTATCTTTCTAATCGAAAACAGTTCGTTTCCATTAATGGCGTTAATAGTATAAGTGCAGCCAGGTGAAGTACGGTGTACCTCAAGGCAGTGTACTTGGTTCTCTGTTATTTTTGTTATTCATAAATGACATGGGGAATCTTCCATTAAAGGGAAAACTTAGGTTGTTTGCGGATGACGCAGCTCTGTTTTATGAGGTTAGGAACCCGATTGATGGACTACAGTTAATGTCACATGATCTCAATATTCTCTTAGATTTCAGTGAGAATATTTTGTCTTTAAACTTGGATAAAACCAAATACATGGTGTTCCGTTCAATCTGTAAACTTCTTCCTACATTAACTATAACTTTACTGCAGCAAACGTGAATATTGAAGTTGTTGAAACTTATAAGTATTTAGGACTGACTTTTGACTCGTATCTCAATTGGCAGTACCATATTGGCATAGTTTGCTCAGAAGTTTCTCCAATAATTGGTTTTATTCGTAAGGCTTCTCAATATATACCTACGAAAATACTTTGATTAATATACTTTGCATTTATTCACTCTAGGATTACCTATGGCCTCGTTGTTTATGGCAACTCGTCTTAATCGCGTTTGAGAAAGTTACAAGCTTTACAAAACCGATGCATTAAAGGTATATATAAATTACCTATTCTGTTTTCAACGAGATATTTATATGCTGTAAAGGCAGAAAACATTTTACCGATTAAACCTTGCATTTCATGCAGACTGTCAAATATATCTATAGGGTAACACATGCCACTTTGAGTGTGTGTAATGTTAATTTAAATTCATATAAATAATCACCATTATCATACACGTAATAAAAATAATCTGAAACCATGTAATATTACTAATGAGTATGGTCGCAAACGTATTAGTTACTTACTAGTTTGTCTGCCTTGCAATTGTATAAGGAATTATTTTCTTGTATTATACTTTATCATGATCTGACCACCATAAGCATACCATACTCAAATATTGGTCTTTTTTATTGGTAAAATATCTCTTTCGAATGGCGCTTTCACGCATACGGGTCTATAGATTGTCATTTTCCAATTTGTTGAAAATTCGGCCACTAACCTTATACCGACCTTGAGAGGGCCCAAATATTTTGCCAGTAAAAGCTTTGTATTTCTAAGTAAACAGACTCAGCTTTAGTTTCGGATGGCTTTACTTCCAAACTCATCCTGCCGGCCCATTTCCTGACAGTTGAAAGAGCCTTCTGCCTTAATTTTTTGATTTAACATAATTTTTTTAGATCACTTCAGAAATCAAATATATAATATTATATTAAGATTTACCCGAAAACTGGAGAAGTGCAAAAATAACTTTAGATCTCATAATCATCAATCATAAATTGAAGCTTTTAATGAAACTCAGAGAGATATTTCATTGTGTATTTACCGGAACATAAAATCCTTCTGTGTGCTGCTGATGGACAGGAGCAGATCAATTGGGCCACAATTTCATCATCATTCACGTTTCCCAGATCCTACAAATATCATTATATTTCATGTATCCAGTTTTTCTTTCTATTTCCAAGAAGACAGTGTCGTATACTGTCCTGTGAGTATTTTTATTATTATTTTTAACTTAACGTCTTCATTTTCGAGCACTCAAGTTCAGTTATGGCCAAACTTAGCGTAGATTTTCTAAAAATATATTTACTTCTTTAATATATGTTGATCACTTTGAATTGGCACAGTTGATTCCAGTGCCGATAGGGGCAGAACAATCTGTAAGCAGGCATAATTCATAGATTCTATAACGTGATTCGGACCTATAGCCGTTCGTCCTCGATTTGACTATGAAATGGCGTAGAGCATTACGTCAATAAGTGAACCGTGACACAGTTGAAAGTGTCTTGAATCTCAAACATAAGATTTAATAGATAGAAACAGATAGACAGTAATACTGAATTCGTGGGTCCTCCTATTTATGGCACTACTTCAACTCTACCGGATAAAATTTGAGTTGTATTCACCTATAAATCACAATGGGTTCCAAATTGTTCTATTAAAATTCTAATCCAAGGATAATTTATCAAAGCATTAATTTTATAAAACTGAGCTTGTATATAAAAAACTAAAGAAGGCGGAAATAATTCCAGAACTCAATGCCACTAGAGGCCCACGGTTCAACCCACATACACATACAGATTAAAAACACCCAATCGTGATTGATGAATCGTCACCACCCCGGGAATCGAACCCGAGACCCCCGAATGACAGAGCAAGTACGCCACCTTCTCTGCCACGAGAGCGACAAATATAGCTTGTATATACTCGTTATGAAAGTGAAAATCATTTGGCACTTTGACCTCAAAAGGACAGTTTGATAATTAATTTATCTGGTACTTGGTAGTGAATTTGTAAGGAAAAATATTCACCTGAATCCATTGATAATGTGACTTGTTCTAGAATTATGCCAATATTCGGAATATGAAGAAAAATAAACGGTCTCCTCGATCTCTCGATCTTACAGATCCTGCAAAATTGATCATATTCCTAACCCAGCTTCCTCGTATATTCCGAAGAAAACAAACCTGCGGCCTTGGTATCAGTGCAAGAGTTAAACTATTTCTTGCTAGTTTGTGTGCCCTGCAATTGCCGAAGAAACCTTTCTTCAGTATTTTTCTTGACTATACTCTATCATGATCTGGCCACCATATGCATGTCATAGAAAAGACTTGCTTTGGCCGTGTAAAGCCAATCCACTAGCTTCAATTGCATGCAACAACTCTTTCCAATGGCGCTTTAATATGAAAACAAGGCTATAATGCCTCTTTCAGTATTTTCAAAATAATCGGCCTCTACTAATCTATACTGTTCATTTGCGTTCTCCATTTTTTTTCTTTGTCACTAACAGCTTTAAGTAAAGAGGATTACCTTTGTTTTGGATGTGTTAACTTCTAAACTCATCCTGCTGACCCATTTTATGCCAGTTGAAAGGGCACTATGCATTACTTTCTTGATTGTTTTAAATATTACGCTTCAATCATCCTAGACGAACACGATGCCTTTCCTCTTCAGTTCCAACAGTTATCGAATAATTTATTGTATTACAGATTGCAGATGATGGCCAACCCTGTTCACGATTTCAATTTAATGAAGAAATCGAGAATTTGAGAAGTGAAATGAATCATCAATGAAACTCAGAGAAACTGCCCAACGCGTAATTGGGCCACAATCCATTCATTCTTCCGTCCTCACAGATCCTGCAAGAAATACTAGATTCCATATCCAGCTTTTCCTCCTATTTCCAAGAAGGTAGTGTCGCACTGCTCTTTAAATAATTTAATCTTGTTCTCAACTTTACGTCTTCGTTTTCGAGCACTCACGTTCAGTTATGGATGACCAAGCTTGTCTCCTGTTTTTTCTGTATCATAAACTGCAACTTAACCACCAACGACGTCTAACACAAGGACAAGACTTCGTCAGTTTTTCCAAAATATTCGACCTCCACTAAACCATGAAAAGCGTACCTGCGATCAATTATCGATCTAAGTTAAGTTTTCCTCGGATGTAACCCCAATTTAGAAATGAAGATCACGTTGTCTCAATTTCAGCGTGAGGATATTCCAAAACAGTCAAAACCCACTAATGAAACACTTATTATGATGTTTACAAAAAGCGTGACTAATTTGTCCCTTTTAAGTGATTATAAAATTAACAACTTGCTTTAAGCACACAATAAGCTACATGTTCTTCGATATACCTACACATGTTTATTCATAAAATCTGCACACTTTACAATACTTATGTATAGTACGCACTATAAAATGTATTTCAAAATCGTGATGTGCATCGTCTTATTTACAATGGGCATAAAAGTCGTACAAAAGCACGAACAAAAAACTTTACAAAAATGGACAATTGTCGCACTCTTGTTAAAATCCAAAACATCTTTAGAACATAAGAAACTCTTCACGTGATTTTAATTCAATTGTGTTTATTATAATGTTTATATGTACATTGGTACAATACTTATATATACATAAATTTCCTTTTAGTGTTCTTACTGCATATATGTACATGTGTAAAGGTATACCCAACTCGCTTTATGCTGCATCGTATACGTACATTCTACAATCTTACATATGGATTTGTTGTTTTATTATATATTATTTGCGCGACACTTGTTGGAACAAACAATACTATTAAACTAACAGTTTCGACACTACATCCACCGTGTAAACAATATAAGAAAACAATCAGCATGAAAACAAAAAGTAAAACATATTATCTGTAGGAAATCTCGTGAAAGATTTTTGCCATCTTTTTTGTTTTTGTTTTTTTGCCTATATGTTATCGGTTGTTTGTTGTTGGTCTTTATGTTCATATGTTTAGGTGATTTTAATGTGTGATAAATAACTACCTCCATTCAGACAATTTTAATGATTGTTTATTGTATATATCGTTGAACAGATAAGATTATGATTTTCTTATGATATTTGTTCAAGACTCTATAGATGGGAAATATATTTATGATAGATATTATCGATCTATAAATAGTTTTATATTCAAGATAAATCGTAAACTGCTATTAGGAAAATGATAGATAAGTAAATAGAAAATAATATTAGACACTGATAGCAATCAACAAATCAAGAATGTTGGCAGTATTCTCGAGATGGTCCAACAAAATCAAAATGAGTTTCATCGGTAAAATAATTTTAGAGTCACTTTCTTCAAAGGGAACAACAGACCTATTAGCAAACTAAAAATTTTGCGAACGGTTATTTTGCTTCAGCTCATGCACTAATTGAACTTTGTATCCCTTCATATCGAAGTCTTTATGCAAAAATTTTATCAAAGTACTACGTGAAATGTTCAAATCATGATCAGAAAGGCTGTTGATGCTGATGTTTTCAGGTGATGTGCTTTATATGCACGGGCACATGACAGAGTTCCTAAATATAGAGAGGCAGTCAGTCAAGTATATTAAGAAACACTATATAGTCAGCTTTAAAGCTCTTATTACACTCTGACAGTATTCGATGGCGAATAAACAAAATTGTCCAGTAACACCGAGGCTCGTTTTTAGATCTCTGGAACTCTGCATATAAACATTTTAGCATTGATTAGTAGAAATAAATAATATTGAAACGTTTATAAGATCATATATTCTACTATATAAGAGTAGTCCCATCATTGGACATTTTTTCGAGATGTCTGAATTACCATAAAAATTAGAAAATTTTGTGGTACAACTGGATTCAAATGCTTTATGGTGGCAGTTAATCTATCTGCAAGAGTATAAGATAATTAGTCATAGATTCAAAGCAAGTAAAATAAATTTATTCCCGAAACAACGGATAGTTAGATGAAGTGTGTATATAGAGTACAGCGAGAGTAGAATAAACTTTCTAATTTCGACATTGATCAAGCAATTTCTAACTGGTCTCACATTTTGTAGCCTATCTACGTATTATAGCCGAGTTTCATTTAGTCCTCGGTTCAAACCCCAGCGTTAGTTTCGTTGGTTTTGATCGGCGCATAATAAATAACTCGCTTGCTCCTACCAGATACTGAGTATTAGCGCATCGCCCTACTTTAGATACTTTATATTACTGTTCAATGCATTGGGGCTTCAATTCACATGTTTCATACACCCAGTTTCAATAATTTTAAATTATTCCAAGTCCATGTTACTGAGTTGAATCACTCGCAATAGTTTTGTATTTACATAAATTGTTTTGCATTGTATGAGGAAATTCATTGCATATAGCCGGCAAGCGTAAAGTAAAGTTTGATGACCAGGTGGAACGAACGAGGCTGGTAGAAGTGAAACTATACAAGTCATGGAAGAACATTAAATCAAACAAGTAAAGTTGGCTGGTTCGCAGCTTAGTAAGTGCCCTAGCTTCTATCTCAGTTGCATGATCCACTGTAGACTTTTATTCCTGTACCCGTCCAGCGGACTTAAAAAGATTTTGTTAGACTCTCTTTAGTCTCGTCAAATTTTATATTTTACCAAATATTTACAGCATGAAGCCAATCGTGTAACATCCACCCAAGTGCATATGCCCACTTCGTGATAGGACCGAATCACTTCGTGATTAGAAAATGTGAGTATCTTTATATTTCACACCTCCTACAGAAGACATCCATGCCCACCCAAGACAGGGTTCCAGGGCCGTTCTCAGTTCTCGTTTTTATATAGTGAAAATATTTTTATATAGTTCTCGTTTCATCAAGTCTCATCTTGATGGTGTTAAAAATTCGTGCCAAACGTGTTTTTCGACTGACTACAACCAGTTTGAAATTGGTTGAGCCATTCCACCTCAAAGAGCTTTATTCACGCCCTAAGGTTTTCATATATCTTTCATCATCTGCTTGTAATGAATTATGTTCTCATTAAAAAAAGCTCGGTCGGGACGGTGTAAGCAGACGTCTCCTCATCGGCCATATTATGTGTTGAAATTTTAAATTAATCCACACAGAATTGCGATTTGAATTGTTATACTTGTCTCAATCGATTGAATTTCTCTCAAAAGTAAAGCCCATTTTGCAGTCATATCGGATTCTGAAATCATGATTTGGAACGGCTATATTCAAATAAGTATTTTTATACGATCCAATCATCATTTCATACATACAAACACTACCATAAAAAACCAAAAGGATTAAATGACATTTTTGGTAATCGACCAAATGGCGCAGTGGTTATTGGGGAGGGCAGTACCAGATTCGAATCCCGATTCGAACAGAATGCAAAAAACTCATTTTTCAATCACCAATTATATATTGGCATGGAGCTATGCAATGTGTCGATGGTTCTAGGAAAATCCGACCTACAGCCGTATACTATACGCCCCTAATTTGGCTATGTATTGGCGGAAAGTATAAGCTAACCGCGAAACAGTTGAGAGAGACTTAAAATTGCATAACAGACTGCAAAGATAGTAACAGACGGACAGACTTTTATAGTATATAGTGAAAGGACTGCTCATTGGATATTATCAAACTGAAATATTTTGTCCGTTTACCAGTGTTTGCCTTTTGTCGTAGATATTCTTTTTGTCCTCTCATCTCATCATTTGAAAAAAAATCGCCAATTTTTTCATGTTATTATACCAACCAAGCAACATTACTAATTATAGGGAGGCTCCTAAATATTTATATATATGTATATATATATATATATATATATATATATATATATATATATATATATATATATATATATATATATATATATATATATATATATATATATATATATTTATTTATTTATTTATTTATTTATACATACAATAAATCCAGTCATACCGGGTACAACGTTCCCCCTCATGATGTCGTTTCGCTGTAACGTTCTAACTAAAATGCGAACATACCCTGTTCTATCGTCGCAGTGTCTCTTTGTTAAGTCGTTTTTTTAACGAACCCATCATTTTTAATAAATCAAGGGAAGCAGCTAGTACCGATGCAGAAGCTGCGTCTTAAAATGATGACGTTGAAAACGAGCTTTATTTCCTTAGCAGAACAAACAATACAAGAGCACTAAAGATTACCTTATTATTGAGCGGTACGAAGCCCGAGACTTTAAGTTAAAACCAATATTGGTTTTTAGATCTGTGAACCCCAGAGCGCTAAAAAATATTGATAAAACGAAATTGTCAGTATTATGGAAGGCGAATAAAACAGCCTGCGGGTGACAAAATCCTTGGTTTAGGAATGGGTCAAGGAATATTTTGTGTTAACGTCACAAATTTGTGGTCACAATATTTTTCAATCAGAATATTATACAATAGAGCATTGTTGTTGGATAATGAACCTGAACATCAAAATAATTTATATTCAAGTCGTATTCAACCGACCCAACATTGTTTTTGCAGCCAATGGATCAAATACCAATACCAATGTTTAAACATTACTACCTAAAGCGAACATTTTCCCATGTGTTGAATGTGACAGAATGTGTTATCACTTCATCAATAGTATAGTTTTGGAAAGATCGTAAGATATAAGACGCTGAACCAAGAGTGGACGTTGGACCAAGTTTTGGATCGAACGAATAAAAACTTTTGTAGAAACAAAAGATATACAACATCGGAAATTCAAACAAAAATTGTATCAAAAGGGAGAAACATCTATGTTTTCCAGAACTAAAAACAAGTGACATTCAAGATTTGATTGACTTGCATGATAATAAATTAACAAACGATGCATTAATTGATAGAGGGCAAAAGATTCTAGATTACGAGAACGATATCTTGGACGAGGTACTCCAAATCGAAACTAGTTCTGGAAAGCTCAATGAAGCTTTTTATTTTCTGAATAAAGCTAAAGAATTCTTTTCAGAGCACGATCGTTACGTAAGGCGATGAGTCATGGTCAATCAAGGAATCAAAAGTGTAATCCATTGTTATAGAGAGCTATACAAACAAATAAAACAAAACCAGTGACTGCAAACCAGTGACTGCATTGCAAGTCACAGTAGAACAATTGTTTTGAACTAGTGAAAAACAAAAATCAGTTGAAGTTATGATAAAATTAAATGATACAAATTCCTTTGCCCCCTATAACGTTGTTTCGCCTAATGTCGTGATTTGATGGAACCAATCAACAACGTTAAGTGAGGTATGAATATATATATATATATATATATATATATATATATATATATATATATATATATATATATATATATATATATATATATATAATATATATATATATATATATATATATATATATATATATATATATATATATATATATATATATATATATATATATATATATATATATATATATATATATATATATATAATATAATCGTATACGTGGTTGAGTAGTACCCAAGAAAGTTCCTAACACTGAAACTGTTTTTAATAAGTCTGGTCTTTGAATAGTGAAATTAATATTCTAGAGCCCTTCAAATCTAATCTAACGCGGTACAGAGATTAAGCACTACCACACCTGATCTTTCCGGCAGTTAGCTAATGAGACTCAGATTATAATTTTGCAAACAGTCTAAGTAAATTGAAACTTAGCTTAAGTCACTAAAAACCCCACATAGTACAACATACGCTTAAAATAATTTGGTTAACACTGATTAAAACCTAATAAAACACTATCACAGTGTCAATGTAAATTAATCAAAATTTAATTATCAAATTTATGTATATACACAAATGCATACACGCGACTACCAAATAATAAGAGTTACTTAAGAATTAAACTTAAGTCAATATACATATATATATACACATCTAAATTTCGTGAAGAATATAATAAAGTAATTTATTCAACCATAAACCAATTAACTTGTATTTAAACACCATTTAAAAAACAATTTCAAAATCTCATAAAATTTTATGTTTATTTTTATGATTATTATTATGACATTATGATAGGTCAGTTATATGATCTGGTCTCTTATATATACATGAACATAAATTTTATATTTTCTTCATCTTGTGCATATGTATGTCGGTTTGTACTATATATACGTAAACGAGTATAACAAAAATAAACAAAACAAAGTCTTATATTGACGATATTGAACGATCAATATAAGATTTCACAGTGTGTATGTATGTACGAGTATATATAGTGTTGATGATGACGATCATCAATTTAAACCAAAAATAATTTGTGTGATCGACAAAAAACATGAATGAATGAAATAAAAATGACGTGCATGCTATAAAGAAAGAGTAAATATAAGTAAGTATATTATAAGAAGATATAAAAGAAATAAATTTTCTTAATTTTTTATTTTTGTTTATATATTTATATTGCCATTTTGTATGACTTTTATGGCTCAATAAAAATCATTGATATACATTTAAAAAATAATTTAAATTTTTTTTTATCGTTTTGGATTTTTTACATTAAGATTTAATATATTGTTTTACTTATATGATCTTCAACGGGCGATGCTTTAGATTTTATATCATAAAACAATCGAATACGCTTACTTTATATACACCCTATAGGAATCGCGAAGACCACGATTTTTTGGAATTTATATGGAGTATGTATACGTTAACAGTGTAATAATTTAGGTAAGAGTTTTAGTACGCGGTACGCCGGTTCTTGCTTTACAGGAATAATTTAATGTATGTATTTTGTCAAATGTCATAATCGTTAAATTATCATAAATATATTTTTATTATAATAAATATTAACAAACGTATATATTTATAATTTATTTTCGTAATATTTGTAATTTTTGGACGAAATTAAATTAAATTATTTGTGAAAAAAACTTATTATGCAGGTGGATGTCAGCTAACGCTATATTATATTATATAAGGCGGTCGTGAGCGGCATTAAGATGTTTTCCGTGACATTTATTATGTGCGGTTTTGATTATTTATATGAGAATTTATTTTTAAATTTTATTGTTATTTAATGTATAAACAACAGACAGTGAGATCGGATAGTTTGCTTAAATAGGTTGCCTTCAATCGGAGACCACATGTCAGATTTGGCGTCGATGTGCAGCAGCAGCTTAGACAATTTTCCAGTGCATGAGTGACAAAACGGTCTCCTACGGTGGCAGTCCGCACAATGTGTGGGCTATCATATCCTTGAGGGAAAAACAAATGTGGTTTATGTACCTGGATATATCGAGGACATTCTCTTGGATCATGTATTTGCTTAAACAGGATAAATACAAAGATTCATATTTAACTATATGGTAAATCATTCGGAAAATCATGGATAAAGGTTGAACCAGAAACGATATAGTGGTCAGCCCTCAGACCAGAAATGAATGACCAGAAACTAGAAAGCTTGTTTTTCGAGCTTTTCATGGTGACGTGGTTAACAGATTTAATGGACTTAAACAATTAAAACGTGAGTGAACTACAAGATTGAACAACAACAAATAGCTTTTACAAACTGGAGGCTTTAGAGGTCGCGCCAGAAAGTATTGATGACGTGTAAACTGGATAGTCGAAGGCCATCAAATTGAGAAATCTATTTTTGTTTATATATTGATTGGATCTGATATGTGACGTCAATACACTACGAGATTTGATAGGATAGTAATAAATTACATTTGAACTTGACAGCTCTATTTGTACAATTTGTAATTGTTATCCTATAGTGACAGAATTGGTTCATGCTTTAAAATATATTCTATCGTTCAAAATCGTTTTAAGTTTGGGTCTACATTAAAGTCGAGTTGGCAAAAACGGATATGAAAGCTTCACTTTCTGTTGTTGTATTATTATTAATTTGTAACCGCGAGCAATTTAAAAAAGTGATGCCCATGGGATGAACCGATGGTTCATATCATAATGATATGATGGGAAAATTTCTTTAAGATCAAGTTGAACATAAAAGTATCGAAAACCGAAGCAGATATTACGTCAGCTGAAAACATTGCACCTTCTAAAACTGGAATCTTAATATAAAATAAATATATTAGTAATTGTAGCTGAAAACAGTGGAATACCATGTAAGCCAATGAATGTATGTATATGTATATATCATTGTATAGGATC